>JAJQKJ010000077.1:0-329554 GCA_029574335.1 Rana kukunoris
TCACAACCAGTCACCAAAAAAACACTATCAAATTTTTCTAGCTATACACACTAGATCAAACTGTCAACAAATATGACAAAGACAAGTCACAACGCAACAAACAACAGAACAAAAGCACCTTGCTGTATAGGAAGGGATACAAAGGAATCCCTGCAAAGGAAGTGCGTTTGTGTCTGTCTATTTATGCTGTCTGCGTAGTTCACAAAGTTGCCCGGGTCCACTTCCAATTTCACTGATTGCGCGGTTCCCGAGTTGTGAGCATGACCATGGTCGGCTTCAAGCGCGCATGCGCGATCCGGCTGGCCCTTCATTTGCATGGGGTCACGGCTCATTTCAATGTAACACGCCCACATCCTTCCCAATTTGAATTACTCCGCCTTACGCCTCTGAAATTACGTTGCACCGGTGCTAATTTCTGCGCAAATCAACGAGAATACGGTGATTGCGCCGCTACATTGCGCCGGTCTAACGTAAAAGAGGTGCGCTACGCCGGTTAAAAAATGCGCCGATGTACGTGAATCTGGCCCTTTCTTTTTTTTTGGTTTTGGCCAGATATTCCAGTATTTACGTGTGCACTCTCCTTTTGGAATGTTAGTGTAATGGGCAGTTTGAAATGTTCACAGATACAAAAATAGACACCTGAAAGTTAACTTTATGGACAGTGACAACAAAAGGCTCATTGCTATTGGGATCCATTTCATACATGCTTCTTTTAAGAACTAAATATCCCTATATCTAAAGTAAAGAAGTACAGTATATGTAGCTAATAATTTCTGGATTAGTTTACACAACCATAAATGCACCATAACAGGGCAATATGATTAGGAATGATAATGTCATTCAGATTGATGTACAATTTATGATTCTACTGCAGGAACAGGAAACACAAGATGATATTCCAATGTCCAGGCCTGTTCGTACACCCCTGAGTAGAACCAAAAAAAGGAATCTGGATTTGGCTACGTATTCTTTTCTTGACAAGGCTGCATCTGCACTTCAGAGCAAGGCAGATGAATCAGATGGTTTTGGAGTCATGGCTGCTAATAAACACAGGAGAATGACGAACCAACAAAAAGAGCATGCAGAGAGACTTGTTTTGGAAGTTCTAGCAAAGGGTCTCAGAGGAGAATTGAGCGGGAAGAAAAAATTAATAGAGGAACAGCCGCCAATACATTACCAACCACCCATGCATTTTTCACAATCATCAAACCACCAGGCAGGACAATGACAATATTCCTCGGGTCAGGTCAACAATTCTCCTTGGTCCCAAAATTATACTTATCTTTAATAATTTTACAATAGGGTATTGCAGTATAAGGCCAAGTATTTGTTATTTTTCTTTAGTTGGCCTAAAGCTTTATTAACTACAGATATCAGATGCGTTATGTATTTTGACTGTATGATAATATAATACATTTTCTAATTTTTTAAAACAGTTCAAAACTGATTGCAACTCTTATTTTTTGGTGTTTACTAAAAGCTATGTCGTATTCTTAATTTGTCCTGATCAACCCCCCCACCCCTCTCTCCCCAACAACATGCAGGGAAAATTGTGAAATAAAAAAAATTTGATTTTTTATTAGCATATTGCAAGAAGCAAAACTTGCATATAAAAACATTATCTGCACTGTATGAAAAATAAAATGTGTGAACTATAAACAAACATTGTGCAATTTTTATGACGTAAATGTTTCAAAGCAAACAAAATGAACATTTTGAGGTGGTGTCACATACACACTCACATTTACTACAAACTACTGTAAACACTATTAGACCCCATACTCACCATGAGATTTTATGATGAGTATAGGCTTGAGATTTCCAAAAACCTATATAAATTATGCTTTAAAGAAGCTTCAGTGTGAAAACCATTAGTAATCAAAAAATGGATGGAATCACACAGAACTTATTATACTGTATGAAAAATCTTAACAAAAAAAACACCATAAAATCAAATAGTGAGTGGGGTAAGAGAGGAATTGTCATTATAGGAAGCATGATGAATCACTGTTTGGAAATGGGTAGTTAACCCCCAAATATCTGATACACTGGTTTTTAGTTGGAGAGGTAGTGATTTATGGTGCCAATACACTGGAAGGCACAGCATAATATACTATACATTACGTGAAAGCTCACATGCAAATTAGGCACTTTAGAAACCAGCCTACCTGTTTTGAGTAGGGCAGTAATTGCATATTTTGGACCCACAGACGGTCATGAACTAGATTTCTTACGATCCTCATGGATAATGTTAAGTATATGAGTATCATGAGAAATGTTTTTTGGGCAAAACCAAAAAAAGGGCCAAGACTATCTATCAGTGGTGTATGTTTTGTGAAACCTTTGTAGTATTAAGCAGTAGTTTGACACAAACATGTTCCTTCAGAACAATTAGAAGAGCCCTTTCAGAACCAAACGCCTCAAGCGTTAATCCTTAAATAACACTATTTTTAACAATATTATTGCTTAACGCCCCTATTTCCTATACCTGCTAGAGGTTGACCAAGTATTAAATCCTCCCACAATGCGCTGCATCAGCAGCGCATTGTGGTTGGTTTAGACGGGCTGTCACATTGATTTCAATGAATAGGAGGGGTGGAGGAGCGGTGGAGCGATGAACCCACCTCTTCTTCACCGCTCCTATACAGCTAGCAGGATTTAATAAAGTAGTAAAGCATGAAATGCTTTTCACATTTTACCAGAACTTTTAGAACAGTGCAAAACAGATTTGAAAAAACAAAACAAAAATAAAGTGCAAAAACAACTTTACAGCTCCAGCTTCTATAATTTGTTCAGCAGATCAATGAACTATTTTTCAACTTTTGCTGGAGTCCTGCAGCTGATCTTTTAATTTTCTCCAGTTCGGCACAACACTTCAAAATATCCATCTTGGAATGGGAAATGGTGGTACTGTCCAGCAGATGACCTGAGAAGGATAATAATTACTAATAATCAATTTAGGTCAGATAGGAAATCAAGCAAGTTAATATATCTTGAAACTTACCTGTGCTGGACACAATATTCATATTTTCGTCTATTGGGTTTCTGGGATTTTCTACATCCGCCTCTAATGTGGTGATATCAATGAGTTCCAGATTTATGTTGCTTCCACTCAGGTAATGATCCCATACCTCCAATCCTGAATCTTGAGTCTGCATGTATTCTCCTTCCACTTGATGGTATGTTTGATTTTCTGTAAATTGCAGACATGATTAGGATTTTACTGTACAATCTCTAATTTCTAAAAAAAGATGCACAGCATTACTATATTTGTTTTACAAACCTTTGGTGCTTGAATCTTGGGGAGGGGAAATTGTTATTTTTTTCCTCTGCTTGTACGTTTATCATTGGATGGATGATGAGCCTATGTAAAAGCAAACATCCCTGTCACGCTCAATAAATCAGATTTTTAAAGTACACAATATATATATATATATATATATATATAATCTATACACACACATACACACACAATATATATATATATATATATTTAAATATATATATATATATATATATATATATCCTCACTTCCTGGTCTTCTGTCTGTAACTCCACACAGTAATGTGAGGCTTTGGTCCTGGTGTGGAGAAGGCCTCTTGAGGGGCGGAAAGGAGTGTCAGGACACTCTCTACTTTGCAGATAGAGAAAGGAGCTGTGTGTTAGTTGGCGTCCTGACATTCCTGCTCGCCCCTTAAGAGACTTTCTCCACAACAGGGATGAGTTACGTGAAGGAGGACTGTACTTAGGACAAGGACATTTTTTTCGGAAAAAAAAAAAAAAAATCTTTCCAACCACTTAAAATGAGGTTACAACCCAATAAGAAAATATTAATTTGGAATTTACTCACTACACCTCCCCCCATCCACCAAATATAAACACCCCAAAAATACATAAAAACATAACAGAACAGTGTGTGGCTCTACAGGGGATACGTGTGAGCAAGGTGTTGTCTGCCTCTTTTAAATTACTCTCTGCAGCCACTAAAAAAAAACGTATAGTCACTGGTTTGTGCAAAAGTTATAGCGCCTACTAAATAGGGGAGATAATTCAACTTTTAGGGCTAGTTATTTGGTTTTAATAGGAATGGCAGGGATCTGTGATTTTTATTGAGACAGCCACATTACAGCGGACACATCGGACACTTTTGAGACATTTTTGGGACCATTCACATTTCTACAGTGAACAGTGCTATGAATATGCATTGATTACTGTATAAATGGGACTGACAGGGAAGTGGTTAACCACTAGGGGGTGGGGAAGGGGTTAAATGTGTAGCCTAGTGAGTGATTAGAACTGTAATGAGAGGGGGGACCAATCTGTGTCCCCATGTACAAGGGACACAGCATCGATCTCCTTTCCCTGACAGAACATGGATCTCTGTGTTTACACACAGAGATCCACGGTCCTGCTCAGTTACTGGGCAATCGCGTGTGCCCGGCGGACGCACATAGTGTTACCAGTAATGCAACGGGTGCGCGCGCATACCCTCTAACGGCTTTAAAAAAACAATGACGTCATGTGACATGCTGTCAGAATAAAGTGAGCTACCTTGCCGCTGTTAAATTATGGTGGTTTGTAGTATAGTGGTAATGAAAACATCTCAAATCTTCAACTATCATAAATACACAATACATTACAGGTGTTGTAAAGGTTTCTGTTTTTTTCATTTAAATGCATCCTAAACATTTATTTGAATAAACACCTATCAGTGGCCAGCCCATTGACCCACCTTTTACCTATACCCTTGCACTTGTCCCATGGGGACACACTATTTCTGTGCTTAAAAAAAAAAAAAAAAACATGATAGCAGCACAGCCACTGACTGCAACTGTTGTCAATCAAATTCAAGGACTGGTCTGCTGGCGGGACATGCAAAGTCCTGCATTTGGTTTGTATGGATACTGAATGCTGGACTCAGGACCACCGCTGCAAAGCAACCCCTTGGGTGCTTCTCCCAGGGGATATCTGATCCGGGGAGGAGTAGAGAGAGCCACACAAAAAATATCAAAATTTAAGATTACTGTCACTTTAAAAACAATGTTGTTGTTTACACATACCTGTGGAACGCTGCAGCAAACAATCAATTTTCTTTCCTGACTTTGGATTATTTTTTTGGGGGTTTTTTTTGCTTGTTTTTCCCTGAAAAAAAAAAAAAAAAGTAAAAAAAAATCTAATTTTTTGGGTACATTACTAACATCACATGCAACTTACTTTTTTGGATGATCAGATGAACTTTTTTCAGTTGTGCTTGTTCACGATTTTTTAGATCGGACCACCTTTTCCATAATTGATCTTTGGACTGCAGGATCCCATGCTTCTTGTTAATCACTTCTATAACTCTCTCGAGGATGCGATCCTTCCGGGCATTTGGTTTGGGGTATGTTTTGAGCTTCCCATCGTAATCAAAGGTTTCCATGACACTCACAAGTTCAATCATTTCCTGTCTGGACATAGGTGTTGCCTTCAGTGGCTTCTTTGCCTTTTTTAGGACCCCAATTGTGACGAGACCCTTTCTCGCCCAGGTCCTGCTCTCCCGACACTCCTCTGCTTCTATTCGATCAGCTTGCAGATTGCAACATCTGATGGTCCAGTCATCCAAGATTCCAGGATCCAACCTACAGCTATGTGCCGATTGGATCCATGAAGAACACACATCAAACGAGTTGTATGAATGTTCAACCAGAACTCTCCTTTATTGAAACACTCAGCTGGTTATATACAGGTTACAGCTTCCATCAATCAAAGAACAATGAAATCTCCACCCCCTTTTCACACACTGGGGTTTCCATACAGAGGCATTTCGGCACCGATGTATTTAGCATGACTTTACTACCTCAGAGAGAATGACATTCCTGTAGACAATGACATCAGTGAAGTTAACCGAATACGTTATCTAGCCAGCTTGTCTCCGCATAGAGAGGAGGTCATTACTACATCTGAGATCACACTTTTTTAGATAAAGACATGCTAATCCAATACTCCTGATAATCAAAAGGCTCAAAACAGTGTTATCACACAATAGAAAGGTCAAAGAGCCGACTGGCTTAACACCTCTACACACTGGACAATGAATGTCTTTCACAAGCCACTTAGCCTTTCAATAGTCCTCAATAGTCTGATTCAGTTCAATCCCCATCTAGACAGACACCTCATAATGTCCAAAGGCATCCTGCAATATGTCCTATCCATAATGTCTCATCTTATGTAATACATGAAGTATGATTTCACGGTCCATGACACCAATATTCTCTGCCTTCTCCATGCTGCTGCCTCGCCCTATGTCGCAGACTGTGTTGTGTGATCACGTGGCACAAAGGGGCAGAGCTTGCGACACATGCTCCGAGAGTCTGCATCATGAAGAATCGTTCGCAGGATGTTCTTTCGGTATGTTCATTGCGTACATGTGATGCTTCCGGATTGGGTATGTCATAGTCCTTCCGGGGTCATTAGCAGCATCCGATTATGCGCAATCGAGTTTGAACGGACGATCGCTGTACAAATTACACGATTATCGTGCGTTCTGCTATCGTATGAGAAAAATTATGGAGCTTGCTCCGTCGATTTGTTTAGTTTCCACGGTCGGAATCGGGTGTCGAATGTAGTGTACACACAATCCGAAAATCGTACGATCCATCATCGGACGATCGTTTCCGTACGATATTCGGATCGTGTGTATGGGCCATTAGGGATCTGCTTTTCCCTGTAAAACCAGCAACTAATACATTGGCAGAGCTGCTGACACTGCTAGAGAGTCACTTCCAGCCAAAACCACTAGAAATTCCAGAAAGATTCTGCTTCTATCAGAGGCAGCAGCAGACAGGTGAAGAGATTAAAGTTTATGTGCTCGCTCTTTGCAAACTAGCCTCTACCTGTTCTTTTGGGGAGTACCTACCTATTGCACTGAGAGATAAGTTTGTTATGGGACTGAATTGTGAGTCAACTCAAAAGAGACTGTTAACAGAGAAAGACCTTACTCTTACAAAGGAAATTGACATAGCTTCAGTGATGGAAATGGCTGTGAAAGAGAGAGAGGAATTAAACCCTCAGAGCAGAAGGGAAGAGGTGAAGTAGGAAGTTTTCAGAACAGCAGTCAAGCCAACTGCTGCAAACTGGAAATACACAATGATCACAAATTCTGCCGGTTTAAGGATCAGACCTGTCATAATTGCGGTAGGACCGGCCATCTGAAATGAGTTTGCTGTATCAAGAAGGTGCGAGATAAACAACCTCTGAACCCCAAGACAAAGACATATATGGTGAGAAGATATACATCATCATCTGAGTCAGAAATGAGGAAGTGCTCCACAGATTAGACATACATCATATGCATTCAGCACCCTCCACAATGACTGTAGATGTAACCGTTGAGGGAAAGAAACTCAAGATGGATGTAGACACAGGAGCAGCAGTTTCAGTTATCACCCAGAAACAATGGAGACAACTTCAGACCTGTAAAACTGTCCGCCCAACACCAATCAAACTGCAGACATACTCAAAGCAGATACTCCACCCACTGGGTTACGCAAAAGTACATGTATTGTACAAGGGTCAGACAAAGAGACTGCCATTATATATCCTAGAAAATGGTGGACCCCTCTCTTTGGGAGAGACTGGATTGCTCACTTTGGTATGCCAGACATCAACATAAGTTCCTGTAACACCGTTACCATTCCATTAGGAGATAATGAGGGATGGGTGGTGTCCCTGAAGCAGCGGTTCCCAAAGATTTTTGATGACCAGTTGGGAAAAATAAAGCATGACTGTGTGAGATTCAAGCTGAAACCCAACGCTCAGTCTAATTTCTTCAAAGCTCGGACAGTACCTTTCGCACTCCGAGCAGGTGTGGAAGCAGAACTAAGTCGGCTGGAGGAACAAGGTGTCATCTCAAACATAGAGCACAGCGACTGGGCATCACCAGTTGTACCGGTAAAGAAAGCGAATGGGGACTTGCGCATTTGTGGCGATTTCCGCATGGCACTGAATTCCCAATTGGAAATAGAGCAGTATCTCATACCAAGAGTAGATGACATTTTTTCCTCTCTTGCAGGGGGTCAAAGCTTCACCTAGCTTGATCTCAAACAAGCATATTTACAGTTTGAGGTCCATCCTTCTTCCCGCAAGTTTCTGACCATCAACACCCACAAGGGACTGTATGAATATGTAGCGCCCCCCTCCGTTCTGTGTGGGGCGTTACACTAAAGTTAGTGGGAAATGGAAGAGTTAATTTGCCCCCATTCAAAATTTCTGAAATTCGGCTGCTGCCAGTTTAGAACTTTCTGTGGGTCGGTCTATGCTCCAGGGGTGTGTTATCACCCCTGGGCAACAGTTGGCGCTAGAGGGGTTCTGACAGATCCACTTCCTCCCCGGCAGCCAATCAGGGGAGCGGTTCCCTCCCTGGGCAGGCCAGAGAGGAGGTATATCTGTGGCAGCCGCCATTTTTTGGGTCTGTTCTACGCCCAAGTTCCAGGTGCTGCATCCACCCTCAGTGTGCGCGCATTCATGGGCCCCGCCGCCGAGGCCTGCCTGGTCGAGGTTGCGCAACGGGCGGAGTTTCACCATGGAGTTGAGAGGGGCCCCAGCGACTTGCTGGGTCCCAGATCCTAAGCTGGGAGCTGTGCAGTGGGGGATCGGCTCGGGAGAACCTAGCGATAGAGGTTGTCCGGGAGGTCTAGACGAACCATCGGGGAACCGGTCACCATGCTGTATGACAGGTACACTTCAGCTGTAAATTGGTGACCCTAAATTGGATTTACTGGGAGGATTCATTAGTTCTAATCTTTGATGACGGAAAATTCACTGAGCCTGTGACAGAGGCCCTGTTTCCTCCCAGTGACTTTTGCAAGTGGCCCTCCGGCTGCCAGGCCTGAGTTAATTGCCCGTCCGGGGGCACTTTACCCACTCCATCGAGAGTGGCGACTTTGAAATTGACTATGCTGAGAGCAGGCTTGCTCTCTTTCATATCCAAGGCCTGATACTGCAGTTCTCTCTTTGCTCATCAATCTTTCTCTATTGTGTGCCATGTTGATGTTGGCCATGTTGGGCCTTGGAATAAAGCACTGAAAACTCAAGCTGATGTCTGGACACCTGCTCTTTATTCACACTCACAAGTTTCACCCCTAGACAAGAATAAGAAGGTAACTTAATACGCCGGTCCCAAACTATCCAGCGGCTCCTTCGGTGGTGAGCGCTACAAATATAATCGGATGGTGTTTGGGGTAGCCTCTGCTCCAGCCATTTGGCAACGAAAAATGGACGAGATTTTGGCGGACATTCCTTTCACGCAGTGCCTGCTAGATGACATGCTCATCACGGGACGGACTGACCAGGAACACAAGCTGAATGTGGAGCTTGTGTTGGAGAGACTCCAAGAACAGGGTCTGAAAGTGAACTTAGCAAAATGCCAAATCATGGTGCCTAAATTGGAGTTTAGTGGCCACCTTGTGGATGCAGAGGGTATAAACACTACAGAAGCCAAGGTTAATGCTTTAGTCAAAGCTCCAGCCCCAACCAATGTCCAGCAGTTGCGATCATACGTTGGCTTGCTGAACTATTACCACAAATTCCTGCCAGATCTGGCACACACCTTGTTTCCATTGAACAAGCTTTTGGAGAAACACTCCAGATGGGACTGGTGGACTACATGCCAACGTGCTTTTGAAGTTTCTAAGCAAAAGCTGTTGGCGTCACACATGCTCGTGCACTATGACCTCCAGAAGCCTCTCACCTTGGCTTGTGATGCCTCACCCTATGGTCTGGGGGGGGGGTACTATACCACATCTTACCAGCTGGGTCAGAAAAACCAGTGGCATTAGTCTCCAGGTCTTTGACAAAAGCAGTAAGCAATTACTCGCACATTGACAAAGAGGCTCTTGCGCTGATATGGGCAATTAAGAAGTTTCATCTTTACCTGTATGGTAGGGAATTCACCATACTGACGGACCATAAACCACTCCTTCAGATCTTTAGCCCTGACAAAGGCATCTCCCAGACTACTGCGGCCCGCCTCCAACGCTATGCCCTATTCTTGGGGGAGTACAGCTACAAAACTAAGTATTGTGGTCATGGAGGTCCATGGACTCTTCTACACCGGTCAAGAGTTGTCGTTACACCAGCCTGTCCTTCTTGTCTTCTGGGGAGATAACAGCCTATACAACCAAGGATACCTTTCTAAAAAAAAAATACTCTCCTGGGTACGGTCCGGTTGGCCTGCAACTGTCGCACAGAAGTATGAACCTTATTTCCGTAGGAGTATGGAATTAACTGTGGCTGGCAACTGTGTTTTATGGGGAGACCGAGTGATCATTCCACATACCCTCCGGAGACACATTCTGGACTTGCTACATACTGGTCATCCCGGG
This sequence comes from Rana kukunoris, assembly GCA_029574335.1. Taxonomy (NCBI): domain Eukaryota; kingdom Metazoa; phylum Chordata; class Amphibia; order Anura; family Ranidae; genus Rana; species Rana kukunoris. Next base: position 10,362 of record JAJQKJ010000077.1, read on the forward strand.
GGCACACGTATGCAACAAAAGGCCAGAGGCTATGTGTGGTGGCCAAACCTAGACTCAGATATCACAACATATGTGAATGCTTGTGCTGGATGTAAACAAATGGCAAGAGACCCTCCTCGAGGATGTGTCCAGCCCTGGACTTGGCCCACGGTTCCTTGGTTTCGCCTACACTTGGACTTTGCAGACCCAATCAAAGGACACACCTTCTTGATCATAGTGGACGCCCATTCAAAGTGGCCTGAGGTCATTCCTGTTACTCAGCCAACGACTAAGGCAACGGTTTCCATACTGTTACATCTCGCTACTACGTTTGGATACCGCAGAGAAATCGTCACAGACAACGGTGCACAATTCACCAGGCAGGAGTTTGAGCGTTTCCTGACTGCCCACAACATCAAGCACAAGTTGACCTCACCTTACCACCCGGCTACAAATGGTCAAGCAGAGCAGTTTGTGCAGACTTTCAAACGCTATTTCAAAGCTACAGTGGCTGCAAGAAAAACAACAGTCCCTGTCACCCCAGCAGCTGGACTCCTTCCTTTCTGCTTACAGAAACACACCACATGCAACCACTGGGAAAACTCCAGCAGAACTCCTTCTGGGTCGGCAGCCATGGACTGTTTTGGATATGCTCCGCCCTAAAACAGTCCAGGAACATGTACTGCAGTCCCAAGACAAGATTGTCAAACACAATGAGCTTCCCCGATTCAACACCCAACAAAATGTATGGGCCCGATCTTATGGGCCTTCCAACACCCGTTGGCTTCCTGCTGTCATTGCAGAGACTTTGGGACCCAAGATGTACAGGGTCCGCCTGGAAGATGGTTCCATTTACAGACGTCATGCGGACCAACTGCGTCCTCGTTCTCAACTGCCCGAATCCCTGATGCCGGCTGAACCACCAGTGTCTCAAGGATCTGCTCCCAGCAGATCAGGGTGCACAGAGACTGATGATTGGGGGGACTCTGAACCTTTGAGCTCAGCTCCAACAGAGCCCTCCAGCTCTGGTCCGGAGGTCTGTTTACCGTCTGAGCTGGGGGATCCCTTCTTGGCCCCGCCCGTACCCATTCCAGCCAGCCCTCTTTCCTCCGGTCCCGAATCGATGGATGCCCGGCCTCAATGACACTGTCGCCCTCCTGACCGGTTTCAGTTGCAAGAGCGGTTACGAGACATCCGATAGGGCCGACGGAAGTGATCCGATTACATATTAACCCCGCAACTGTCCCTGGAAGCTTGAAGTCTTGTAATTCTCCTGTGTTTGGAGGACTGTTATTGGACAGTTAGTTAATGTTTTGTGCCTGTTATTGTTTTGTTGTGTTTTTTTTTTTTTTTTAGGGATGGATGGAAGGTGTTATACCTGAAGGGTTCCACATGTACTGGCACTTTAAGGCTGGCTCCACCCAGCAGTGATGACAAGGGTCAAAGGGCATAGTAGCCATCTTGGAGACAAAGCACATGTAGGAAGCAGATAAGATATACTGTCCTGAGATGCATGTTGCAGTGTACAGATGACCTGAAATAAACATCCATTGTTCCAGAGAGGCCCGGAGCAAAGAACAACAAGCAATAGGCGAAGGGCTGGCATGACAGAGTTAACAGTAAACCCTTACAAGCCAGGGGGAAGTGGTTAGGGGAGAGGACAGTAGGGAGGGGAGGAGATGCTATAAATTCCTCCTCCCTCCTTTCCCGGGTAACACGGCGCGGGGAGAAAAGTTCAGGTAGGATGGCTGCTAGGGATTTAGTGCTCTGCCTGACAAGAGGTCTGGGGTTGAAGCCATGCTCGCCCAGCTCTGTTAGTAGACCGATAGGCGCGGTGAGGGGTGGCTGCAGGCTATCCTGGAGCCGCTCCTCACACAGGCGAGCAATCCGCTCGTTTCACCCGCGGGGGGGCGGCACTTGCAGCCTACGGAGCGGCACCGCCCCAGGGCCATCCACAAGGCAACAAAGTAGGGGGGGAGCCCCCCTGGCCCCCCCAGCAAGCGTACATCGGCGGCGGCGGGCTCCACAAGACGCGGTGCGGGGGGGCGGCCAGGGGGCTCTAAGGCGGCAACTAGGCCTGCTCAGTGGGTTGTGCAAGCTGCTGTGGGCTCTCACCCCGGTTGTGCACCGGTGGTGCAGGAGCCTCGGCGAAGGAGATCGGTCGCAGCGGTGGCTAGTCCCTTGCCATACACGGCTAGCCACCTCCAATCCAGCCCGGAGGTGAGGGGGCATGGGGGAGTGGAAGACAACGGCAGACGTGAGGCACCCAGAAAAGCGTCGGTGAAATATGTGCACGGGTCCAGAGTGCGCAGAGTGAGTGTTGCCAGCTCTGGGCCCTCAGCCGCCAGGCCCGAGTCACCTGGTGGGCCATCATCTGAGGGGGACTTCCAGCCCGGAGTTCCTTTGGAGGGGGAGCTGTCGGGTTTGGACGGAGTTCGCTGCGAGGGAGAAGAGTGCTTCGGCTGGTGGGATTGCTTCCAGGCAGCCCTGTAAGTTGTTTTCATCAATTTCTACTGTGTTGCAAAATGCTGGTGTGTTGGTAGGGGAACGGGGGGAGGGTCCCCGTAGTCGCTTGGTAGTGCCCGCAGTGGTGGAGGGTAGTGAGGTAAGGCCTAGTGCCAGGGGGAAAAAGGTTGGAGGGAAAGCAGGTGTGGTAGGGTTGGTATCGTTGGTGAGCCAGTCTGGGGGGGAATCCCGACGTTGGCCCTGCGGCAGCTTGGGTGCCGGCAGGGGGTATGGCTGGGGCTAGTGACGCTGGGCAATCCAGGGTTAAGGTGGAGGCGGCAGGAGACTCCGCAAAGAAGAGGGATCTGGTCCGGTTGTCGGACGCAAAAGGGGGAAGTGTATACTTGTGATGAGGCACCCCTGGGAGATATTTGCGCATTTGCCTCTGGAGAAGTTTAACCTGGTCAGGGTTTAGCCTGAGTCCAAAAAGGAGGATGAAGCAAAGGAGGTATAGGTTTATACCCAGGACTTTTTGCGAAGTGGTCGCAATCGTACTAGATCGGGGCGGGCGTGATCGGTGAGAAAAAACTCTGAACGCTGTTTGGCGCTTTTCAGTTAACAGGAGGCGATTAGCGAGGCCTATTGGTGTTACGGAGGCGTGGGATGGCTCAGTTGCGACGAACAGTTCAGGCAACGCAGGGCGGTGGGACCGGACATGTAGGTGGAGAGACCGAGGACTTTGGCCTTGGGATGCAGCTCATGTCGGCCCCACGGACATACACAACGTTTTTTCAGGGGGGGGCGGGGTAACCTATTCCCTGGGACAGTCGGCCGGAAAGAAAAAGGGGGTCTGCTGGCAGTGTAATGAGGGTAACTGCAAGTTTGGGGGGTCCTGCCGGTTCAAGCACGAGGGCTCCGGCTGCGGTGGTAACCATCCCTCTTCCCGTTTTTTTGTGAGCAAGGCAAGGTACGTCCCGGAGGTTTTACAAATAAGAGGGAAGACTACGGTGATGGTGTAGAAGATGCGACCGTTTCCCAGTGGCATCCCGACAGGGCGGCTGCCCGGTCGATGGAGAGGGGTTTTCAGAGGGTTTCAGCATTCCCCCCCCCCACCCCCCGTGCCTAACAATTTGTGCTCCGCGCTACGTCACCCTGAGGTGGTTTCGGATACACTGCGGTAGGAAGTAGCTCTGGGCCGGATGGGGGGCCCATTCTCCCCCCCCCCCCCCCTTTATATGAGTTGGTCGTTTTCCCCTTTGGGGTGGTGCCAAACAAGGAGCCGAACAAGTTTAGGCTCATTCATCACCTGTCTTTACGGGGGGGGGGGGGTCGGTCGACGAGGCTATTAGCGTGGGGTATTGTACGGTATGTTACGCCTCCGTTGATGGGGCGGTTGTGATTGGGTCAGGGGTATGGTCGAGGGGCATTCATGGCCAAGCCTGACATCGAGGCTGCCTTTCGGCTTCTTCCAGTACACCCGGATAGTTTCCGGCTATTGGTCTGTCACTGGGAGTTCAAAAGGGACAAGTGTCTACCGGTGGGTTGCTCTGTTTCATGTGCCTTGTTGGTACAGTTTAGTTTGTTTCTAGAATAGGTGGGTCGGTATGTGCTGGAGTGCACTCCGTGGTCCACTATCGGGTCGACTTCCTCAGCGTTTGCCTGGCTGGGTCGCGTATCTGCGCGGTGTTTTTGGCCACGCTGGAACGCACTGCGGAGCGAATTTGGGGTGCCGCAGGCACCCGAGAAAAGGGAGGGGCCGAAGTCGGTCATACAATTTTTGGGCATAGTAATTGGCTCGGAGGCAATGGAGTGCAGATTACCGTTGTACACACTGGAAAGCCTCACGGCAAAAATTGGCGAGATATTGGGTTCACAAAAAAGTACAAATCTAAGCGCTGCAGTCGCTCCTGGGAAAACTTATTTTCGTGTGTCTCATTCTTCCTATGGGGCAAGTCGTTTGCAGACACAGCTAGGCAGGCACGGCGGGGGTTAAGTCACCCAAACACTTCCTGAGGTTTGTGAAGGAACACAAGGAAGACCTGTCGGTTTGTCACTCCGTTTTTGGAGTCCTTTAACGGTACGGCTCAGTGGATGTTCGGTCCGGTCAGCAATGTTGACATGGAACTGTTCACGGATGCGGCCGGGGGTTCGAGCTTTGGTGCATTCTTGCAGGGACAGTGTAGGGCGGGCCCTTGGCCCCAGTCCTGGTGCCAGCAGGGTTCACTAAGAAATTGGTTCGGCTGGAACTGTTTTCCGGTAGTGCTGGCGGTGGAACTATGGGGGCCCTGCCATCTGGGACCGGAAGGTTTGTTTACATGGTGATAATCTGGGGGTGGTACAGGTGTTCAACAGAGTGACGGCGTCCTCTCCCCCGGTTATTCATCTCTTGCGGCACCTGGGGCTGCGCTGTTTCCAGAGGTATATGATTGTGTATACGGTGCATTTACTGGGATTGGACAAGGTTGTGGCGGACGCCTTGTCTCGGTTTTCAGTGGGGACAGGTTCTGGGTTTGGTGCGGGAGGCAGAGGAGCAAGTTGTCCCCTGTCCAGTGTGGGTGTGGAGGATTCAGTTGGAATCATCTCCCAGAAGGTCGGTAAAGTGAGGAAACATGGGCGGCCTAAGAGAAGGTCTGGTTTGTGGCAGATGCTGGTTCGGGAGGCGGAGGTGGATCTGGCGGATCCAGAGGTATGGGTCCTGATTCGGTATTGTTTGTCCAGGAACATAGAGGCTGGGATGTCACAGTTGGTACTCGATAAGAAAAGTTGTTCAGTCTGGTATTCTCGTTTGAGTGGCTAAGGTGTCCGGAATTTTACTATGGTTTTTGGGTGCGACAATCGCTCAAGGGATTTAGCCAGCAGGAACGGCAGATGGATGTGGGTGGATGCGCGGCGCCCAGTATCGTTACATCTTGAGAGGTGTTATGGGGAATGTGGGGACATTGTGTTTATCCCGGTATGGGGCTGTGTCGTTTCTGCACAGTGTTATGGTCTGGCAAATTTTTGGAGCATTCGGTGTGGGCGAGTTAGTTAGCCCCTCCAAGAAACAGTTCATGTTGGCTGCTGACGTGTGGAGGGCACATGAAGGGGCCACACTGCTTCTAATTAGATCCAAAATGGATCAGAGGGGGTAAGGTAAGTCGGTGCAGGTGCTCACTGTGATTGGTTCAGGCCTTTGCCCAGTCGGGCTGGTGTGGGATTTCCGGCAGGTACGCCCGAAGGTGGGCGGTTTATTTGGTTACATAAGTAGGGGGCTCCAGTGTCGCGGTATCAGTTCGTGGGTTTAGGAAAGGTTTGGGGGCATTGGGCCTAGTGGAGAAGGAATTCTCGGGCGTTCCCTTAGGACTGGGGCAGCGACAGAGGCTGCACGTGATCGTCTTGACGAGGAAACAGTCAAGGGGATAGGCAGGTGGGAGTCGAGGAGGTTTCGACTAGATGTAGGCCACCATGGTTGGTGGGCCTGGCGTAAGGGTAATTTGGTGGTGGCATCAATGGTTGTATATGTTGCTTACTGTCTTTCAGGTACAGTGCAAGGATTGGTCTGGATTATGGGCCACTCCTTCGGAGATTGGGGGGGCTTGGGTGGGTCGACAGCTGGGGGGCCCGAGATGGCAGGCTCATGTACATTGACTGTGTTTCCCAGGAATGATGGGGAAGTAGAGTGGTATCGGAAGTGCACAGGTTTGCACGTTTGGACCGACCACTGGAGGTACTGTTTCTCCATGTGAGGAGAAATGATTTAGGGGGTGAGGTCAATGCTGGGGTCGTGAGGTTCCCGGAAGCGATAGTGGTATGATCGGTCATGTTGGCTGGGACATCATAAAGGATGGCCAGACAATGGAAGGGGTGAAAAAGAGCTTGGTGGAAGATCGACAGAGATGTGGTGGGGGCACTGTGGTCAGTGGTCGTCTCTGAGCCAGCTTGTCGGCTTGAGGCCTATGACCAGAGGTTAGATAACGCAGTGCCAACCAAAATGTTGTTTGTGAGTAGAAACAGGGGCCTGGTGGTCAGGCATCTGGAGTTGGAGTTGTCTACATGGAGACACCTTAGGGGTGATGGAATTCACCGCACAGACGTTGGTATCGATATGATGGGGTTTGGGCCCATAGGACGGGGTACAACAAGCATGGAGGGTGTGGAGGTGCGCCCAAAGGTAAGGCGTTACCTTTGGGTGCTGGTGGCGGTTGTTTGGACTTTGCAGGAGAAGAAATTACCCCAAATATGGATGCCATTACCCAGAGGTGGTATGGGTTCTGAAGGGGTGTGGTTTCCAGTCTACCAAGGTGTAGCTGGAATGTTGGTTAATGGGGGCAGTGGTCGTCTCTGAACCAGCTTGTCGGCTTGAGGCCTATGACCAGAGGTGAGGTACCGCAGTGCCAAAAATGTCATAATGTTAAAAGGCTTTACAAGTCAGTGTTAGTGGTGCCTGCAAAGTCCAGCACTAGTATGAGAAGAACTGTTTTTCTCAGGAATTATATGGTTTATATATGTTATTTATTATTGGAAATTTATCTAAAATAAAGGAGGCTGCTACGGCCAGATTTTACTCCAAGTACAGTGTTGGTCTCATTATTATTAAAGGTTTAAGGGGGAGTATAAAACAGTGGGTCTTAGCAGTAAAGGTTATATCTGGGATACCATAGTCAAGAACAGAGTCAGAAGATATAACACATGGCATTGTCCGACATGGCATGCCCTTACAGGAGGACGGCACATCCATCTGTGCACATCACACAAAACAAAAATAAAGCTCATACTCTGAGCTGCAAACGTCCAGAGGAGAGTCATTTGCCCTCACGTGGGCCAGGCCTCGTGCCCAGGGTTCGGCTCCTCAATAGCCGTGGCGACGACTGGGGTGGGGCATCACGAGGCGGTTTATCCACTGGGCTGTCGCTCCTGGAGCATGTTGCCTGCATCCCCCCCAAGGCAATGGCAATGCGTGTTAGCACGCTATTGCTCTCTGCATGCATCCGCAGCTGCTTGGTGTTGGTCTGGCGCTGTAGGCCTGTTCTACCGACCCTCCATCTGGATAGCAGCAGTGTTGGCCTGCACAATCTCCCCCAGGCTCTTCACCTCCGCCAGGATCCCTATTGCTGTGGCCTAGAGCTCCACAATAGCCGCGGTGTGCCGGTCCTGGGTGGCCTGAACGTTCCCAGATCCCTGGTCCCCAGATGTAGAGGGACCCCCTTCTACCATCTGGTGACAAATGGCATTGAGGGACTTGGTTTGGTCGCAGAGGCATGTGACCATGGCTGTGCAGTTGGCATTTACCTCCTGCATGCAGTCCGAAAACGCCAGGGTATGGGCAGCCTGTTGGGTGAGGCACTGCTGCATAGCGGCTGCGGTGCCCTGCACAGCCACTGTGCATTCAGCCTGGGTCTTGGCCGAGGACCTAACAAAAGAGGCCAGGCTATCAGCCACACGATGCAGGTCGCAGGCAATATCTTCCATGTGGCGCGTCTGGCAGGCCTGTTCCCTCTCAAGCCCTTCTTGAAGGGATCCAGCTTCACCCCTAGTTTTGCAGAGAGCCTTCCTAGTAGATGTAGCCGGTTGTGTCCATCTAGACGGGGTAGCCCTTGAGGGGGTTCCCCTGGACGGGGTAGCCCTTGAGGGTGTCAGGGGGGCCACCGCTTCGGAGGGACCCGGAAAGATGGAATCCTCTTCAAGATAAACACACTCCTCCTGATGAATGTCCACCTGCTCCTCCTCAACGACCTCCAGACCAGATGTTACGAGGCATGCCAGGGGGTCAGACACAGGAAGAGAATGTTCCCTGAATGGCCTGGGTCATCCAGCAGCAGAGAATGGCCCAGCTCCCTCCAGCACATCTGTGGATGACACAAAGCATTCACATGTTGGTGGACCAAACACTTGTCACATGTTCCCTTGCACCCCCTCACATGCTCCACACTGGATGGCGAATAAAACACACTTACCTCTCATCAAGTCCTGTTCACTGGAGTCAAAGCCCTCCAGGCCCTCCACCTGCTCCTGCTCAAGACAGCTGGCAATCACCTCCTCCTCAGCTGTCAACTTGATAGTACTGGCTGGTCCGCATTCCCGTGCCCCTTCTTCACCTTGGCCAGCTTCTCCCTGACCCGCCGACGCAAATCATTTATTTTCTTGGCGATGTCCTTACAGGTCCTGGTCTCATGCCCAAGGGCATTGATCTCCAGGGTGACCTTTTGGAGGATCTCCTGCTTCCTGGCCTTGCTGGTATTCCTGCTCTGTGCGCCATGGAGGAAGGAATCGTATTTGGAGATGGCAGAGGTCAGGATCGCCCTCTCCTCAGCAGAAATTTTTTTTTCCTCCTCTCCCTGTCAGTCTCAGTATCGGACATCTTGGCACAGATCACAAAAGTACGTCTGACCAGCTGGTGTACTTTTGCGCTGGACGGGCGTATGGCTGGGCTTACTTATCTTAAGGGTTACGCCAGGTGTAGTTGTGAGCATGCGCAGAGGGGTGCGGGATATGTGTCCTCGTCACGGCGCATGCGCTGTTTGCAATACACCGGACGTAAACCACTGTGCCACGCTCGGACCATCATTTGCATGGGGTCACTCCCACTTCCACCTACTTCCACTTACGCCGGCCTGCGCCTTTGAAATCTACACTACGCCGGCGCAGAGTTGGGAGCAATAGCTTGCTGAATTCAGTGCTTGCCTCTCTGCGCTGTGTCAGCGTGGCGTATGTCGTTTGCGTTACAGCAGCGTAATGTGCGCCCAACTCTCTGTGAATCTGGGCCACAGTTTCTACAATTGGGAACTTCAAAACTTACACATGAGACTCTGACACCCTTCATGGCTGAAGTATCAGCTATAATGAATGCCATACTCTTGACATCTAAACCCAATGATCCTGAAGATCCTTTCTTGCTTACACCTTCCACTTTGCTCACTCAGAAAGTTGAGGTGATAGCAGCTCCTTCAGTCAATCTGGACCCAAAGGACAGATGTCAATTGAACAAGAGTACACGTGTTAGCTGACACCTTTTGGACCAAGTGGAAGAAACAATACTTGTCTAATCTACAGACCAGGAACACATGGCAAGACAGCAAGCCCAAATTAGAGCCTGGTGCCATTGTTCTCATGAAAGACTCTCAATCAAGGAGAAATGAGTGGCCTTTGGGTCTGATAACCCAAGTGTTTCCCAGTGAAGATGGACACATCAGGAAAGTCGAACTCAAAGTTATTAGGCAAGGCCAGCCTAAACTTTTCCTCAGACCTGTTTCCGAACTTATTCTGTTACTCTCCTCACCAGGCGGGGAGTGTAATGCCTTCATTAAATAAGGCTTATAATCTTTAATTGACTTTGATTTAATTGAATTAAGTCTATGCTGCCATCTAATGGACATTTTGTTTAACTGTACCATTTCTATTCAATACAGACAGTTAGAATAACTGGTTAGATTTGGCCCATGCAAGCCTCCGTATTTTCAATCCCATCAGGCCTTGCATCAGGTTTCTCAGTCTTTTCCTTTTTTCCCTGGAAGCACAAGTACTGCTGAGTTCTAATCTACTCCAGCCATCCCCATCCATCTCTGGTATGTTTTTTTGTGTGTCTTCAGCTAGGTAGATAGGGAGGCACTAATGATATGATTACTTATTAATTGTATTTGTTTGTATCTGTTTCAGTTTTACTCTGTCTTGTATCAATAAAAGTTCAAAAGGATTCTGCACCTACTGGAATGCATTGGTATGAGAGGAGTTAACAGTGTGCCCGAATACACCTCAGTCACGTGTAGTGAGGGGCATAACATTAGCCTTGATGTCTTTGGCCCTTGGTCTATTGTTGCACGTAACACCAGGGGAGGCCGCGCAAACAACAAATCCTGGGCAGCCATATTTACCTGTATAGTCATCAGAGCAGTGCATATTGAAGTTATTGGGCCAGATTCTCAAAAAAGATACGACAGTGTATCGCAGAAAACACCGTCGTATCTCTGTTTTTTTTACTGGGTATCTATGCGTGTGATTCCTATGGCACTATGGCACTAGGACAGGGTCAGGGGAGCTTGTTTTTTTTGCCATGCCAGTGGGTCATGATCAGGGATGCATACACTGTCCTGTCACCGTTTGAGGCTACGAGGATGGTGAGTAGGGATGAGTCGAACACCCCCACGTTTGGTTCGCACCAGAACGTTCGAACAGACCGACCGTTCGCGCAAACATTTAGAACCCCAGTGAAGTCTATGGGACTCAAACGTTCAAATTCAAAAGTGCTCATTTTAAAGCCCAATATTCAAGTTCTTTGAGAACCCGGGTCTTGCCCCAGGGTACATGTATCAATGGAAATTAAAAAAAAAAAATGTAGTTTTTTCTGGAGCAGCGATTTTAATGATGCTTAAAGTGAAAAAAAATATGAAAAATTCCTTTAAATATTGTACCTGCTGGGTGTCTATAGTAGTGGCACATGTTTAGAACTGTCCCTGCACAAAATGAGATTACTCTCAGAAAAAATAAATGTAATACTGCTTGCAGCTTTAATGTAATGTTTGGTCCCTGCAATATGGATAGAAATCATTGAAAAAAATAGCATGGGTTTTCCCGCCACCCCCCCCCCCCCAGGTCATTACAAGACCCAGTGCCGATCCTGACCTCCCTGGGGCCCTAAGCAAAATGACATGGCACATTAAAAATGAGAAGGTGGGGGGGCACTGACGACAGTGACATGTCACATTAAAGAAAGTTAGAAAGTTGAGAAGCGGGGGGAGGGGCTGTTCTGCTGTCGGAAATGACTCAGCCAGCAAGTTTAGAAGCGGGATGAGGGGCGAAAATGACTTCTGACCACACGGGGCCTCTAGTAATTTGGGGGGCCCTTCGCAACTTTGCGGAGCCCTAAGCGGCTTGCATAGTGAGCCTATAGCATGGATCGGCCCTGACAAGACCCTTTGGCCCTATATACTTTGAACAGCAGTATACAGTGCAAACAAGACAAGGACTGCAAGGACAAAGAGCCACATGCAAAGTATTGCATCAAAAATTGTTATTAGACGCCCCTGTTAAACAGGGGCAAAAAAATTGGGCCTTAGGCACTGGTGGCGGAGCCCAGAAAAAAAATTGTGTTACTAGCTATCAGCAAGATCAGTGAGGAGGAAAATAATATTCAGTCAGCAGCATAGCAGGACAGTCACTCAGCATCAGCATAGGCAGTCTCCAAGGGATCGGACATTTCAAAAAAATTATTCAGTTAAATAATCTTTATGAAGGTCAGTCGATCGACGGAGTCGGTGGAGAGGCGCACCCTGTGATCAGTCACAAAGCCTCCAGCAGCACTGAATGTGCGTTCTGAAAAAACGCTGGATGCAGGGCATGCCAGTAGCTCAATTGCGTACTGTGCAAGCTCTGGCCAGTGATCCATCCTCAAGACCCAGTAAGCCAGAGGATTTTCAGTGGGGAAGGTGTCCAAGTCGGATATTGCCCATAGGTATTCCCGGAACCATGTAAACCAGATGCTGGCAATGGTTGCTGGAACAGGTCAGACCTTGGGGCTGCAGACTAAAAAATTGTCTGAACGCATCGGTCAGACGACCACCTTCTCCACCGCTCCTTCTGTGACTCACCAAAGCCTCAGCAAGACGTTGTCCAGAGCCAGGTTTTGGTAATCCCCCTGGTTCTGGGAACGCATTGCACAGACCCTTCTGCAAGGCCTCCCGCAGAAGTTTCATCTTCTGCTCCCTCTGCGATGGCAACATAAGGTCCGCAACCTTACTCTTGTAACGTGGATCAAGGAGAGTTGCCAGCCAGTAATGATCCCTCTCCTTGATAGCACGTACACAAGGATCCTTACGCAGGCTTTGCAGCATCAGGGAAGCCATGTAGCGTAGGTTTGCAGAGGCATTCGGGGCACAGTCCTCTGGGTCACTGGACGACAGGATCCACAGGCACCTCATCCCAGCCACGTAAAAGTCCACGGGTTCCTTGGGACTGTAAGTGATCCCTTGAAGACTGCTGCTGCTGATGCTGAGTGCTAGGCTCCACCTCCATGCTGCTAATACAATCATCCTCCTCCTCGTCCTCTTCCTGTGTGCTAGGCGGGCATGTAGGACCACTGTCTGGATAAAGGGGGCCTTGAGAGGTAAGGAAGTCCTCCTCTTCCTCCTTCTGTTCTGCCGCAAGGGCCCTGTCCATTATTCCACCTAGCGTGTGCTCCAACATGTGAATAAGAGGGACAGTCTCACTGATGCATGCACTGTCACTGCTCACCATCCTCGTGGCCTCCTCAAATGGTGACAGGACAGTGCATGCATCCCTGATCAAGGCCCACTGGCGTGGGGGAAAAAAAACAAGCTCCCCTGACCCAGTTCTGCTGCCATATTGGCACAGGTACTCATTGATGGCCCTCTGCTGCTTGTGCAGCCGCTGCAGCATGGCCAATGTAGAGTTCCATCTGGTGGGCATGTCACAGATTAGGCGGTTCTTGAGCAGGCTGTATTCCCTTTGGAGGTCTGTCAGCCAAGCACTGGTATTTTATGACCTTCGGAAATGCACACAGACTTTCCTGGCCTGCCTCAGGACATCCTGTAAGCCCGGGTACCTGCCCAAGAACCGTTGCACCACCAAATTCAGAACATGAGCAAAACAGGGCACATGGGCAGGGCTGTCTTAATGAGAGGGCACACCTGGGCACTGCCCAGGGGCCCCATTTGCATTTGGGGCCCCTGCCCTTTCCCCAAAGCAGCTGGTCCTTCAGCCCAGGCTGCCCCTCTACATCCCAGATATCCCCCCAGCACTCTGACCCCTCTGCACCCTAGATATCCCCTATATCCTACCTACTTGATTTATGTTTACCTGCACCGTCTTTATTGTAGGGGCCCCAGAGCATTACTTAGCCCAGGGGCCCATGATGCTATTAAGACAGCCCTGCACATGGGTCAGTTGTCCCTGTCGCAGGGCAGAGAGGAGATTGGTGCCATTGTCGCTAACCACCATTCCTGGCTTAAGCTGACGTGGCGTCAACCACCTCTGAGCTTGCCCATGTAGAGCTGACAAAACCTCTGCCCCAGTGTGGCGCCTGTCTCCCAAGCACACCAGCTCTAGCACCGCATGGCATCTCTTGGCCTGCATTTCTGCGTAGCCCCTCGTACGCCTACGGAGCACGGCTGGTTCCGAGGAAACATCACCACAGGAAGAGGCCACAGAGGAAGAAGAAGAAGAGCGCTTGAGACATATGCTGCAAATAGCAACGGTGCGATCTGATGCACATGTCTCAAAAAAGGCCCACACCAAAGAACTTTTGCAGTAACGTTAAGACACAGAAACGCCCTGCACAGGCGTAGCTCTGCGATGTAATGCAGTTGGTGGGCTGCCCTTAAGCTGGCCCCTGGAGGGCATGCTGCCTCTTTGGAGATGTGCCTGTGCCTCGTCCTCCTCCTCCTCTTCCTACTCCTCTCTCCTATTAGGCACCCACGTAGAGTCAGTGACCTCATCACCCCCTCCCTCCTCATCACTGTCGAAAACCTGGCAGTATGCTCCAGCTGGGGGAACATCACTGCCAGATTGCTGTCCCTCTCGGGCACCCCCTCTCTCTGGGCTCACATCACTACCTTCCTCTATCTGTGTTCCATCATCGGAGCCTTCAAAATGCTGCTCATCTTCATGCAGCATGTACCCAACACTGTGTTGAAACAGTTCGGGGGAGGACATGGTGGGAGTAGGGAAGGATTGTGTGATGCCATTGTGCAGAGGGAAGAGGACGCCTTGGCAGCTGCTTTGCCAGACAAACTAAGCTCAGCCTGGGTGAGAGAGGATGAGGAGGATGAGGATGGCTTGGTCATCCACTCTACTAATTTCTCTGCATGTTGAGGCTCAACACGGCCAGCTCCCGAAAAAAAGGACGAGCGTGTCAGACGGCCACGTACTGAAGAGGATGCACAATGTCCACCACCAGCGTTGCCTCTAGATGCAGAGCCTGCTTGCCCTTGTGAATCTCTGCCTCTTTTTGATGTCCTTCCAGACATTGTAATGGCCTGCACAGGACACAATCAGTACACACACCTTGTAAACTAGAGAGGACAAGTGCAGTAACACCGAGTACTTTTAGGTGCTATTAAACTGGACAAGTACAGTAACACTGAGTAGGTTTAGGTGCTACTACACAGCATAAATGCGGTAACAGCAACTAGGTTTAAGTGCTATTAAACTAGACAAGTACAGTAACACCGAGTAGGTTTAGGTGTTACTACACAGCACAAGTGCGGTAACAGCAACTAGGTTTAGGTGCTATTAAACTGGATAAGTACAGTAACACCGAGTAGGTTTAGGTGCTACTACACAGCACAAGTGCGGTAACAGCAACTAGGTTTAAGTGCTATTAAACTGGACAAGTGCAGTAACACCGAGTAGGTTTAGGTGCTACTACACAGCACACAGGCAATACAACACGTTAGCACTGCAGCTAGCACAATCTACTGCCTGACAAATAGGAATAGCTGATCTAGCTAAGCTATACAGTGTATAAATAAAGAGATTTTTTAATACAGCTTACCTGTAAAATCTTTTTCTTGGAGTACATCACGGGACACAGAGCAGCATATTCATTACTATATGGGTTATATGGAGTACCTTCAGGTGTGGACACTGGCAATCTCAAACAAACAGGAAGTCCCTCCCTATATAACCCCCTCCCATAGAGGAAGTACCTCAGTTTTGTAGCAAGCAGTATGCCTCCCAAAAATGTTCCCCAAAAGAGGGGTGGGAGCTCTGTGTCCCGTGATGTACTCCAAGAAAAAGATTTTACAGGTAAGCTGTATTAAAAAATCTCTTTTTCTTTCTCGTACATCACGGGACACAGAGCAGCATATTCATTACTATATGGGATGTCCGAAAGCAATGCTTTAATGAGGGGAGGGAGACATCTTCCAAAGAAGGATTTAATTTAGAGGTATACTCAAATACTAGTAAATCCAACTTAAACAAGAAATGTAAATCTCAAATCAAAACAAGGGAGCCCCCTCAGATCCTGAGGAGCTTGAATCGCGGCCTGTAGTACTGACTGCCCAAAGGCTGTATCCGCATTCCTTCTTACGTCCAATTGATAAAATGTTGTAAACATGTGGACTGACGACCACGTTGCTGCCTTGCATATTCGAGCCATAGAGATCTGATGATGTGCTGCCCAGGAGGTGCCCATGGCCCTGGTATAATGGGCCTTTACCGACAAAGGAGGAGGCAACCTCTTCAAACCGCAGGCCTGAACGATTAATTGTTTAATCCATCTTGCGATGGTGGATCAAGCAGCTGCCTGACCCATCTTGGGCCATTCCGGTAAAACGAACACCACATCTGTTTTCCGAACCTTCTCTGTAGCTTTAAGATAGGCCTTTATGGCCCTGATAATATCCAACGTATGCAGCAACCCCTCCTTTCTAGAGGTGGGTTTTGGAAGAAGGATGGAAGTACCACATCCTGGTTCAGGTGGAAACTGGATATAACCTTTGGTAGAAAGGAAGAATGAGGACGGAACCCCGCCCTATCCTTATGTAAAACGAGATATGGTTCCTTACAAGATAAGGCTGCCAATTCCGATACTCTCCTGGCCGAAACTATGGTGATCAGAAATACTGACTTTCCAGTCAGTAAAACCAAAGGTACCTCAGCCAACAGCTCAAGGGGTTGTTTCTGTAGAGTTGACAGAACAAGATTTAAGTCCCATGGACAAAGTGGTGATTTGACTGGAGGATTAACACGTAAGACTCCCTGTACGAAGATCTTAACCAGCGAGTGGGCGGCCAGCGGCCTCTGAAACCACACTGATAAGGCTGAAATCTGTCCCTAGATCGTGCTTAATGCCAGGCCTTTATCCACTCCTAGCTGGAGAAAACTTAATACTCTATCAATGGTATACTTGCGGGAAACCCATCTCTTAGCCTCACACCAGCCTACGTAGGCCCTCCAAACCCTGTAACAAAATTACCCTGGAGGCCGGCTTTCTAGCCTTAATGCGGGTAGGGATTACCTGCCTAGACAGACCTCTACCCCTGAGAATCAGGGATTCAGCCGCCAGGCCGTCAAATTTAGACGCCGTAATGCAGGGTGGAGGATCGGGCCTTGTGAGAGTAGGTCTGGCCCTAGAGGAAGAGTCCAAGGGCCTCCCGCTGCCAATTTCAGGACTAGTGGGTACCATGCCCTCCAGGACCAAGCTGGGGCTACCAGGATAACCGGCCTGTGCTATGATCCTGCGCCACAGGCGGGGTAGTAACTGCAGTGGGGGAAATGCATATAGAAGTTATGATTGATGCCAAGGGCAAACTAACACATCGGTTCCGCAGGCCATAGGGTCCCTCGTTCGAGACATAAACCTGTCTAGCTTCTTGTTGAATCCTGATGCCATGACCTCCACGTCTGGCACTCCCCACTTCTGGCAGATTGTCTGAAAAAACTTGTGGATGCAGAGACCACTCCCCCGGCGACAGGGTTTGGCGACTTAGGAAGTACGCCTGCAGGTTGTCCACCTCGGGAATGAATGTCGCCGATATGCAGGGTACATAAACCTCTGCCCACCGAAAAACCAAGCTCCTCTCACTCTGAGTGGCTTGACTCTTGGTTCCCCCTTGGTGGTTCACCTATATGCCACCGCTGTGGCATTGTCTGAATGACTTCTCACCGAGGACCCCTGTAATCTGGATGTCTATGCCAGGAGGGCTAGCCGAGCCGCTCAGAACTCCCAGACCTTGATGGGCAGCTAGCTCTCCGCCTCTGCCCAAGTTCCTTGGCGAGTGAACTTGTTCAAGACCGCTCTCCAGCCTTCCAGACCACTGGGCAGAACCAAGCTGCTAGAATTGCTGCCTGTAGGACACGAGTGTGGAAGCGTGTGGTATTGCCTCGAACATGGCCATCGCATACATAGGCGAATAGTTGGTTCTTTTTTGCTTAGAACCAACTGAATCAATCTTTTGATAGCCTCGACCTTTACCAGGGGCAGGAACATCCATCTTCTGTTCTGTGTCTAATCTCGTGCCGAGATATTCCAACTGCTTTGTAGGTTGAAATGCTGATCTTTCCCCGGTTTAGGATTCAGCCGAACCTCTCGAGGTACTGAACCATGAGGGCTACTACGCATTCCACCAAGGAAGCGAGTGATCTTATGATTAAGAGGTCGTCCAGGTATGCTAGGACCGAGATCCCTTGGATCCTTTAGACTGACTAGAATAGGAGCTAGGACCTTCGTGAATACCCGGGGGCCGTAGCCAGCCCGAAGGGGGGCGCCACGAATTGGAAGTGACGCTGTATCACTGCGAAGCGTAAAAACAAAAATATTTGATGTGGCTGAAAGACCTGGTACATGAAGGTAACCATCCTTTATGTCTATAGAAGCCAGATCCTTCTGGAGTGTGGCGGCTGCTGACCAAACGGATTCTAT
This sequence comes from Rana kukunoris, assembly GCA_029574335.1. Taxonomy (NCBI): domain Eukaryota; kingdom Metazoa; phylum Chordata; class Amphibia; order Anura; family Ranidae; genus Rana; species Rana kukunoris. The sequence goes on from JAJQKJ010000077.1 coordinate 28,144, forward strand.
CCGGAAAGAGCGAACCCTTAGGTAAGCATTTAAACCTTTTAGGTCCAAAATTGGTCTGACATTGCCGATGAGCCTTGGTATGACAAACAGATTGGAATAGAAACCTAGCCCCTGTTCTTGGGCTGGTACCTCTACCCTTATGCCCTGGTAAAGCAGGTGATCCAATGCCGCCCGCATTGAGGCCTTCCTTGTGGAGGAAATTTTAGAAATTCTAATCTGTAGCCTGCGGCCACAGATGATCGGACCCCCTCTGTCGGGGACCGATCCCCAGAGGCCTGTCCTTGCGATCCATTGTTAAAAGTTTGATTGCGCAGGAGGTCCGTACTGCTTGGAATTTGAGGGCCCTGGAGCCGGGGGGAGCTGCCTTTTAAACGCAGGACCCCGGAACTTCTTTTGACTGGTAAAAGGGTACTTTTGCCACTTAAAACAGTCTGAATGTATTTATCCAGATCTTTCCATGGAAGGGCAAACCTGCCAGCAGTCTTTTACATGGGGCTCGGCCGCCCAGTTCTTCAACCATAAGAGCCTTCTCATATGCACTAAAAATAGTGACAACGAGACGCCTGCTGGATGGAGTCTTTTTATAACCTCTACCGCAAAGCACAGAGCTCTGGGAATATCCAATAACTCCTCTGCCTATCGGGCAGGGATGTCTTAAGCATCTGTTTTGTCTGGTTCCTTAACGCCTGACAAAACTCCAATTGCAGCCACTGCTGGCTGTAGCCAGGGATGCTGGAAAAGGTGTCTCTAAACGTTTATCGACCGGGACCTTAAACATTTGTATGTTTCCCCTTAGGCCAGTTAATGATTTATTCACCCATGAGATGGCTGCGTCCACAGTTGGGAGCGCCCCCTTTCTTAGAAAAATTTCTTTTCCATAGGGTAAATAACAGAAACCTTCCAGGTGGTCTCCCATCCAGGCACTAACCAGGCCCGACCCTGCTTAGCCTCCGAGATCAGACGAGATCGGGCGCTTTCCGGGAGATGTGGCCTCAAGGACCTCACGGGTAGTTGAAAAGCAGTGCCCGAACCGGGACCTGAACCCTGGACCTTCAGACCAAAAGTCCGATGCTCTACCGACTGAGCCATCCGGGCCCCTTTTAAAGAGCACTTGGTCAGGGGAAAGAGTGCCTGCAAGCACAAATATTTCCTGGCAGACGTGCATAAAGACTACCCTCTCGTCAGCTTTAGGCGGCAGAAAAAAAAAAAAAAAAATTCTGTCCGGTCGTCCCAATCCTGGAAAAACCAATTCCTCTAACAGAGGATGGACCGGAAAAGCTGTGTTTGCTTAAAGGCGCTTTTAAAAGAACCCAAAGAGGATACCGCAGGAACCTGAGGCTCTGGAAATGGCAAATTAAATGCCGAGCGGACCATGTCTGTCAAAGACTGGACCCACAGACTCTCCGTCTGGGAGGCTGAAAACGATTCTTCAGTGGTAGATCCTCTAGGTTCTGTCCCTTTTGACGATGGGGATCTAGTCCGCTTCTTGCCAGAAAAAGAGCCAGCGATCATAGCTGTTAACCTTTTTTCTCTTGCCCCCCTAGGGTGACGGCTAGCATCTCCTCTGTGATAACACAGGGTTGGGCCGACCTGGGCCAGCCTCAGCACCAGACCCCCTTAATGGCTTATCCAGGGTGACCCCTATAGGAATAACCTGTGGGGAAAGTATTGGCATATCATCAGAACCAGAGGAGGAACCCCTTTGTCTTTGCCTTTTCTTTTTTTTTTTTTTGTGTTTTGATCCTGAACCCTTGGAAGCCATAATACAAAACCGAAGGACTCCGCTTACAACAACAGACTGTTGTACAAAGTACAAAAAAATAAGGTTTAGGGGACAATAGGATCACTAATGCCCAAAAACGGTGGGGCTCAGTATGTTTTCTTTTATAATATTATTCACCACATACAGCCCCACCCCCAACATGTTTGCCAGCATTCAACCTGTTGCCAAGGGGATTTTGGCTTAACAAAAAGTATTGGAGCTGACTCCAGCATGTAGTACCCCTTCTCGCCACCGGGAGTCACTGTGCTGCCAGCTCCACGTCCTCTCTCTCCAGCTCAGCTCTGAAGTGAGCTAAGAACGCGCCTGCTGTGTATAACAGCAATTGAAGGCACGCCCACTCTACACTGCAGTCACGCTCCCCGCCCCCCCCCCCCTCCCGAACAGCGCGAAAATTTTCTATATGCATGCGCGCGTGCACGCGCGCGCGCGCGACTGTCGGGGGAGGAGAGCCCAGGAGGAGACGCACTCTGGAGCCCAGGAATGCAGGTTGGAGGACACATCAGGCGGCAGATTTTGAATCCCGGCAAGGTAAGGCTAAAACAGGCCCCTAAGGAGTCCCTTTAGCCTAGAGACAGATCTGTTTTTTTTTTTTTTTTTTTTATAAAAAAGATCTTCAACCAGCGAGCAGCAGGTAGCTAGCAAACATACATAGATAGGTAGGTAGGGGGATCAAGTGATGGGGGGAAACTTTTCAGGGCATCCTGTCCATCAGACATAGTGACCATGGTGCCAATGCAGAGCATACTCAGGCTACCCCCCTTAAGATCTCCCCTGGAGAGCCTGCTGTCGAACCAAGTCCCGCGGGCTCCCCTCTTACCTGCTCCATGCCGCAGGACGTTTTGCAAAACGGTCCAATCTTCTCCCATCTCCGTGGGTAGCGTAGTAGACCTTCAGGCCCTGGGGTCCTATGAAGGTACCCACTGTCCTGGACCTATATAGCACCCTGGCAAACAGGAACTTATGGTCTTTACGAACTCCAAGTCCTGGGCCCAGGGTCCAGCCCTCCAAAGAGGAGCATTATAGGCAAAACCCCACGGTTTGGGGCCCGGGTACTGTCCACTTTGGCACTGAGGCTCCTTGGACAGATCCGGTTAGCCCGCCCTTAATCCCAAGGATGTGGAGCAAAGCTATTCCGTGACCAACACCTAAGACACTGGCGAAAAAACTGAGGTACTTCCTCTATGGGAGGGGGTTATATAGGGAGGGACTTCCTGTTTGTTTGAGATTGCCAGTGTCCACACCTGAAGGTACTCCATATAACCCATATAGTAATGAATATGCTGCTCTGTGTCCCGTGATGTACGAGAAAGAAATATGTACAACTCCTAGAGATGTATGTATATCCTCTACACGCTGTAAATTAAGCTAAACTGACTAGCCTGCCTGCTCCATCTAGCTATATAAAAAGACAATCTCTCTGTCTCTCTGACTGATCTCTGTTCAGCGCTGGAACACACTACACGAGGCCCCCAGCAGGCGGCCTTATATAGTGTGGGGCGTGTGCTAAAGCCCTGAGCCATAATTGGCCAAAGCCACCCTGGCTTTTGCCAATTATGGCTCTCCTTTTTTGCGCGCTGTGATTGGCCAAGCATGCATGGTCATAGTGCATGTTTGGCCAATCATCAGCGCGCAATGCCGCAGTGAATTATGGGCCGTTGTGCGTCACTCGAATTTGGCGCGAACGACCCGTTTTGTTCGAATTTCGTCGAACGTACGAACAGATAATGTTCGAGTCGAACATACGTTCAAATCGAACGCGGAGCTCATCCCTAATGGTGAGCAGAGGCAGTGCATGCATCAGTGGACCCTCTGGTCCACCTGTTGAAGTACACAGTGTGGAATAATGGACAGGGCACTCGAGGCAGAACAGAGGGAGGAAGCAAAGGACTTCCTTACCTCTCAAGGCCCCCTTTATCCAGACAGTGTTCCTGCTGGCCAGACGATCATACCGGAACAGGACGAGGAGGACTGTGTCAGCATGGAGGTGGACCCTAGCACTCAGCATGAGCAGCAGTCTTCAAGGGATAAATTACAGTCCCCAGAAACCCATGGACTTGTATGTTGCTAGGAGCAGGTGGCTGCGAATCATGTCGTCCTGAGTGACCCATAAGACTCCGGACTGAATGCCTCAGCAAACCTATGCTGCATTGCCTCCCTGATCCTGCAAAGCCTGTGAAAGGATCCTCGGAATCGTGGTATCAAGGAGAGAGATTATTACTGGCTGGCAACCCTCCTTGACCCACTTTACAAGGGTAAGGTTGCAGTCCTTATCCAGCCATCGCAGAGGGAGCAGAGGATGAAACATCTTCGGGGGGGCCTTGCAGAAAGTTTTGTGCAATGCGTTTTCCAGAGCCTGGGAGGTTACAAATTCCTGGTCCTGGACAATGTGTTGCTGAGGCTTCGGTCAGTCACAGAAGAAGCAGCCCAAGGTATGAGCTGTTCCAGCAACCATCGCCAGCGTCTGATTTACATGGTGCAGGAATACCTAGGGGCAAGATCAGACTTGGACACCTTTCCCACTGAAAATCTTCTGGGTTACTGGGTCTTGAGGAAGGATCACTGGCCAGAGCTTGCACAGTATGCAATTGAGCTACTGGCCTGTCCTGCATCCAGTGTTCTTTCGGAACGCTTATTCAGTGCTGTTGGAGGCTTTGTACCGATCACAGGGTGCACCTCTCCGACTCAGGCGATCAGCTGACCTTCATAAAAATGAATCAGTCTTGGATCACCAGCTACCAAGCACCTGATGCTGATGTAACTGAATAATTTTTTATGAATTTTTTATGAATCTGAGATCCCTTCAAGACTGCCTATGCTGATGAGTGGCTATCGTGTTATGATGAGTGACGATCCTCTTCCTCCTCAACTCTTCCTCCTCAATGTTCATGTTGATAGCTTGTAAGAACATGTTTGGTTCTGGGCAGCACCACCAGTGGCTAAGCCCCAATTTTTCTGCCTCTGTTTAACAGAAGCGTGTAATTTCAACTACAAGACAGGGGTTCTGCCTGCTGTACCTCCTAAGGAAAGTTTTTTAGTTTATGTTGGAATAAGTTTTGGATGAGGTCAAGTATTGGCATCTTGCCCTTGTCTAAGATGGCGTCTGCAGCTCTGGATCTACACCTCACGGCGAGGTCCTGGCCTATTTAAGTGATGACTCACCGTAACGCCCCATCCCATTGACAACGTCCTATGACGAAATGCGTCTGGGAAGACGTGCGGTGACGTCATCATGTTTTGGAGGAGGGTTTTCTCCAAACTGTTTGCTGGCCGGCAACATTATGTTTTACATGCCTGTCTAACTCATCGCTAATGTGAGTATTCTGGTTTTTAAGGTTTTTTAAATAAAAGTCCCTGCGGGATTACGCTATGTCTGCCTTTATTATCATTTTATACATATGATCTAATTGGTGGAGTGGAACCCAGGTGTAGGCACTGCCCTAGGATTTGGGATTCGTTCGGTTTCCCTCAAAGGCCGCGGCTGGGTCACAGCCGACTGCTGGTTACAGTCATTCCTCTGGTAAGCTGCTTAGACTTCTGGTGGTGGGCCACATTGAAGAGCCAAGTTTGAGCACAGTGGTGATTATTACACGTCCATCCTGAATTAAGATCAGCAGAGACTTTTGGAGCTAATGTTTATTGCTACATTTCTTTTGGCTGAAGGATTGTGCTATTTCCACATGATTGATATATGGACTCTTTGACTACACCGAGTCCGGGTGTCAAGGCGCAGTTCTAAACCTCTGTTTTTCTTGGTGTAATTACAATTCTTGCTGCGATACTTTGCAGCAGGGCTCATTCCTGGGCTCCAACTAGAGTATCTGTAAAGGGGTTACAGTGTTGTGGCACCAGTACCAGTGCCTAAGGCCCAATTTTTCTGCCCCTGTTCAACAGGGGCATGTAATTACAATTCTTGATCTAATATTTTACAGCAGGGCTCGTTCCTTCGCCCACCAAGAGTAACTGTGAGGGCTTACAGTGTTGTGGCAATTTCTGCAGAGTATTTAGGGCAGGCCCCTACTTTTAAACATCTGACTTACAAACGACTCCTACTTACAAACAGAGGGAGACAACAGGAAATCTACACCTAGGAAGGGAAATTCTCTGCTGTAAGAGTTAATATGGGAAAAACGTGTCTCCTCTCCGCTGATGCTTTATCGCCAGACCTTGTTTCCCTAAAAACCCCACATTTTCAAAATACAATTGTCATTGGGGGCGTGGCCGACTGCCGAGCGAGATGGATATGTAACAGCACAGCTCTTGCACCGACCGGAACGATAATAGGCATCCCCACTATCCCTGAAGCCTGCGGTACTCACTTACCACACCAGAACACTGCTCCTGACACCCAGAATGTCCGGACCGACCCGCAAAAGGAAAGACTATCGTCAGCCTAAGAAGCTGACTGATTTCTTCACACTGCCGAACATCCAAGATGGCGCCCGCAATGCAGCGTACGGAGCCTCGGCGGCATACACGGACCTCCCAGACGATGCTGGTCAGGAGCCATCCTGTACTCCAAGCTCCCCAGATGTTACACCGTCCTCCCTCACCTCATCCGCAGGCAACAGCCCCACTAAGTCTCGGATGAGACTGGAAGTAGAATCGGCAGGAGATGAGGTGAGCCTTATGCCTACTCCCACCCCTGCTCCTCCATCACCTATTGCGGCCTTCCCCAGTACAAACCAGCCTGTGCTGGATACCACACTAAAGGAGATGCCCATCTCCCTTCAAAGTTCCCTTCATAGTGACATCACCAGCATGTTTAATAAGTTTTCCACACAAATGCACTATATGGGCCAAAAAATGCACCTTGTTGAAAGACAAATGGGGCAGGTGACTGAAAAAGTTAACAACCTTGTAGATGCTCACGACCATACGCTAGAAGAACAGCAGTGAATGAAAGCTAAAATGGCGGACCTTGAAGACAGGTCCCGCCGCAATAATGTTAAAACCGCATGTCCTTAATTCATACGCCAGGAAGCTGATGTCCTCTATTCTGCCTGACCTTGCACCCATGGAAACTATCATTGACCGAATCCACCACCTCCCCAAACCCCCACATCTCCCAGCGGAAGTACCACGAGATGTCCTTATAAAGGTCCACTTTTTTCATGCCAAGGACCAGCTTCTACGTACATCACGACAACTCGGACAGCTGCCAGCCCCTTACAATAATCTCCAGCTGTTCGCTGACCTTTCCCAGCACACCCGCCAGCTGAGGAAACAACTTAGCACTATCACAAAGCCGCTTAACAACCACAAAATTCCCTACCAATGGGGTTACCCCACGAAAATCGTTGTTATCCGAAATGGGGTTAAACACTCCATCTCCACAATTGACGAGGGCCTCAAACTACTGAACAACTGGGGTATCATACCGGACAAGCCTCAACCGCCGCTACATAACCAAAGGGGGAACACCCAATCTGTAGGGTCAAACCTTTCTGATAGCATGCAATAACTCCCACATGCTTAGCGGGATCTCCTCCTCATGAATCTGCAAAACTCTGGTCGGATGCTTTGCTCGGCGCTTATTGTTCCACAAACTTACTCCCCAATCCATCACAGCAGTCACAGTTCTTCTAGACTGTTGTTCATTTGCTGTTTCCTTGTTTTTTCTTCCAAGAAGCGGTCACGTTATCATACCATCTGATCTGAGCGAACACACCTGCATATTCGTGAGTAACGCTTATTCTTTATTTTCGTTCTGTATCAGACTCCAGAATGCCAAAATTCCTATCACTCAACGCCAAAGGACTGAATCACCCAGCAAAGAGAGCATCTCTATGGCGCACAGCCCTTCAGTCTTAGGCCCCATACACACGAGCGGACAGATTTGTTCAAATCTGTCTGTCCGACAGATTTGAACAAATCTGTCTGCTGGGATTTTGGTTTGCTCGCGTGTACACACGAGCAAACCAAAATCCCAGCCAGCAGACGGCGCGCTGACGTGTCAGTGACGTGGCGGTGACGTTGACGCCGCCACGTCACTGCACCAGGAAGTAAAACACTTCCGCGCATGCGCCGAATCCATTCGGCGGCGGTGCGGCGGCGGTGCGGGACGACATGTCTGCTGGTAAGTGTACTAACCAGCAGACATGTCGGGCGGACAGATTCCCACCCGATAGATTTCAAAGCATGCTTTGAAATCTGTCGGGTGGACAAATCTGTCTGCTCGGCAGTACACACGATCGAATCTGTCTGCTGAAACGGTCCAGCGGACCGTTTCCAGCGGACAGATTTGATCGTGTGTACGAGGCCTTAGTGCGATGTCCTGTGCGTGCATGAAAACGCACTTTAAAAGAACAGAAGAACCAATATGCACCAACAAACACTTTAGCCATGTTTACCAAGCTCCTGGCCCCACCAAAAAAAAATGGAATACTGATAGCGACAGTGGCGTAACCAGAGTTATGGGCGCCCGGGCAGATTTTTTTTTTCCCCCCCCCCCCTATATAAACACCTGTTACCTGCTCTGCTCATATCCTGGGCTACCCGATAGCAGCTGATCTCACTTTTACTGTGGAAAATAATATGGAGGCTACAGCGATACAGTTTAAGTTCAGTGCAAATACTATATATATATATATATATATATTCACACATATATACTCACACATTGCAAAGGATGCGGACATGGTACTGGGGTCAGAGGCTGTGCGGACATGGTACTGGGGTCAGAGGCTGTGCGGACATGGTACTGGGTGATCATAACATACAGAGTTATCGTTACTTTAGGGTACAGTATGTGACAAGGCTGGGGTTTTAGTGGAGGGAGAGAGCATGAAAACAGGTAGGTGAAAAGGGCTTCCCCCCCCCCCCCCCCCACACACACTGCAAGAATGGACTTTATTCTAATTTCCTGGAGAGGGGCTGTATTACTGCACCACATCCTTTGCTGTTTTTGTGCAAATTCATGAATATGTTAGAGATATACTGGGACTTTCTAGGTGCTACAGAGATATTCCACATACACATATATTAAAAATATTTTTTTTTGGAAAAATGCATCTAACATATTCAAGAATTTTACTTTTACTTTCACTTTCACCATGCCTGCCATGCTGAGGTACAGGACAAGTTTAAAGTACATATCTACACAGTGTGGAAGGCAGAACAAGTGTGACTCATCACTCACATGAGAAGAATTCAGTCTGACATCCGTCCTGTTATCTTGCTTTGGGGAGCTCCGGTGTCCACTTTATAGATGGCAATGATCACCCCTGTGCTGTCCTGCTTGCTCTGTCTTCCCCCTAGGAGGGGAGGGGGGGACTCGGGTGCTGCCTGACACACACACACAGGCATGGAAGAGATCTCCTTTCTCCACAGCTCGCTGCCTGCTCAGGGTCCAGGCTCCTGGGTCTCCTCCTCCCTCGCTCGCTCAGCTCAGTGTCCATGCAATGTGCGCTAGTTGTCAGCGCTGACATTTCTCATCTTTCTTCCACCTAGCTCCTCTCCTGCTCAGGACTCAGATTTGGCGCCACAAATTCAGCGGGGGACATGACAGGCCAGCTCAGACGGACCTGTGGCCACATGACCCGCCGTGACCAATCACAGGCCAGCTCAGGCCTGTGGCCACATGACCCGCTGTGACCCAATCACAGCACGCCGGCTGGCCATGTCGAGACTGAACATGGCGGCCGGTGTTACGGACGGTAAATACAAATTAATGATAGAAGACAGAGTGACACACAGTCCACACTGGCGCGGTGCCCCCCTAAATGAATTCGTCCGGTGCAACAGCCCCCCCTGCCCCCCCCCCGCTACGCCAGTGGATAGCGATTAAAAATACAATCAGTTTCACTCTGCATGACAGCTTAATAGACGCAGAGAGTAGATATCTGGCCCTGGACTGTACCATAGATAACTCCAGATTCACTATTGTTACTGTCTATGCGCCTAATACCAGACAACTCAAATTCCTTTCTAAACTAATGCCCAAGCTTACGAAATTTCGCAAAGGCAATCTCATCATATGTGGTGATTTCAACATTGTCCCTGATAATTCCCTGGATACCTCGTCCCGCAACACTAGACTCACTTCACCGATGGGCCATTTCCTCAGGACCAACGACCTGTATGATGTGTGGCGATGTCGCCACACCACAGAACGGGACTACTCATTCTTCTCCCACCGACACAACTCCTACACAAGGATTGATTACTTTCTGACTGATAAATGGACTCTGCCGAAAATCTCTCGACACCCATCCAAATTCACCATGCACAAAAATTTGGAGAGTCAACGCCTCGATCCTCCGATCGCCTGAGCACTCAGCCTATCTCCGTAAGCACTTGGAAGAATTCTTTGCTTTGAATCAAGGTTCTGCATCCAATGCCGCTGTTCTGTGGAATGCCCATAAAGTATTTGTTCGAGGTCTTTTCATCCAATTGGGTGCCAGAGAAAAGAGGAGGAGATCACAGCATCTTGACACTCTTACTTCCCAGATTAAGTCCATAGAAGAACCAAATCAGACATGCCAAGCTTAAAGAACAACTGACGTATCTTAGGCAGGAACTCAGAAACTTACTGTTAGAATCATATGAAAAAGCACAAAAATACTTTAAAGCTACTTTAAAGCTACATACTAATCCACAGGGAATAAAGCAGGGAGGGCCATGGCACTTAGGATTAAGGGCCACCGCCTGAAAACAAAAAATTCCCATCTCTACCACCCCTCCACTAAACAAAAGCTGATCGATCCCCAAGCTATAGCAGACGCATTTAGCCATTACTATAAAACTCTATACAATCTAAAAGATGACCTTTCTACCCCTCAACCATCGGTAGAAGACATAAATAGCTTCCTACAAGAAATTAATCTTCCTACAGTATCCCCCTATCAACTAACATCATTAAATGCACCTTTCCCTCCACTTGAGATTCTAAATGTAATTGCCAAACTCCCATCAAACAAATTGCCTGGCCCCGATGGCCTCACTGGAGACTATTATAAACAATTTAACACCATCCTTGCCCCCTTTTTGTCTCAAATATGTAATGACGCTGCCTCCTCCTCTTCTCTCCCACCAGAAATGTTGAACGCATTAATAATAACTTTGCTGAAGCCAGGGAAGGATCCCACCTGCCCACAAAACTTTAGACCTATATCTCTACTCAATTTGGACACTAAAATCTTTGCTAAACTTATAGCGGCGAGACTAGTAGATATGTCATCTTTGATCCATCCGGACCAATCCGGGTTCACCAGGGGGAGGCAATCGTGTGACGCCACGCATCGACTCATCAATATTATTCATCACGCTGACTCCACCAGAACGCCTTCTCTGCTTCTATCCCTGGATGCAGAGAAGGCGTTCGATCGGGTGAACTGGGCATACCTCCGAGCCACACTCCTGGCCTTGTATTCGAGACCCTCAGCTCGGGTGTACACATCTGAATTGTTGTCCAAACCCTTCCCAATAACCAATGGAACCCGTCAGGGCTGCCCCCTATCACCCCTCATCTTTAATTTAGTAATGGAACCCCTTGCAGAACATATCAGATTGAAACTTTCTATCACTGGCTTTAAAATCGGAACAATAGAACATAAGATAAACTTATTCGCCGATGACGTGATACTAATGGTCACCAATCCCATGTCTTCCCTGGCTTCGATACAATCAGTACTACAAAGATTCAGCTGTGTTTCGTATTATAAAGTTAATGACACTAAGTCTCAAATTCTTGAACTAGGTTTAGATGCGGTCTCCAGCAATCTCTTACGGAACTTATACCCATACCCATGGGCAGATGTAGGCATTACTTACCTAGGGATCACGCTCACTAAATGTTCCAAGATACATTTAACCCTTTCCTCACCCCCTAGTGTTAACCCCTTTAATGCCAGTCACATTTATACAGTAATTAGTTCATATTTATAGCACTAGTCGCTGTATAAATGTGAATGGCGCCAAAAATGTGTCAAAAGTGTCCGATGTGTCCGCCGCAATATCGCAGTCCCAATAAAAATCGCAGATCGCCGCCATTACTAGTAAAAAAAAATATAAAAAAAAAATCATAATTCTGTCCCCTATTTTGTAGGTGCTATAACTTTTGCGCAAAGCAGTCACTTATTGTAATTTTTTTTTTTTTTTTTTTTACAAAAATACGTAGAAGAATACGTATTGGCCTTAACTGAGAAATTTTTTTTTTTTTTTTTTTTTTACTTGGGATATTTATTATAGCAACAAGTAAAAAATATATATATATTTTTAAATTGACGCTCTTTTTTTGTTTATAACGCAAAAAATAAAAACCGCACGGGCGATCAAATACCACCAAAAGAAAGCTCTATTTGTGGGGAAAAAAAGGACGCCAATTTTGTTTGGGTGCCACGTCGCACAACCGCGCAATTGTCAGTTAAAGCGACGCAGTGCCGGAAGCTGAAATTTCGCCTGGGCATGAAGGGGGTTTATGTGCCCAGTAAGCAAGTAATTAAGCATCATTAAAATCACTGCTCCCAAAAAAAAAATCACTTTTTAAAACTTTTTTTGCATTGATACATGTCCCCTGGGGCAGGACCCGGGTCCCCAAACCATTTTAAGGACAATAACTTGCATATTAGGCTTTAAAATTTGCACTTTTGATTTCTCACGTTCAAGTCCCATAGACTTTAGCAGTGTTCGAACGTTTTTGCAAACTTTCGGTCCGTTCGCATGTTCTGGAAGCGGACCGAACCGGGGGTGTTCGGGTCATCCCTCATGGACACCAAAGAGATAGAGAGATACCTCAGGAACCAGGGCTGTAAATGGACTTTCAACCCACCTCACTTCTCTAACATGGGTGGAGTATGGGAAAGAATGATAGGAATAGCCTGCAGAATTCTGGACTCTTATCTTTCTGCAAATAGGGACCTTAAGACTTACCCACGAGAGTCTTGTAACCTTTATGGCAGAGCTTTCAGCCATCATAAATGCCAGACCTCCAACTCCATTCTCAAATGACCCAGATGAGCCGGTCTTACTCACACCAGCAGCACACCTTACACAGAAAACTGGAGTAATCAGTGCTCCCCGTTAGGGATGAGCTTTGCGTTCGAAACGAACGTATGTTCGACTCGAACATCGTCCGTTCAAATGTTCGTCGAATTTCGAACAAAAACGATCGTTCGCGGCAAATTCGAGTGAAACGAAGCGACCGTTTTTAAGACTTTTTTCCATTGATACATGTTCCCTGGGGCAAGACCTGGGTTCTGAAAGACGTTTTCCAATAATAACTTGAAAATTGGTCTTTAAAACGACCGTTTTTAAAACTATTTTCCATTGATACTACTATCAATGGAAAAAAAAGTTTTAAAAACGGTCGTTTTTCAGGAGTCCTGCTCCTGAAAAAACAACCGTTTTTAAGAATTTTTTCCATTGATACATATTCCCTGGGGCAAGACCCGGGTTCTGAAAGACGTTTTCCAACAATAACTTGAAAATTGGTCTTTAAAACGACCGTTTTTGAATTCGAACGTTCGAGTCCCTTAGACTTCAATGGGGTTCTAAATGTTCGTGCGAGCGATCGGACCGTTCGACAGTTCTGGTGCGAACCGAACGCGGGGGTGTTCGGCTCATCCCTACTCCCCATGGGAATTTCACCACTAAAGACTTATACTTGCACCAGTGGAAACAAGTACGTCTGGCAAATACCTTCTGGGACAGGTGAATGAAGCAATAACTCTCCACTTTACAGCCACTTACTAAATGGCAAGACAACAAGCCCAACCTAAAAGAAGACCTTGTTCTTGTTAAGGACTGTCAGTACCAAAGGAATGAGTGGCCTTTGGGTCTCACCACCACCACCTTTCCGGGTGAGAATGGAAACGTTAGAAAAGTGGAAGTCAAGTTTCATAGAAACAATGAGACAAAGTTGTTTCTCGGACCAGTTCCTGAACTAATTTTATTGTTGTCAACTGAGGAATAAATAGTGGCATCTGATGAAACCAGAAGGGGAGGGTCATGCCTTCAGCCTACCAGGAACAATAATATCTTCATGACTTGCAATACCATTATTGTCCACTAGATGCCACCCTGACAAAACACTACTGATGCGCATTGTTCTATGGTTAATACACATTACTTGTCATATCACTGGGAACTAGATCCACTTCCTACTACAAGACTTTCATTTTTTCCATTGGGACAGACCACATGGGAACCAGCTAAGCCTGCACCACTTTCTGAGGAAAAACCTGGTCCTTCTAAGGCAGCATTGCTGGTATGCTAAAAGATTATTTACCTGTATACCTAGTGGACATTTGTTTATGTTCATGTAATAACGCATGTACATCCTATTCTTATATGGCCACCACCTGTTCATTGCAATACAGATCCAAAGGGGGGCGGAGCCAGCAGCCAGAGCTCATGGTTGTGTGTTAGATGAGCTCTGATACACCGAGTGTTACACAGCGGCTCACAGCACATCTGGACACTTTAAAAGCACTTGCGGGGTACAGGAGAAGCAGGGGAACACTGTGGCTACAATGTCCAAAAGAAAGGAGAGGGAAGGCCCCCGAAAACTAACAGATTTCTTCCCCCCAGCCGGGAGCCGAGAAATCCAATATGGCGCCAGCGTGGGGTGCCGCGCTCTGGATCCAGCACACGCTGCTTCATCTAATCCTCAGCCATCCTCGGGTGAGTCAAACTTCCATGGCCACCCAGCGCCAGCTTCCCCCTTTAGCAGCCCGGTCAAACAAAAACGGAGGGTTGGGGAGGACTCAGGGACCCAGGATGGCGCTGACACTGCAGGGGAGGAAATGGAGGAATCCTCCTCATATGCCCAGCAGCTAGATGCATTCCCCACATCAGGGCAGCCCATAATTGACACTACCATGAAAGAGATGCTGCAAACTCTGAGGGAGGCCCTACAGTGTGACATGGCAGCATCCATGCAGTCTACCAACAAGTCAGTGTCTGTAGTCAGCAAAAGGATGGAATATGTGGAGCAGAAAATGGAGGAGTTCACTTTGGCACACAATGAGCTGGTGGATGCTCACTTTGAGGTGGAAGAGGAGTTAAAGTCTATGCGCCTCAAGATGGCGGACCTAGAGGACAGGGCAAGGAGGAATAATATTAAATTCCGCGGGGTCCCTGAAACTATCAAACCTGCAGAGCTTACGCCCTACCTACAGAAGCTGATGATGACAGCCCTCCCCACTTTGAGCCCTGCCGACATCATCATAGATAGGGCCCACAGACTGCCCAAGCCATCCTTCCTGCCTGACCAAATCCCTAGGGATGTGATTGCAAGAATCCACTTCTATCACGTTAAGGACCAGCTTATGCGCTATGCCAGACAACACCCTGCACTCCCTGATCCCTTTGCTGGAATCGCACCTTATGCTGACCTGTCGCAAGCTACATTGGCTGCAAGACACAACTAGTGTTGATCAAGAATATTCACATTGCGAATATTCGTTACGAATATTGCATATTCGAGTATTCGCGAATAACTCGAATATCGCGGTGAATATTCGCTATTGCGAATATTGGTATTTTTTCAAATTTATTTTTAAAACAGATCACATCCTAGTGATCTCCATCGACGCAGCATTGCTGGTATGATTAGAGACCCTTGGCCGAGTAGCTGAGGCGATCCTTTTATGTTGCCGAATATTCACAATGCAAATATTCGTATTACGAATATTCGCAAATACTTTCTCTGCCCTTGTTTTGCATCAGAGTTCTCTTACCACAGTTGTCAGAGATTAGCAACCTCCATAGCAACCAATAGGAACCTGCCTGCACGACCATGCGCATGCACGGACGAGAATTTCGCAATCAATTTCGCATTAGCGAAATTTCGCAATTTTTTTTTTTTAATAAAATATCACGAATATTCGATATTAACGAATATTTCACGAATATTCTTCTATATATTCGTGAAATATCGCGAAATCGAATATGGCGTATTCTGCTCAACACTAGACACAACTTGGTCCCCATCACCAAGATACTACGGAACCACAAGATCCTCTACAAATGGGGCTTTCCAGCTAAACTACTGGTGGACATGAACAACGAATCGCACTTGATCACATCGCTGGATAAAGATCTTGGCCTCCTCCGAAAATGGCGTCTGATCCCTGCTGAAGGTGTCCCTGTGGAACCTGATCCTTCTCCCCAGAATCGCACTTCCCAACGGCAGAACAGCAGGAGTAAGTAACTTTTACCTGCAAGCTTACTAGACTGTCTGATGCTCCCTCCTGAGGCCTGCCTTACTATGCTCACCAAAGACTGGTGCAATTTTTGTTTTGTTCTTCATTTTTTCTCTTTCTGTTCGCAATCTCTCTCAGCCATGTCTGCCCCTGGTGTCCTAGATGCTATTTTTCACCACCTATATAGCACCCGGTGTTCGGCTATTTTTCTGTTGTTTATTTTCTGTTACTTCCCCCCAATTTGGTTACGAGATGTCATCCGTAACGTATTTGCCGCACAACCAGCAGCCTGACTGCTATGGACTTTTGTTTGGTTCCAAAGTCACAGGGAGACACTTGTTCTTGTTCCTTTTATTTTTTTTTCTGTTTAATTTTGTTCTATGCATTTTCAACATACCTAGGCTAATCCTGTCAGTTCTCAAACCTACCGCTAGATGGCGCTGCAGCCCAACGTATATGAAGAATGACACTTAGAATCCTGTCACACAACGTGAGGGGACTCAATAGCCCATATAAACGCAGAACTCTATGGAAATCAGCCTTAGATGCAAAATGTGATGTGTTATGTGTACAGGAGACTCACTTTGCTAGTGCAAATCCCCCGAAATGTACACATGTCAAATTTCCGCACATTTTTACTGCCATGAATGGCTCCAAAAAGAATGGGGTCTTGATAGCCTGTAGGGATACGCTAACCTTCTCTTTGTTACAGGTCTATGCTGACATCCATGGCTGTTACCTTATATTGGTTGCAGAAATTAACCATGCTCTCTACACACTGGTAAACGTATATGCACCCAATGTTAGGTCTCTAAAATTTATCAGAAAGGTTATAAGGAAGGCAAAACAATTGCAGAAAGGTGGTTTAATAATGTGTGGTGACTTTAATATGATAATGAATGGGGAGCTGGATGTCTCCTCGGTGGCCCTCAGGCGGAGGCACTCTCTGGGATCACTGTGCAATGAAGAAGGATTATTTGATCCATGGCGATGCCTGAGGTCTACCGAGAGGGAATACACCTTCTATTCTACTGTACATAACAGCTACTCCAGAATTGACTTATTTTTGTCTGATATTCATACTTTGCAAAAGGTTCAGACTGCCGACATCCACAGCATCACGTGGTCAGACCATGCGCCTGTGACTATAGAGGTTTTGGATGCTGGCAAACCACCCCACAGGCAGTTGTGGCGTAACAACACCTTTCTCCTGTCGCACCCCGACATTAGGGATGAAATGGGCAAAAAGCTGAAGGAATATTTCCTTATTAATAGTAACGGCGAATGCTCTTCTATGACAACATGGTGTGCACACAAAGCGTTTGCTAGGGGCGCCCTTATACAGATCGCCTCTAGAGAAAAGAGAAAGAAGCAGCACCGTATGGTTCAGTTGCAGGAATCCATAACGGATTCCTGCAAACTTGACTTGAGGGGGAGGGTGAACTAAAATTACATCGGGCACACAGGTCAGTTAGGGGTCAGACATTAATGGAGAGTGGAATGGGGATAGATGGAGGTGGGGTTATGGCAGGTGACAAGAAAGTTCCCATGTTGCAAACAGCCATTGGAAATTATAGTGCCATTTGCACTACTAAAAATTATATGAAAAACACCAGCGAAAAATGTAACAATAAATTAAGTGTTTGTTCACCAATGCCCGAAGCCTTCCAAGCAAAACAGGTGACTTGTGCATGAAGCTCTGGTGCATGAGGAGAGCTATGATGTAATCGGTATGCTGAAACTTGGCTTCAATCCTCACATGACTGGGCTATTAATATTCCTGGCTATGCTCTCTTTCGGAAAGACAGTGTAAATAGGAAAGGTGGAGGCGTCTGTCTCTATGTGAGAAATGACCTCAAATCAAGCGTGAAAGAAGACCTGGTTGATGGAGAGTGTGATGAAGTTGAAGCATTATGTGTGGAACTGCATACAGATGTGCGTAGTTCAAAGTTAATCATTGGAGTTTGTTATAGACCACCCAATGTTAATGAGGAGGTGGAGACTCGGCTCCTTGCACAGATGGAAAGGGCTGCAAGGGCTGGGACGGTGATAATAATGGGGGATTTTAACTACCCAGAAATTGACTGGAATAATGGAATTTCTGGGACAGTTAAAGGACAAAAATTTAAAAACCTATTGCAGGACAATTTTATGGTCCAGTTTATTGAGGCCCCAACTAGGAATGATGCTCTGTTGGACTTGGTAATCTCAAACCATGCAGAGCTTATTACTAATGTTCAGATAAAGGAACACATGGGTAGCAGTGATCATAACACTTCATTTAATATTAACCCTCTATTTGCATTATTCTGTGTCTTCTCGCCACCGCCTTTAGCAGCATTAATGGAGGTTTTCCAATTTTTGGAAACCCGAGAGATCAAACTTAGTGATGTTTTCTCCAACTCCGCACCAGTTGCCAGTCCTGATGACATTTCAACCTTGTTTAAAAAATTAGGATTTCTTTTTGAAAAAAAGATTAAAGCGGAGCTCCAGCCGCGAAAATTTTTTTTTTTAAAGTCAGCAGCTACTAACAGTGTAGCTGCTGACTTTAAATAAGGACACTTACCTGTCCTAGGCGCCCGCGCTGATGGCCCCCCCGATGCCGGTCCTGCGATCGCTCCGAGTCCCGCGCCGCCATTCACACTATGGGAAACAGGCAGTGAAGCTGTACGGCTTCACTGCCCGTTTCCTACTGTGCCTGCTCGAGTCTCACGCTGGCTTGTGAATGGGCGCGCTGCTCTCTGAGAACACACACAGTTCCCAGAAAGCAGCGCGCCCATTCACAAGGAGAAGGAGAAGAAGAAATCGGACCGCGGTGCAGGTGAGGCAGATTACGGACTTCCGCATAGCAACAGCTATTTCGGGTGAGTACTGTATTTTTTTTTTTTTTTCAGGTTTTTTTATTTTTATTTTTTTAAACAACATGGCAAAATGTTGTTTATATGGGTGGAGCTCCGCTTTAAGGCCTGGTGGGATGTTACATCCTTTGAACAATACATCAGAGATGGTTTAATACCCAGACGTCTCAGGTGGGACATCCCACCTAGTGATGGCCTGAATGATGATGAGTCATTACAGGAATGGTATAACTTTTTCAACAAAAAAGGTGAAGAACTCATGATTTTCCTTTTGATGAGAAAACAGAGAAAAATGAAAACGATTGAACATCAAATCTCTGATATCAAAGTCAAAATGGAAACCCATAAAAATCATTCAGATTTTGCCAAATTATCAGGTGAACTGAAAAATAAACTGATTAAATGGGATCATGACACACAAAATAAAAATAAAGTACATTAGGGATTCTGGGGATTATGCACGGAAGGAAGTTTTTAAATGGCAGTCCAATGTCGGGTCCTCCGATATGGCTCCTAATACTACCTCCAATGACCTTGCACCACCTACCCCGATTACCCCTATTAACACACCTAGAGTTCACCCGTTATACTTTGACCAACCTCCCAACCGCCCTCCCCATCCACCACGAGGTCGGGGGGGTAAAAATAGAGGTGATAAGAGCAGAGTTAATTACTCTGGTCCCCCTTATCCGGTTTATCCACATGGGAATCCCCAATATAACACCAACCATAGGGGTAAACCTTACCATACACCAACCTCTAGAGGAGGTTATTCCCAAAATAATGGTTGGGGAGAGAATTATAACTATTATGACAATCCTGTACCGGTTAATAACCGCTTTGCCCCACTAATAAATAGGGAAGATTCACAAGGGTTTTTTTTAGGGAACCCTCCTCAGTGGTGGGCCCCTGCCCCACCCCCCCTCACTCCAACTGGAAACAGGGGGGGCAAAAGAAGAGACCGAGAGGGAAACGGGCCGGAAGAAGAGTTGCCAAAAAGGACAAGGTCCCGCTAGGCACAGGCATTTTTAACATCAGCGGGACCTCTCTCTCTAACGACGAGTTACGTATCCTCGACAAAGGTCTCAAGTTTGCACCGGTTAGGAATTTTAATAAATTCCAAACGTATATACTGTAAATGTATCAAAGTTCGTCAGAACTTTGAACATTAAAAAATATTTTTTGTCTAAACCGGCCGAAAGGTCTTCACTTATCCCGGTTGGTACTCATTCTACCCTTAGGACTAAAAGTGTTTTTAATCCCTCTAATTTGGACACTCGACATATAGATGTGTTTAAGAACATGGTCTTGAGTGACCTGGACCAAATGAAAGTTAGGAAAGTACATGACCCCCTTTTTATAAAAAGGGGGTTGGCCTCATTGGAGTCTAAGGCCTCGTACACACGAGCGGACAGATCTGTCTGCTGGGATTTTGGTTTGCTCGCATGTACACACGAGCAAACCAAAATCCCCACCAGCAGACGGCGCGCTGACGTGTCGGTGACGTGGCGGTGACGTTGACGCCGCCACGTCACCGCACCAGGAAGTAAAACACTTCCGCGCATGCGCCGAATCCATTCGGCGGCGGTGCGGCGGCGGTGCGGGACGACATGTCTGCTGGTAAGTGTACTAACCAGCAGACATGTCGGGCGGACACATTCCCACCCGAAAGATTTCAAAGCATGCTTTGAAATCTGTCGGGTGGACAAATATGTCCGCTAGCCCATACACACGATCGGAGATGTCTGCTGAAACGGTCCATCGGACCGTTTTCAGCGGACAAATTCGATCGTGTGTACGCGGCCTAACAAAGACCTCGTTATACGCCCCTCAGATAAGGGGGAGGTCTGGTTGTCATGTCTAAACAATTTTATACAGACGAAATGAAACGTTTACTAAGTGATTCTAACACCTACCAACTCCTAAAGAGTGATCCGATCTTTGAATTTAAGGGAAACCTTACGTCTCTAGTGAAAAACGGAGTCAAGAGGAAAGTTCTCTCTAAAAAAGAAGCAGAATATCTTGATCCTTGGGCTTGTAGAACTCCTTTTATATACTTTTTGCCCAAGATACATAAAAATCCTATTCATCCTCCAGGGCGACCCATAGTAAACGGAATTGACTCCGTCTCCTCCAGATTGGGCCAATACATTGTTTTCTTCTTGAAACCTTTGGTCTCTAACACCAGGTCCTTCCTGAGAGACACCAAGAAGTGTATCCAAAACTTTGAGTCATTATCCTGTACCTCTGAGTGCCTCCTTATTACAGCAGATGTCAGCTCTCTCTATACCATAATAGGACATGCTGACGCCATTTTGGCCGTCAAGTGGGGTTTGTCACAATCCAACCTCTCTTCCAAACACAAGAAATTCCTCCTCCAATGCCTCGAGTTTTGTTTAACCAAAATTTTTTTTTGGTACAATAGAGGTTTTTATCTCCAAATTATGGGCGTCGCCATGGGGGCCAAATTTGCCCCCAGTGTAGCCAATTTGTTCATGGCCCTGTGGGAGGAGGAGAGCATTTTTAATGACCCCCCAACACAGTTGAAGTGCTATAAACGATATATAGATGATCTTGTTATGGTCTGGGAAGGTGACCAGCCCAGTCTTGAAAGCTTTTTATTAAGGTTGAATAATAACAGCAAAAACATCTCACTCACGTGAAACATAGATGCTAATAAGGTTGTCTTTTTGGATTTGGAGATCTGCAAGGAAGGAGAGTCCTTTATTACTCGCAACTATTTTAAACCATCAGACAGGAATGGGTACATACCCATTGACAGTTGTCATCACCGTAATTGGTTGGTTAACATCCCTAGGGGTGAATTTATTCGCCTAAGGCGTAATTGTACATTGGATACGGATTTTTATGCCCAGTCTAATACTCTGTCTAAAAGGTTTCTACAAAAAGGGTACAAGAAAGATCATATCGATCACAAATTATCTCAAGTGGGTAATTTGAGTCGAGCCGATCTAGTTGCGGACTCTCAAAAATCGCTGAGTGAAGGTGATCGGTTCGAATTTAAGATGGTTTTGGATTACAATATACAACACCGCCAGTTCGAAACCATTATTAAAAAACACTGGGAAGTTTTAAGAAAGGACAAAGTTCTAGGTTATGTCTTACCGGTACGTCCTCTCTTCATTTACAAAAAAGCTCCCACCTTAAGAAACGTGATTGCCCCAGGTGCATTAGACCCACCTGTATTTAGGGAAAATACCATTTTCTCCTTCCTCTCAGGGTTCTTTGCTTGTGGCCGCTGTCAGGCATGCAAGCAGTGTAAATTTAACATTAAAAAACGGAAGGAATTCACCTCCCATTCGACCAATAGGTCGTATTCTATCAAGAATCTTATCACTTGCAATACTGAGGGTGTGGTCTACATGCTGGAGTGTGATTGTGGACTCCAGTATGTAGGCCGCACTTCACGTGCCTTATCTGTGAGAGTGGGAGAACACGTGAATAATATCAAACGGGGCCTGCGTTCTCATAGTGTGTCCCGTCATTTCAGACAGTGCCACAATAGGAATCCTAAATGTTTGAAGTTCTGGGGACTTGAGAGAGTTGACAAACATTGGAGAGGAGGAAATTATATACGACGTATTAGTCAGAGAGAATCCTTCTGGATATATGAGACTAGGGTTCTCAAGCCAGAGGGGCTGAACGTTGATTTCGACCTCAACTGTTTAATTTCTAACAAATAACGATTCCTTAATCTCTGTGTAGAAAATTTTAATTTTTTACATTTTATTGTATTTTATTTGATGCTTTTAAACAACTTTTAACATACGGTATTGTAAACACTAAATCGTAGATATATTTTCTACACTCCAGTTTATATGTGGTATATTGTATTATCATTAATATCATATATATGGTTATCTATGGTTCATCTAATTGATCTATATAGTAATTTTATTTTTATTTTTATCTAATTGATACTAAGCTTACTACAGCAGCTCTATCATTGCCCTTAGTTCATTTTAGGACTTGGGCATTAGTATTAATATTATTTGTTGGTGGGAGACCTCCTACTGACATTGGTTCATATATGTAGGTCTAGAGAGATATATACTTATAACGAGTTTGTATATATATATATTTCTTTTTTTTTTTTCTTTTTTTTTCTAATTTTTAAGTGTTTCATGCCTAATATTAATCAATGTAACTAGTCAGATTGGTTAGATATACACATGTTTATGGTAGGCCAATCAGGGCCGTCTCTACCATAGGGCAAACAGGGGCAGCTGCCCAGGGCCCTGTCACTGTTGGGGGCCCAAAGCAACCCCCTTTGAAAAAAAAAAAAAAAACTTTTTTTTTTTTTTTTTTTTTAGGGGTCCGGAGGTCCCCAGGGGCCCGGAGGCCCCCAGGGCCCAAGATGACAACCCCCCCTTTTTTTATTTATTTTTAAATAAAAAAATATATTTATTTTATATATTTTTATTTTATTTTTTATTAAAGGGCCAATTTTTTTAAATATATTTTTATTTTTTATTAAAGGGCCATTTTTTTTAGGGGTTCCCAGGGACACGGAGGCCCCCAGGGCCCCAGATGACAACCCCCTTTCTAATTTATTTTTAAATAAAAATATATATTTATTTTATATATTTTTAATTTGTTTTTTATTAAGGGGACAATTTTTTTTAGAGGTCTGGAGGTCCCCAGGGGCCCGTAGTTCCCCAGGGCCCCGGATGACAACCCCCCTTTTTTATAAAAAAAAACTTGTTTTGTAAAAAAAAAATATATTTTTTATATATATTTTTTAATATATATATATATATATATATATATATATATATATATATATATACACACACATATTATATAATATAAATGTTATTATGATTAAAGGACCCAGGGGTCCCCAGGGCCCTGGATGGCAACCCCCTTTTTTTTTATCATTTTTGTTATATTTTATTTCTTATTTTTCTTTTTCTTTCTTTTTATATATATATATATATATATATATATATATATATATATATATATATATATATATATATATATATATAATATATATATATATATATAATTAAAGGGCTAAGAGGTCCCCAGGGCCCCATGTGGCAAACACCCTTTTTAATTTTTTTTATAAATGTTTATTTTTTTATTTTTGTTTATATATATTTTTTTTATTAAAGGGCCCAGAGGTCCCCAGGGCCCTGGATGGCAACCCCACTTTTTTTTATAAGATGGCAACCCCCCTTTTTTTGTTATTTATTTTTATATAAAAAAAAATTTTATTAAAGGGCCCAGAGGTCCCCAGATGGCAACCCCCTTTTTAAAAAAAAATATATATATTTTTTATATATATTTCATTTTTTTATTTCTTTTTTTCTTTTTTATTAAAGAGCCCAGAGGTCCCTAGGGCCCCGGATGGCTACACCCTTTTTTATATATATTTTTCTTTATTAAATCTTTTTTTTGTAAAGGGCCTCCCGCTTCTAAATTTGCAGCAGCCACGCCCCCCCGCGTCTCAATTTAAGGGGGCAGCACCCCCCCGTTCTCTGCTCCAGGGGGCCCATGCCTGAAGCTGTGTAAGGGGCCCCATAATTTCTGATGGCTGCCCTGCCGCCCATTAAGCCCCTGTGCTGCCCACAAATCAGGCTGAAAATAATCAGCGGCACGCAGCCAGGTGACAGTACTGCTTCCCTTCCCAGTGTTTTAAAATGTACAGAACCCCTGGCTTCCCTTTAGACATGCACTTCTCCCTTCCTGCCACTGGGTGCTGCTTGTATATAAAAGTGAATTAGAATGTGATTTTATAACATCCCCAGTTTGCTCTTCCC
The DNA here is from genome assembly GCA_029574335.1 of Rana kukunoris. Classification (NCBI taxonomy): domain Eukaryota; kingdom Metazoa; phylum Chordata; class Amphibia; order Anura; family Ranidae; genus Rana; species Rana kukunoris. Next base: position 52,718 of record JAJQKJ010000077.1, read on the forward strand.
GAGGCTGACTTCTTCATGTCCTGCTCCTCAATGTATGTCACTGTTTGCTATATTGTAAATAGAAGTTTTCTGTAGAGTGTGCCCAAAGTCTTTATAATATTTGATGATTCATTGCAGGTCTGGTGAGTGTTTTAAAAAAGTTCCTGTATTTTACACATGGCATGGCATGGGGTCACAGCACCGTCTGTCCATTCTGCTTTAGCACCATGGGACCCCAGGCCATGCCATGTGTAAAATAGAGGAACTCTTTAAGTCACAGACCAGACCTGCAGTCCAGGCTGAGTAAGGCCTCAGAGCACATGGCATTACTGTCTGTATTTAACTGCTTCATGGGCTTATTTTGGGCCTGACTGGTTCACATGTATGTGTTTTGGCGGCCCACATTTGTGCAGGCACAGCAGCCCATTCATTTGATGCCTCATGTAATAGGCTGAGCACACCGCACACCTATGCCCATCAAGCAATGAAATACAGCACTGTCTGTCCATTCTGCTGCCTGCTGTGGCTTATCTGCAGTTCCTGCACTGTCAAACTTGCTGCATTTTTAGACGTTTAGGTCACGCTTTTAAAAACACAGTGCGTTTGTGTGTGCAAGAACTGCAGGTAAGTAGCATGGTGCAAAAGCAGAATGGATTTCAAGGCAACTGATTTTTAAAATGCTGAATGCACCTTTTTTCTGCAGGAAACAAAGGCATGGCAGCCCATTCAAATCAATGGGCTGTTGTGCCTGCACAAATGAGGGCCGCCAAAACACATACATGTGAACCAGCCAGGCCCAAAATAAGCTGAAGGGGGGCCCAAAAAAAATGTTTGCCCAGGGCCCAAACCATATTAAAGACGGCCCTGAGGCCAATAGTTATATTGGATATAACATTTATTATTATCAGAGGCTATTTTTATACTTGTTTATATGGGGTTTCTTCTGCTATTTTTGTATTATTACTCGCAGAGTTCTATTTTTGACACTAAGCGACGTTTTTTTCATTATAATAGCTTTATTTGTTTCCTTTATTCCTTGGGCCAGTAATATGTTTAGCATCCACAAGATGGCGCTAATACCTTCCAAGGTGTTTGGTCTATTCGCCCTTGAATCATGCAATAAGGCTGATTGAATAAAGTTTTGTTTTTGTTTGTTTTGAATCGAACAATAAAGTTTTGTTCGTCTTTGAATTGAACAATAAAGCTACCCATCTTGAACATCATGTGAGACGGGCCACGCCCCTTTTGACTCTAATTGATGGGGGTTGCTACTGCTACCATAGCTTATTTAATTCAGAACGGGAGACGTGCTCGGCTCCACTCCACCCTGCTGAGGAAGTGTTTTCACGCAACGCGTCCAGGGGTTTTTGGAGCCTACACGTCGCTCGGTGTCATTCCTGGTGAACTCCGTGAGCTGTGTTACATATATGTACATGCCTGTTTACATCTGAAGAAATGTGAGTAGCCTGTCAAATGCCTATTTGATTAAAGCAGTGATCAAGCGGAAGCTCTTAGATGGTTGTTTTTTCTTCCATGTCCCCTTGCTCCGGTATCCATGCTGAGACCATCAATAGGAGACCTACTTCACATCCTGTTTTTCTAATGCTCTAATGACCATCTGCTAACCCAGTGGTCTTAACCTAAGGTGAGAGTAGCCATCTACACTGGTGGAGGGATAAGTTTCAATACCTGCTACCCTAGCTTTCTCTCACGTGGTGAAGATCTTCATTCAATCATTCATCTCACTGAATGTTCTACAGAAGTTTTTCTCCTTTTGTCACGAATTGTTTGGACTTTACCAATTTTCTTATTATATTCTTATTATATTCTATATTTTACATGGTTTGCGCTGCACTATATATATATATACAGGGCTTTTTTTCTGGGGGAACTTGGTGGAACTCAGTTCCACCACCTTTGGCTCAGACCCTTTGGTGCCCGCTTGCCACAATCACTTGTGAACACAGAAGTCTGGTTTCTGTGTTTACAAGTGACTGCTTTGTAACCCCCTGAACTCTGCACACTGTATGTAATGCAATTCTGGTATTTAATGCCCCTTTAAGACCCTTCTACTGTTTGTGAAATCTGAACGGGTCGTGGTTAAGTTCCTGCACCTATTTTCTGAGAAAAAAAGCTCTGTATATATATATATATATATATATATATATATATATATATATATATATGTATATATAGCCAGATTCAGGTAGAGTTAGGCTGGAGTATCCAGTGATCCGCCAGCCTAACTGTCACTTTAAGCCGACGTTTTTGTTTTCTGTAAGCAGAAAACAAGAAACGCTGGGTTAGAGTTCCGATGCGATCGGCGCAATTGAATTTCGCCATCGCATCGCAACTTTAATTTAAAAATGGCGCCGGGGGCGTTCCCGCTGATTTACGCTGAAAAAATATGTTAATCAGCGGGAATCGGCAATTCACGATCGTATTCGGGCGCGACGCAGTGACTTTCCGACATTTCCGTAAGCGTTACGCGGCGTAAAGATAAAGCAGCCCCCTAGTAGAGTATCCTATGTTAAGTATAGGCGTCGTCATCGCGTCGAAAAAAAAAAAATCGCGTCGCTTGCGTAAAACGTTCATGAATGGGGATGTGACGTCATTGACGTTCACTGACAGAATTTGGAGCATGCGCACTGGGATGCATTGACACTCGACGCATGCACAGTACGTTCACCGCGGGATTGCGCATAGTTTAAATAATACACGCCCCGTACCCGCCCAATTTGAATTCCGCCGGCTCATTTGCGATGCGCTGCCGCAACTTTAGGAGCAAGTGCTTCATGAATAACAGCACTTGCTCCTAACATTTCGGCAGAGTAACGTAAATGAGAAGCGTTACAGCGCAAAGAAGCTCCCATCTACCTGAATCTGGCCCATATTGTACTACTTGGGATTTGTGTGAAGGTCCTTTTTGTGCTTAGCTAGCATTCCCTAGATACATTAACTGTTTGGTTTCTGCATCTTTTCTATGGATTAATTTGTAGTGATACATATTTTCACTTTATTTATTTATTTACTTATTTATATTTTTTATGCTATATTAATCACGTTGATCATACATATTTTTGCGCTGATTGCACCGTCTATTTTTTAAAACGTCATTTAAATTGATCGTGTGTGGGCAAAACGTCGTTTTTTGTCTTCCAAAAAACGACCAAAAAAAATTTCAACATGCTTGAATTTTTTGTCGTTTTTCAAAACGTTGTTTTTTGTTTCACAAAAAGTCACCGTGTGTAGCAAAAACGTAGTTTAAAACAACGTTTTTCAACCCACGCATGCTCAGAAGCTAGTTATGAAGCGAGCTTCAATGGAAAAGAGTGGTGAACGTAACCTCGCTTTTTGTGAAAAACGATGGTGTGAATGCAACATCGTCTTTGAAAAGTGACGTTTCAAAACCGTCGTTTTTTACTTCACAGAAAACGTCGTTTTTTACTTCACAGAAAACGTCGTTTTTTACTTCACAGAAAACGTCGTTTTTTACTTCACAGAAAACGTCGTTTTTTACTTCACAGAAAACGTCGTTTTTTACTTCACAGAAAACGTCGTTTTTTACTTCACAGAAAACGTCGTTTTTTACTTCACAGAAAACGTCGTTTTTTACTTCACAGAAAACGTCGTTTTTTACTTCACAGAAAACGTCGTTTTTTACTTCACAGAAAACGTCGTTTTTTTACTTCACAGAAAACGTCGTTTTTTTTACTTCACAGAAAACGTCGTTTTTTTTACTTCACAGAAAACGTTGTTTTTTTTACTTCACAGAAAACGTCGTTTTTTTTACTTCACAGAAAACGTCGTTTTTTTTCATCATAAAAAATGATCGCGTGTACGCGGCATTAGGGCCAGATTCAGGTACATCTGCGCATTATTGGACCGGCGTAGCGCACCGCCTTTACGTTAGACTTGCAATCACCCTATTCTCGTTGCTTTTACGCAGAAAATAGCGCCTGCGCAACAATATTTCTGAGGCGCAAGTCGGAGTAATACAAATTGGGAAAGACGTGGGCGTGTTACATTGAAATGAGCCGTGACCCCATGCAAATGAAGGGCCGGCTCGCGCATGCGCACTTGAAGCAGACCATGTCAGCACCTCTCTGCGCATGCTCACAACTCGGGAACCGCGCAATCAGTGAAATTGGAAGTGGACTATGGCAAAATCATGAACTACGCAAACAGCATAAACAGACACACACAAACGCACTTCCATTGCAAAAGTACATCCCTTTGTATCCCTCCCTATACAGCAAGGTGCTTTTGTTCCTTAGTTAGTTGCGTTGTGATTGGTATTTGTCAGATTTGTGTACTGTGTGATCTTGTATTTGTTAGTAGATATTTGAAAGTGTTTTTTGCTAAGTGTTTGTGAGATATTTTGTTTGATATTTTTCTGTTTGTTTGTTTTCTTGCATGATTGTTCCTGTTTGTTTTTGTGACTGCTTTTTGCTGAGTGTTGGTGAGAGTTTTTGTTTCATATTTTTCTGTTTGTTTTCTTGCTTGATTGGTCGTGCTTGTTTTTGTGAGTGATTTTTGTTGACTGTGAGTGTTTTTTTTTTTTTTCAGTATGACTGAGAGGAAGAGAAAATTAAATTTTTCTTTGAGGGAGAAACAAATTCTTGCCCGGGCCATTTCCGATTATGGGCATTTCCTCCATGGCCCGGACAGTGCCAACACCACCCGGCCAGGAGGAGGGAGATTTTGGACATGATCACTGACCAGGTGAATTCAGCGGGGGAGGGGGAGACACGGAACCGGTCTGGGATTGAGAAAAAGATTAATGACCTCCGGCGTCTGGTCAGAATGCTTGCCCATGCCAGGGGCGCAGGAGGGGGCCCACCATGCCCTGTTAGGCTGACAGCGGAGGAGCGTGCGGTGGCCCAGACCTTTCATAGGCAAGAAGTGGAGGGCCTGCCCGGCTATGACTCAAGTCATGAAGGCGTGATGCCAGGTAAGGTTATTTTGCCCTATCAGGTGTGTAGCATGTGTGGGGGAGGGGGTGAAACGGAATATGTGGCAAGTGTGTGGATCCTCCAACCTGTGAATGTTTTGTGTCATCCACAGATGTGCAGGAGGGTGCTGGGCCATCTGGCCTGACCGCACCATCCCCAGGACAGCAGCCTAATGAGGCCCCCCGACAAGGCCGGAGTCCGCGGAGGAGGTTGAAGAGGAGGAGGAGGTTGAAGAGGAGGTTGAGGAGGAGGTGGTGGAGTCCATGTCAGGCACTGGCCTATTATTGTTGGAGGACCGTTCCCCTCTGGCTGGCAGCAGCCAGCCCTCCCTAAGGGGGAGCCCCCCCCTCCTCCCCCAACATGGCTCCCCTCCCAAGGGCCTCCCCTTCTCCGCGGCCACAAGCATCAGCTGGAGGCAGGAAGGTGACCCAGAAGACCAGGGGGGTGTCCGATCTCCTGCCCGCCACTCTGAGAAGGGACCAGTTCCTCCAGACCCGCCATCTGGGACAGGTCAGCCAGACATTGGTGCGGATGGAGGAGAGCCTGTCCTCCATCAAGGATACGCTTGGGAACCTGGACTGCCACTCCCGGGCTTTCACAAACTGCCTTAACGACCTGCAGACTACATCAGCAGGCGTTGGGCAGGATGTGAGGGCCCTTACCCAGGCTATCCAGGCCAACACGGCAACACTTGGTGCTGCCCTGGACAGAATAGCCGTGGCCTTGGAGGGCAGGCTGCCAGGTGGGCAGAGACCAGGGGCTGCTCCTCCTTCCCCGGTTTACCCCCTCCCCCATGAGTCTCCCCAGAGGAGCCGGGGCCGTGGCCGGGGGCGCCCCAGGCGTGGCTCACGTCAAGGGCACTAATTTGTTTTTCCCCCTTTTTTTTTTTGCTGGAAATTTTTTGATTTTGCTGGTCATTTTTTTTGGGTTGTGAATGCTGTTTGAATGTGGGGAAATTCCTGCCGGAAAAGGGGTGTCACCCTCAATTTTGGTGGAGAAGGGTTCCCCCGAACCAGGGAGAAGTGATCCCCAGGTCCGTGTGAATGGTGTATGAATGTACAGTGACATAATTGGAGCCTTGGTGTGGCGTTGCTGCTCACAAGTCCTGCATGGTGGACTGGTGCCAATCCAATTTGATGAGGATGTGGGGTGTGTGTGCTAGGGACCACAGTGGTGTGCATGCATGCATTCTTATTGTGACATGGTTAATGTGTGTGTTTAACGTGCAAAGATGCCCAATGTGAGCTGTCTCCTGGCTGCTCTTCCCTCAGACGGGGTAACCTCGGTTAGGGGGGGATTGTCTGGTTGGGGGGTCAGGTCATCACGTAGGTCAATCTGCAGCCCCTTTCTCACTGCGAAGTTGTGCAGCAGGCAACAGGCACCGATGATATGGCACACGAAGTTTGGGGAATACAAGAGGGTACCCCCAGACTTATCCAGGCATCGGAAACGTGACTTCAGGAGGCCAAAGGTGCGCTCCACCACTGCACGTGTTTGGGCGTGGGCTTGATTGTATCTTTCTTCTCCTGGGGTTTGGGGGTTCCGGAAAGGAGTCATGAGATGGGGTCCCAGTGGATATGCAGAGTCACCTGTAAGGGAAAAGACAGGAGGATGTTAGTCATGCATGTGCCCCTTGTGATGTGTGCATCATGGGGGGGTACAGTCATGCCTGCCACCCATGTCACTCACCAACCAGCCAGGTGTCCCCATACACGTTCTGTTCGAATTCCATTCGGATGGGGCTCTGATTGTATATGTAGCTGTCATGGCTGGACCCTGGGTGTTTGGCACGGACGTGCCATATGAGGCCTTGGGCATCGACTATCACCTGTACGTTGATGGAATGCCAATGCTTCCAATTGCGGTATATGTGCTCTGTCTCCTGGGGGGGCTGGAGTGCCACATGTGTGCAATCAATGGCCCCCACGGTGCGTGGGAATCTGGCAATTCTGTAGAAATCTGTCATTGCCTTTAGCCGCAGGTCCTCAGTGGTGGGTTTGATGATTTGGTTGGCCATGCGTCTGAGGATTGCAGGGACAACCTGGTGCACACATCTGCTCATGGAGGATTGTGACATCCCAGCCACCACTCCACTTGTACGCTGAAAAGGGCCACTGGCAAGGAAATGGAGTGTTGCCATGACCTTGACCAGTGGCTGCACTGCATGTGAGCGGTGTGTTGGGCTGGTGATGTCCTCCTGCAAGGTTGTGGTTAATTCCAGGATGGAAGAGGTCTATGCCTGTGCGGTATATCCTCTCCCGTGCCATGCTCCGTGCCCTCCTCCTTCTTTGCTCATCTAAAGTCAGTAGTATAGCTATGCGCGACGATGCCCCTGGCATGTTGGCATACAGATTGTTGTGCAACACGTGTGACTGCTGAGCTCCTCACTAACAGTGTTGCTTTATCTAACATGTAGACGTTGTTTCTATTTTTAGACCAGCTTTTATATGGTCTAATTTTAGACAGGACATTTTGATGTTGCGCACACTGTGTAGCCTGCGCTGCCCCAACGTTCTTTTGTGGATACGCTGGACAAAAAAAAGTAGATTTCTTGTGTATCTCGTTTTGGGGGTGCCGTGCATCGAAACGCACACGCACATTTAGACTTACGCCGCACATCTCCTGTTACGCAGGCGTAATCGCTCTGTGAATCTAGGCCTTAATTTCAAGAGAGCAAATTTTCAAAGCATGGGGACTGCTCTCCAGGGCTTGGACTGGGAGGGAATATTGGCACAGATGAACACAGAACAACAAATGGGAATTCTTTAAAAAGAATGTGGCTCACGGTCAAAGTTAAAAAAGCTATAAACAATAAGAAAATAGCTTTTAAAAAATATAAAAATGAAGGAACACTAGTGTCGTTTAAATGTTACAAAGAATATAATAGAATATGTAAAAAGGAAATCAAGGATGTAAAAATTCAAAATGAACGACAGATTGCAAAAGATAGTAGGGGAAACCCCCAAAAATTCTTTAAATATATTAATAGTAAAAAGGTCAAGTCTGAGCATGTAGGCCCTTTACAAAATAATCTAGAGTGGGTGACTGAGGACATAGAGAAGGCAAATTTATTAAATGCTTTCTTCAGCTCTGTGTATACAATGGAGTATGGGGAAGCTCATGTCTATAATGGGGGTGGGAGTGACACAGCCCCAAATCCACAATGGCTCAAAAGTGATATGGTCCAGAAATATTTAGACAGAATAAAAGGTGGATAAAGCACCTGGACCAGATGGCATCCACCCACGGATCCTAAAAGAATTGAGCTCTGAAATTTCAAAGCCACTGTATCTAATATTTAGGGACTCATTAATGACAGGAATAGTACCACTGGATTGGCGTAGAGCCGATGTGGTGCCTATATTAAAAAAGGGAACAAAGTCTTTACCAAGTAACTATAGACCTGTTAGTTTAACTTCTATAGTTGGGAAGATACTGGAAAGTTTAATAAAAGACCACATGGATGAGTTCATGCTGGAAACAAACTATTTAAGCAGCAGACAGCATGGATTCATGAAAGACAGAAGTTGTCAGACAAACCTGATTTCCTTTTATGAAGAGGTAAGTAAAACCCTGGACAGAGGCGTGGCAGTGGACATCGTATACAGTTGTTGACCGCGATATTGTGTCAAGCTCGCTCCCTTTCTCGGCGAGATTGACCACCTGCGAGCCCCATAGCGGGAGCCAGCACCGAGCTGGCTTGCCGCGATGGAGACAAAGCCGTCATAGAAGCGACAGGGATCCGACGTGGATTCCCTCCAATTCTACACGTGGGCGACGTTTGTTATGAATCCTGAAGGGGAAGTCCCCGCCGGATATAAAAAAAAAATCCGGCATGGGTTTCCCCCTCAGGAGTATACCGGGCCCTTAGGTCTGTTATCGGTTGCAAGGAGACCCCCCTACGCTGAAAAAAACGGCGTGGGGGTCCCCCACAATCCATACCAGACCCGTGTCCAAAGCACGCCGGCCGGTCAGGAGGGGAGTGGGGGCGAGCGAGCACCCCCCCTCCTGAGCTGCACCAGGCAGCATGCCCTCAACATGGGGGGGGTCAGGTGCTCTGGGGCAGGGGGGTGCACTGCGGCCCCCCCACCTCAGAGCACCCTGTCCCCATGTTGATGAGGACAGGGCCCCTTCCCGACAACCCTGGCCGTTTGTTGTCAGGGTATGCGGGTGGGAGGCTTATTGGAATCTGGGAGCCCCCTTTAATAAGGGGGCCCCCAGATACCAGCCCCCCACCCTAAGTGAATGAGTATGGGGTACCCCTACCCATTCACCTGCAAAAAAAGTGCAAACACAAATAAACACAGGGTATTAAAATATTTTATTATAGTTGGCCGCCAGGGGGGGGGGGGGTGTATGGTCGTTTTTATAAAAGCACCCCCCCCCTGGCGGGCTTCTCCCGACATCTGCGGGGGGGTGGGTGCCGCTGCGGGGGTCTTCTCCTGCTCTCCGGGGGTCTTCTCCTGCTCTCCGGGGGTCTTCTCCTGCTCTCCGGGGGTCTTCTCCTGCTCTCCGGGGGTCTTCTCCTGCTCTCCGGGGGTCTTCTCCTGCTCTCCGGGGGTCTTCTCCTGCTCTCCGGGGGTCTTCTCCGCTCTTTGGGGTCTTCTCCGCTCTTCGGTGGTCTTCTCCGCTCTTCGGGGTCTTCTCCCGCTCTCCGGGGTCTTCTCCGCTCTTCTTCCGCTCTCCGGGGGTCTTCTTCTTCTTCGGGACTGGCCACCGCTATCTTCGTGTGTTAGCTCAATTACTAGCGGCGGCCAGTCCGGTCTTCCGTGATGTCTTCTTCTTCCCCCTTCTTCTCCAGATGTTGACACAACGCTTCCTCCCACTGTTCTGCCAGGCGCGCGGCTCGCAGCGACTTATATAGGCCTATCTTGTGACGTCGCAGTCACATCATGCTCCGGTAGGTACCTACCGGAGTATGATGCGCTCGCTGGAGTGTGCTTTTACTATTCCAGCGAGTGCGAGATGTCGGCATCCTGTCGCCGAGAGTCAGCGCGATGCTGTCGCGCTAAAAACACATTCTCGGCGGCAGGCACTGTACTTGAATTTTGCAAAAGCGTTTAATACAGTTCAATACAGTTCCCCACACACGGCTCATGTGTAAGGTAAGGTCTACAGGATTAGATATATCAGTTGTGGTTAATGATTCTTACTCTGAATGGTCCAAGGTTATCAGCGGTTTACCCCAAGGTTCAGTGTTGGGTCCCTTACTTTTCAATATATTTATAAATGATATTGGGTCTGAGATCAAAAGTAACATTTCTGTCTTTGCAGATGACACCAAGCTATGCAGTGGAATAACGTCCTTGCAGGATATCTCCAATTTACAAGCCGACCTCAATGCTCTGTCTAATTGGGCGACTATGGGCCAGATTCACGAACAGTTAGGCTGGCGGATCGAGTGATCCGCCAGCCTAACTGTGACTTTGAGCCGGCGTTTCTGTTTTCTGTAACCAGAAAACAAGAAACGCCGGGTTGAAGTTCCGATGCGAGCAGCGTAACTGAGTTTCGCCATCGCATCGTTACTTCAACTTAAAAATGGCGCCGGGGGCGTTCCCGCCGATTTACGCTCAAAAAATATGTTAATGAGCGGAAATCGGCAATTCACGATCGAATTCCGGCGCGACGCAATGACGATACGACGTTTCCGGACGGGATACGCGGCGCATAGATATACCTACATGGGGTTGGAGTATCCTATGTTAGGTATAGGCGTCGTCATCGCGTCGCATCATACATGCTAGGGGGAGTTCAACTGGGGGGATCTGTAGTGGAGAAGGATCTGGGGGTTTTAGTTGATCATAAGCTCAATAATGGCATGCAATGCCAAGCTGCGGTTTCCAAAGCGAGCAAAGTCCTTTCTTGTATTAAGAGAGGTATGGACTCCAGAGATAGATATAATTTTGCCCCTGTACAAATCATTAGTAAGACCTCATCTGGAATATGCAGTCCAGTTTTGGGCACCAGTTCTCAAAAAGGATATTGGAGAACTGGAGAAAGTGCAGAGAAAGGCAACCAAACTGATAAGAGGCATGGAGGAGCTCAGCTATGAGGAAAGATTAGAAAAACTGAATTTATTCACTCTTGAAAAGAGGAGAATAAGGGGGGATATGATCAACATGTACAAATATATGAGGTCCATATAGGGAACTAGGTGTTGAGTTATTCACTTTAAGGTCAACACTGAGGACAAGGGGGCACTCTTTACGTCTGGAGGAAAAGAGATTTCACCTCCAAATAGGGAAAGGTTTCTTCACAGTAAGAGCCGTGAAAATGTGGAACAGACTCCCTCCAGAGGTGGTTCTGGCCAGCTCAGTAGATTGCTTTAAGAAGGGCCTGGATTCTTTCCTAAATGCACATAATATAACTGAGTACTAAGTTTTGTAGGTAAAGTTGATCCGGGGTAAATCCGATTGCCTCTCGGGGGATCAGGAAGGAAATTTTTTCCCCTCCGGTAGCAAATTGGATCATGCTCTGCTGTTTTTTTTTGCCTTCCTCTGGATCAACTGTGGGTATGGAGTTGGGTGTATGGGATGTACTGTGTTTCATTTTATTTGTTTATTTTTTTTTATGGTTGAACTAGATGGACTTGTGTCTTTTTCAACCTGACTAACTATGTACAGTAACTATGTAACTGGAAGCGCTACACAAAAATCCCAAAACCAGGTCCAGTGGCGTCCTTCAGCGTCTGAATGCCTTCCGTGAGGAATTCCGACAGGTACTCAGAGCAGATTACGACACCTATTTTAAAAGACTAAAAGTCACCTATTACTCTCAGAATAACAAGGCAGGGAAACTGCTAGCCTCCCAACTTAAAAAACGACAGGCTCGCTCCAACCTAACGCATATCAGACATCATATGACTAACGCAACGTACTACAACCCAAAAGATATTGCCAATGTGTTTAACGACTATTACGAAGCGTTATACAACTTAAAAAGGTACCTACTGGAGTATGATGCGCTCGCTGGAGTGTGCTTTTACTATTCCAGCGAGTGCGAGATGTCGGCATCCTGTCGCCGAGAGTCAGCGCGATGCTGTCGCGCTAAAAACACATTCTCGGCGGCAGGCACTGTACTTGAATTTTGCAAAAGCGTTTAATACAGTTCCCCACACACGGCTCATGTGTAAGGTAAGGTCTACAGGATTAGATATATCAGTTGTGGTTAATGATTCTTACTCTGAATGGTCCAAGGTTATCAGCGGTTTACCCCAAGGTTCAGTGTTGGGTCCCTTACTTTTCAATATATTTATAAATGATATTGGGTCTGAGATCAAAAGTAACATTTCTGTCTTTGCAGATGACACCAAGCTATGCAGTGGAATAACGTCCTTGCAGGATATCTCCAATTTACAAGCCGACCTCAATGCTCTGTCTAATTGGGCGACTATGGGCCAGATTCACGAACAGTTAGGCTGGCGGATCGAGTGATCCGCCAGCCTAACTGTGACTTTGAGCCGGCGTTTCTGTTTTCTGTAACCAGAAAACAAGAAACGCCGGGTTGAAGTTCCGATGCGAGCAGCGTAACTGAGTTTCGCCATCGCATCGTTACTTCAACTTAAAAATGGCGCCGGGGGCGTTCCCGCCGATTTACGCTCAAAAAATATGTTAATGAGCGGAAATCGGCAATTCACGATCGAATTCCGGCGCGACGCAATGACGATACGACGTTTCCGGACGGGATACGCGGCGCATAGATATACCTACATGGGGTTGGAGTATCCTATGTTAGGTATAGGCGTCGTCATCGCGTCGGGAAAAAAAAAAAAAAACGTCGCTTGCGTAAAACGGTCATGAATGGGAATGTGACGTCATTGACGTTCATTCACAGATTTTGGAGCATGCGCACGGGGATGTTTTGACACTCGACGCATGCGCAGTACGTTGGCGGCGGGATCGCGCTTAGTTAGCATACTACACGCCCCGTACCCGCCCAATTTGAATTCCGCCGGCTCATTTGCGATGCGCTGCCGCAACTTTAGGAGCAAGTGCTTCGTGAATGACAGCACTTGCTCCTAAAATTTCTGCAGCGCAACGCAAATGAGAAGCGTTACTCCAGAGCAAAGATGCTCTGGACTACCTGAATCTGGCCCTATGTGGCAGATGAGGTTTAATGTTAATAAATGTAAAGTTATGCATGTAGTCTTCAATAATTTTGTATAATAGACTTCCTCCTTCATACCAATGTATAGTGTCTAGTATGATGTTAGTAGATTGTTCTCGCAGCAAAACACCAGGTCCTCCAGAGAACGCATTTATTTCAACTACAATACAGAATAGTCCAACGTCCACAGATGATACAAAAATCCAGCAGAGTCATTCAGATTTCTACCTGCGCCCCCATACTCATACAGAGAGTACCTTCTCTCTGACAAGATGACCTGAATGTCAGCCTGTCTTTCTCATATAATGGTATCATACTGGAGGGGGGTCAACCAAATGTTCCCATTGAATGTCTAATTACCATTAATAAACACTTCCTTATGTATGTCAGGAAGTACCAGGCCATCTCACATACCTAGGTTGTCTTAGATAAGATGTACACATCAAAGGGTCCTCTGTATCTTTTGATCCTTTGGCCACAAGATTTGGTCAGCAAACTTCCTTTGATGTGTAACCTCGAATGCCTAAATACATACTGTATAACACAATATTTTAAATACCAACACATCTATATTAATATTACTACAATGCACTTGGGGGCTAAGAATATGCATGCATCATACATGCTAGGGGGAGTTCAACTGGGGGGATCTGTAGTGGAGAAGGATCTGGGGGTTTTAGTTGATCATAAGCTCAATAATGGCATGCAATGCCAAGCTGCGGTTTCCAAAGCGAGCAAAGTCCTTTCTTGTATTAAGAGAGGTATGGACTCCAGAGATAGATATAATTTTGCCCCTGTACAAATCATTAGTAAGACCTCATCTGGAATATGCAGTCCAGTTTTGGGCACCAGTTCTCAAAAAGGATATTGGAGAACTGGAGAAAGTGCAGAGAAAGGCAACCAAACTGATAAGAGGCATGGAGGAGCTCAGCTATGAGGAAAGATTAGAAAAACTGAATTTATTCACTCTTGAAAAGAGGAGAATAAGGGGGGATATGATCAACATGTACAAATATATGAGGTCCATATAGGGAACTAGGTGTTGAGTTATTCACTTTAAGGTCAACACTGAGGACAAGGGGGCACTCTTTACGTCTGGAGGAAAAGAGATTTCACCTCCAAATAGGGAAAGGTTTCTTCACAGTAAGAGCCGTGAAAATGTGGAACAGACTCCCTCCAGAGGTGGTTCTGGCCAGCTCAGTAGATTGCTTTAAGAAGGGCCTGGATTCTTTCCTAAATGCACATAATATAACTGAGTACTAAGTTTTGTAGGTAAAGTTGATCCGGGGTAAATCCGATTGCCTCTCGGGGGATCAGGAAGGACATTTTTTCCCCTCCGGTAGCAAATTGGATCATGCTCTGCTGTTTTTTTTTGCCTTCCTCTGGATCAACTGTGGGTATGGAGTTGGGTGTATGGGATGTACTGTGTTTCATTTTATTTGTTTATTTTTTTTTATGGTTGAACTAGATGGACTTGTGTCTTTTTCAACCTGACTAACTATGTAACTATGTAACTGGAAGCGCTACACAAAAATCCCAAAACCAGGTCCAGTGGCGTCCTTCAGCGTCTGAATGCCTTCCGTGAGGAATTCCGACAGGTACTCAGAGCAGATTACGACACCTATTTTAAAAGACTAAAAGTCACCTATTACTCTCAGAATAACAAGGCAGGGAAACTGCTAGCCTCCCAACTTAAAAAACGACAGGCTCGCTCCAACCTAACGCATATCAGACATCATATGACTAACGCAACGTACTACAACCCAAAAGATATTGCCAATGTGTTTAACGACTATTACGAAGCGTTATACAACTTAAAAACAGACCCAACCACTCACCAACCGACAGAGGTGGAGATTGATGGCTTCCTGCAGGGAGTGCACCTACCCTCTGTGGATAGCCCCACACTGCAGAAATTAAACTTACCCATAACGCAACAGGAAGTGGTGGATGTCATTGAGTCATTGCCCATGCACAAATCCCCAGGTGCAGATGGCTTTTCTGCCGAATATTACAAGGCATTCTCCACACTACTCGTTCCCCATCTAGTGGAAATTTTCAATATTGCAGCCTCCTCAGGTTCATTCCCCACAGAAATGCTTCAAGCAATGATAGTCACCCTACCAAAACCTGGCAAAGACCCAACAACCCCCCAAAATTTCAGGCCCATATCACTCTTAAATTAGGATCTGAAAATCTATGCCAAAATCCTTGCAAATAGACTGCTGGATATTACCCCCTCCCTTATTGGGTTGGATCAAGTGGGCTTCGTAAAGGGACGGCAAGCCCAGGATGGGACTAGGAGAATCCTTGATCTCCTACGACTGGCGGAGGCCACGCAAACACCTAGCGCATTTCTGGCCCTTGACGCGGAAAAGTCCTTCGATAGGGTCCATTGGGGATACCTGTCGAAGACCTTGCTAAAATTTGGTATATCGGGTCTGATGCACTCAGCAATCATGTCACTGTATAAAAACCCTACGGCCAGAGTTTATTCTTCCAGCCTATCTGACGCTTTTACTCAAAATTCTTTATTTACACACAACAGGGGACACATCTACACAGATCACAGTATTGTTGTATATAGGAACATGAGAACAGGTAAACAGATATATCTCAAACAGGAAAACACAATGGTATGTCTGGTACAGTTGTCTGCCTGGGGAGATGGTCGCGCCAGGGTGAACGCCCGCTCAGATGGCAGACATCCGACCCCCGCGCCACCAACCTTGCAGACATCATGTTGAATATAGGGCAGCAACAGCATTTACCCACCCCGCACGGTTTATGATCTAGGACCTATGGACCTGTCCCCCTTTTTCCGTTAACCATAGAACAATAGAAGAAGGGAGTAGAGAGAGAAGATAGTACATGCCAAGATCTGTATAGAAGATCGAGGGAGGGGATCAGGGGAGGAGCATCCCCCACGGGATGAATGTCCCGCGGGTGATGCGTGAGGTAGGGGAGGGGGAGGGGAAGGGGGGGGGAGCTCACGAGCATGGAGCAGTGTGTCTGTTTTAGTCTGTCAGCGTAGCATAGGAGTCTTAACTCAAGGATCCCCCTGAAATAGGGGGGTTGCAGGACGTTGTCTTAGTCGGGAACTCTAAGTGCTTGTCCTTCGTCTGAGTAGGTATAGAAGTTCCACAACTCCCAAGTTTGTTTGTATGTCTCTGGTCTGTCTTGAGCAGTAAGGATCAGGTCTTCCATTCTATTAATGTCGTCTATCTTTCGTAGCCACATCGCCACAGTCGGTGGGTTGGGGGATTTCCAGCAAATGGGAATACACGCCTTGGCTGCATCCAGCAGATGTCTGACAATTGATTTTTTATAAACCCGTACGGGGATGTCGTTAGCATGTAGCAGGAAGAATGCTGGGTCGTCTGGGATATGTCGGTCAGTGAATTTCTCCAAAATCCTCCTAACCTCAGTCCAAAATGGTTTCAACCGTGAGCAGGACCAGAAAATGTGGATCAGTGTTCCTGTTTCCTCCTGACATCGCCAGCATGTGTCAGGCGTTGTCCTGAACACTTTGTGCAGCAGTGCCGGGGTGCGGTACCACCTCGTCAGGATTTTGTAGTTTGTTTCCTGGTTTTTAGTGCAGATCGAGGATTTGTGTACGAACGTCAGGATTTGTTGCCTTTTCTTTACAGAAAATGTACAACCCAGGTCGCGTTCCCATTTAGTAATGCATGGGACTTGGTAGCCTTCCCTCGGGGTACTCAGTATGTTATGTACAATTGATAACGCGTGAGGTAATGTGTCTGCATCGGAGCACAATTCCTCCAATGGCGTGAGTGTGGTATTCCCAGCTGGAGGGGGAGGCATGGTACGTAGGAAATGATTGAGCTGGTTGGCTCTCATAAAGTCTAACCGGTGTCTACCCCCTTTGTCCATCAATTCTGCTATTGTGTTCCAGCGGCCCGCCGTGCTGAAATGGGAAGCCTGGAATAAACCAGACTCTCTCAAGGCGCAGAATCTCCCGTCGTAAAGGCCCGGTGTAAACTGTGGGTTTCCCAGGACTGGGCACAGGGGCGAGGTCCCCGGTGAAGATCCCGTCTGTGAGATCAGCCTAGCGCATATTTTAATTGTGTTCCCTATCAGTGGGTGGGTGCGAACAGGTGTGGGTAGGGTTGTAGGGCACCACGGGGTCCTCTGTAATGGGATCTCACTCTGCGCCTGTTCTAGGCGCGGCCACAGCTTGGTATTCCCATGTCGGCACCAGTCTATAAGGCGGTTCAGGTGAGCCGCGTGGTAGTATGTGCGAATGTTGGGCATGGCCAGCCCGCCGTACAGTTTGGGTAGGGAGAGAATTGATCTGTGTATCCTAGGGT
This sequence comes from Rana kukunoris, assembly GCA_029574335.1. Taxonomy (NCBI): domain Eukaryota; kingdom Metazoa; phylum Chordata; class Amphibia; order Anura; family Ranidae; genus Rana; species Rana kukunoris. Next base: position 70,089 of record JAJQKJ010000077.1, read on the forward strand.
GCTTTCCAGCCCACAGGAATTTTTTAAACATGGACTGTACTTTCCGGAAGTAATCTGCCGGTATGTGTATGGGGATAGCCTGGAGAAGGTATGTGAACTTAGGCAGGATGGACATCTTAATGATGTTGCACCTACCAAACCATGAGTGAAGACCAGTGGTCCAGCTGTCCAGCAGTTTCTGAACAGACTGCAGTAGTGGTGGGAAATTTAGCCTGAAAAGGTGGGATAGGGTGGGGGGTATGCGAATTCCCAAGTAAGTAAAGGCTGTGTCTGTCCATTGTAAACCAAAACTTCCTTTGAGACGGTTCATTAGAGCGTCTGGGATCTTTACTCCCATCGCCACAGATTTACCCATGTTGATTTTCAGGTTGGACAGCTGTCCGTATAGTTCAAATTCCCGCATAAGGCCCGGGAGGGACGTTGCGGGGTCTGTCAGCGTGAAGAGTAAGTCATCCGCATATGCGGAGACTTTGTATTCTCCGTCCCCTACTCTAACCCCTGATATATTCGGGTTCATTCTTATCCATCTCAGGAAGGGTTCAAGTGTCAGCGCAAATAAGAGGGGTGACAAGGGGCACCCCTGGCGAGTTCCGTTTGTAATCGGAAAGGATTCTGACAAGACCCCATTGGCTCTGACTTTAGCAGAGGGTTCAGCATACATCGCCGAAATCCAGTTGATCATTTTGTGTCCGAGGCCTATGTGCTTCAGAGTGTCGAACATGAACTGCCAACTGACTCTGTCGAACGCCTTTTCGGCGTCTGTACTCACAAAGACACATGGCGTACTCTTGTGGTTTACCGCATGGAGGAGATTTAGGACTCTGGTGGTGTTGTCCCTAGCCTCTCTAGTAGGGACGAACCCCACTTGGTCTAGGTGTATGAGGCTCGGCAGGTGACTCTGAATCCTTGAAGCTATAATTTTGGTGAATAATTTGAGGTCCACGTTGAGCAGTGAGATAGGGCGGTAACTACCGCATTGGCTCGGGTCTTTCCCATCTTTAGGTATGACTGCAATGTGTGCCTGTAAGGTAGAGGCGTGAGGCCTCGACCCCGTGCCGAGGTTGTTTAACACAGAGACCAAGTGTGCGCCCAGTGAGGGGAACAGCGTCTTGTAGTACGTGACAGTAAGCCCGTCTGGGCCCGGGGCCTTGCCCACTTTGGTGTTGGTCAGGGCCTTTTGAAGCTCGAGTAATGTAATGGGTTCGTCCAGTTGGGCCCTGGTGTCGTCCGGGAGAGATGGCATGTCAGAGGAGGTCAAGTAGTCTCGCACGAGGTCCGCTTCCGGATTCGGTGCCGTGTGGGGAAGGTTGTACAGTGCGTTGTAGAAGTCCCTGAATTCCCGAGAGATCGCTTGTGGGATCGATACCTTACGTCCGTCCCTCGTAACGACGTGGGGGATGTAAGACGCGCAATTCTGCGTACGAAGAGAACGAGCCAGCATTCTCCCGCATTTGTTTCCCGATTCATAGGTCTTGCGTCTGCAGATCTGGATGGCTGCTTTGGCTCTGTATGTGAGTATGTCAGTGACCTGTCTTCGTGTGGTGTCAAGTTCCATGCCTAATAGTCTCGTCGGTGTCTGTTTGTGTCGTGTTTCCAGGTCATGCAGTTTGGTCAGCAGGGTCGTTAATTGTTCTGTCCTCAGTCTTTTCTTTCTGGCTCCATGTTTAATAAGAACGCCGCGTATCACCGCTTTGTGGGCTTCCCAAACCACCGCTGGGGCACAGTCAGGGGTAGTATTGGTCGTAAAGTAACAGTCTAATTCCTTCACTACGTCTGCTAGTACGTCTGGGTCGTGTAACAGGGATTCGTTCAGTCTCCATGGGTGGGCTTTCCCTGCCATAGCCCCTGCTAAAGCGTACACAAACGTGATTGGGGCGTGATCCGACCAGGTAATTGATCCTATCTGAGCATCCTTAACCGCCGGTAGGTTACTATGTTGGACCAGAAAATAGTCAATCCGGGAGTAGGTCTGATGGGGTCTGGAAAAGAAGGTAAAGTCTTTTTCCCCCGGGTGGAATATGCGCCAGGTGTCTACCAGTCGGGAAGTGTGGAGCGCCGTCTGTATGCGGCCACGTACTTTCCCAGATGTCGAAGATAGTCCGGTGGAGGTGTCTTCCAGGGGTGACAGGGGAATGTTAAGGTCTCCCCCAACGATTAACTGTCCAGTGGTAAAGCGGGACAAGCGGTCAAGTTGTTTTGTCAGGAAGCTCTCTTGGTGGTCATTTGGGGCATAGAGATTCGCTAGGGTAATTTTCGTTGGGCCAATCCGTCCGTTTAGGAACAGGAAGCGGCCAGCGGGGTCCCTCTGTATGTCATCTAATGTCCAGGGTACCCCGGCGGCTATCAATATGGAGACTCCTCTAGACTTTGCATCGGAGAAGGGGGAGTGGTAAACCGTGGGGTAATATCGATTTTTTAAGACAGGAAGTTTGTCATCCCTGAAATGCGTCTCCTGTATGAGGACAATGTCTGCCTTCTGGTTGCGAACGTCATGGAGTAGCATTCTACGCTTCTCGGGGGTGTTCAGCCCCTTAGCATTCAATGAGACGATAGTCACTGCTTCCATGCTCGCTGGTGGGTGGGTGGGGGCAGGGCGGGCAAGGGATCGGTTAGAACGGAGAGCTAGAGATGGCTCCGATGGGGTCCAGCTCTCCGGGGGGTATAAGGGAAGTAAGGAGAGAGCAGGGATAGGTAGAGATAGAAAGGGGTAGCAAATATCTGATTAGGAGGCCGACGCTAGAGTGCGCGGCAGGAGGGAAAATCTAAAGTAGCTTAAACAGCTAGGACGCTCACCAGAGCTAATCTGGGTTACGAGCGCGGGCCTATGTGGGAGGTGGGTAGACAGAGCCGAAGGTGAGAACCCCCAGCCACGTCCCCCCCCCCCCCGGCCATGATATATAACAGAGCATATTATTGGCAACACATTCAAAAGTAACTCAACATCATTCCAGTGCAGAGTGACAAACATAAGTTGTAAAGTGCATAGCAAAGAACAAGGCATACATCGCAGGCAACAAAGTTAGCGCAACATGACAGGCGATATGCCTAAACAGTAACTGGGAAGTACCCGGTCAGTACTAGCATAATAAAACGTAGGGCAGAGAAAAAGGAAAAAAGGGGAGAACGGGCATTAACCATGAAATAAATAACCCCTGGCAGTGCCCCACCGTGATCAACATAATAGTATAATAACCATCGGGCCCCCACTCCCTGTATAGTTAGGGTGTCCCGATGGGGTCCCCTCCACCCCACGTCAACCCCGCGAGATCCCCCCGCAGTCCGCAGACCCCCCAAAGCGACCCTCCCATCCCCCCTCAGCACCCCACAGAGCAATACAACCCAATACATCATCATCCCCCCCCACGCAGCAGCCCCGGGGCCAGTCATGTATGGTAAATAACTCCTCTGGGGGGCCCTCGCCGCTGGAGCGTGAGCGGGAGACAGGAGTGGAGAGGAGGTACATGGCCAGGTAGACCCACAATTCTCAATAGGGGTGTTCGGCATTGTTAGTACATTGCGTCCATGGCAGGGGGGTTGCATAATGGTAGGTGATGAACGTACAGCACTGTCCCGCCCGGGGCGCGCTCTGACAGCGTGGGGGCCCCAATTCCTCCCGTGAACAGACAGGTCTGAATGAGGCAGACGCATGGGGATTCTTCCCTAGTTGGTGTCATAGGAGCGGGCTCGGGGGGGTCGCAGAGGGTGCAAGACTCCGCGGGCGGGGGGGGCCAGGGGGACTAACACAGCGGTCCCAACAGCGTAACAAAGTGGGAACCGGATCCCATGGGCTCCCACACCCAGCGTGGCGTGGGGGGCATCCGTGAGGTCGGCCCGGAGCAGTTGGGGGGCAACGGTGGTGCAACATGGTGGTGGCAGAGATGCCTGGGGTTTGCGGCCTACGGCCTACTCACGGTTCCCATTCCCCGAGGGAGCACGGCGTCTTCTTCGTCCGCGGATCCCCGCACCGGGTCTGTATGCCGAGGGGCCCGAGCGACCAGCCGCCCGTGGCAGGAGTTGCAGCCAGTCAGGAACCGGGATCTGCTCAGCCCCCAGAAATCGAAACAGGGCCGGGAGGTCCGCCGGGTTCTGGACCGTGAACGCCGCTCCGTCTTTCCGGAAAGTCACCGCCAGCGGGTAACCCCATCTGTAGGTGAAACCCCGCTGTCTCGCCAGATCCAGTACAGGTTTCAACATCGCTCGTCGTCGCAGTGTCGCCCTGGATAGGTCTGGCAGTATCTTGATCGCGGAGCCTCTCAGGAGAATTTCGTCTCTGTCCCACGCTCCACGGACAATCCGCTCCTTCTGAGCATAGCGCAGCAGTCTGCAGACTACGTCGCGGGGCCTCTCCGGGTCGTCTGATCGTGGGCCCAGGGTGCGATGCGCGCGGTCTATCTCCACGTTTTCCTGCGGATTCGCCAGGACGTCTCGGAAGAGCTCCAGCAGCGCGCCATCTAACGTCTCGGCCTCCACCGATTCTGGGATCCCCCGTACCCTCAGGTTGTTCCTTCGGCTCCTGTCCTCCACCTCCTCGAGGTGGAGCTGGAGGGTAATCGCCGTTTCTCTGTGACTGTCTCTGTCCCGCTCCAGGCCGGACACCCGTAACTCCAGAGCCGCCAACGAGCTCTCGCCAGAGGACACCCTGTCCGTTAACGTGGACACCTCCGCTCTCACTTCTTGAAAGTCCCTTCGGTGTGTCTCCTCCAGTTTGAGAATGAGGGACTCAATGTCGGATCTGGTGGGCAAGGCCTGCAGCAACGCCCGTATCTCCCGCTCCGCTGGCGTACCGCCGAGTAGCGAGGCCGAGGACGACATCTCCGGCATCACTGGTTCAGGTGACCCTAAGGTAGTGGTGTGCTCTGCCGTAAGGTCCGGTGAGGAGGCCCAAAAGTCTTGTATCGCGTCTTCTGCTGGGTCGCCACGTGGGCTGCCTCGTGGTGCCGCCACCCTTGTTCCCGGGGAGACCGACGTCAGAGAGCCGAAATAGCGATGGAGGTCGCCGGTTTTGACACTGGAACGAGTAAGTCGGGTGGAGGATTTGCTCCTGCACTTTTTGGCTGAGTGCATGCCTCTTTAGTCAGCAGTTTGGCCGGGTAAAGGGAGGACAAGGCCGGGAGCTCTGGATTCTTGCGTCCTCACTCAGCCATGTCCAGGCCACGCCCCGTTTTTACTCTTTCTAACGGCACGCGTCAGGGCTGCCCATTGTCCCCTATCATATTCTCCCTGGTGAAAGAACCATTAGCGGAATACATTAGATCCAGCGATAAAATAACAGGTATAGAAACTGGCCCCGAGAGTCATAAGATAGGGCTGTTTGCCGATGATATAATCCTTACTATCTCCCACCCAGTTGAGTCCCTGCCTACAGTCCAATCAATGTTACATAGCTTCGGTCAAGCCTCATTTTACAAAGTTAATGCATCCAAATGTCACGCCCTAACCCAGAACCTAACTAAGGATGAGAAAACTCGCCTTCAAAACATCTTTCCCTGCAACTGGGATCCCCCCTCAATCACTTATCTGGGCATCCAACTAACGGCTTCTTCAAATAAAATTTATGCTAGCAACTTCCCCCCCACTTTCTAAAGTGGAGACGGATCTTACCCAAATCGGAGCTCTGCACCTTTCCTGGCTAGGTAGGATAGCGGCATACCAAATGCAAGTTTTCCCTAAACGACTCTACCACTTTAGAACATTGCCCATCCCACTCCCACAGAACTTTTTTGTGCAGCTAGAAACCTCCCTTCGAAAATTTATTTGGGGCAACAAAAAACCCAGAGTTGCGTTAGCACAGCTTTACAAACCCAAATCGTTAGGGGGAGTTGGGCTACCTGACGCCCAATGGTACTACAGAGCGGCGGTCTTGGACCAGATGCGTTACTGGTTCTCCTGTCAAACTGACAACCGGTGGTCAATAATTGAGCATGGTCATGACCTCCCTGCACTAGCAATAGCTGCTAGTATTCACCACAAACCGAGTACCCCACCGTACCCGACCATTCAAGCTACTGTTAATGCATGGTCTACTCTCACAAACATACGTTTTACTGATGTCCCTGTCCAAACGCTAAATATCCCGATGGCAGCATACGATTACCTTATTCCTAACTTTGAGATTAAAACATGGAAGAAGGCGGGGGCGCACTACTCTACGCCTCCTCCGAATGAGCAAAATGCTATAGATAGATACAGGATATTTCAAATGCGACACTTCTCTAAAGACAACAAAAGAAGACCCATTGAACTCCCACAGGCCCTCTGGAATTTCCTACGGAGCAATCCCTCCAATAAAAGGAAGGGGATTTCCCTATTCTATAAATTTGCGTCCCCCTTATATATTCAACACAAAAGCCACTCCATGTTGAAATGGGAACGAGACCTCCAATTAGAATTTCCACTGCACCAGTGGCATGAAGCTATTAAATACAATGGGAAATCCTCGGCCTGTATCGACCACTGGGATAATGCGCAGAAATTGTTACACAGATGGTATCTTACTCCTGTCAGGTTACACAAAATGTCCAGTTCTACTACACCCTTGTTCTGGAGAAACTGCCAGTCAACAGGGAGCTTGCTCCATGTTTTATGGGAGTGTACTGTCCTTCAGGGATTCTGGAAGAAAGTGCAATCTATTATAATACAGGTGACGGCGGTAAAATGCACGCTCACACCTGCACTCACGCTACTGAGCCTGGGAATTGAGAATTATCCACCGCTTACGGGAAAAGTAGTTGTGCATATATTATTTGCAGCTCGTATTTCAATAGCAAAAGAATGGCGCTCCCAACAAGCTCCGAGTATTGCTGAAGTAATCTCGCGGGTGAACTCACAATACACTATGGAACAAATGCTAGCATACACAGAAAGGAGATCTCCCTGCTTTCATAAACATTGGGAAGTATGGAAAAATTCTCCATATGCCCCCTCACACTTGTGACTCGCACACTCATGATCTTGAAGTTATTGATTAAAGTGTAAACATCCTGACATCTAGTGGTAGGACCCGGAACTAGGTATTTTCTTGATTGCCTATGTTGAATTACTGACAGTCAGTGTTGACCTGTTTCATAGTTTGTTATTGTTAGTACTGAATACCGCTGCACCTAGGGAACGCTTACAGAACGGAACAGCACCAAGGACCCTCGTCAAGGTCCTGGACAAGCTGCATACTATTGTCTTTGCGCTTAGCCTGCTCACAGTTTGTACCCAGAAGGGGTGATAGGACTAACCTCCTACGGAGGTCATCCCATAGAGGAAGTATGCAACTAATTTAATAGTGCTATACACAGTTTTACTGTAAGGTGTTTTCTCCCTTATGGCTTTGTAACTTTTGAAATGATTCAATTGTTGTATTATCCAAATGTTCTATCTCTGTATAACATCGTAATATTTCAATAAAAATCTATTGTTACTTTTTTTTTTAATACAGATCGAAAGTTACAGACAGTCTCGTTATTTTAGGTTTAAGCTGTATGTTGAGCGACATACACGCCAGGGCAAATGTGTAGCGAGAACAGAACAGCTTAGCTGCCCACAATGAATTGTGGATGCAAGGCCCGGACTGGCCATAGGGCAGACCGGGCAGATGCCCGGTGGGCTGGCTGGCCAGGGCTGCCTGCTCTGTGGCCTGTTGCTTTTCAAGCCGCACAGCAGAAGGTAAGCGGCGCCAGCCTCTCTCTGGCCGCGGCAGCCGCTCATCTACCGCTATGCGGCCCTGTATGTGGCCATGTCTGTGTCTTGCTCCGGTGATGAAAAAATTTCATCGGACCTGTGAAAAAATCGGACCCGCGTCACTTCCGGTGCTCGTACGTCAGAACACAGCTGATCGCGGGTCCACGGCGCATGCGCTGCACATGCGCAGATGCCATATGTGTCCATGAAAATTCTCGACTCGGGTGGGCGGCCCTAGGCGGAGCTGGATTCTCAAGTACATCCCTGCCAGCACCGCCTCCATGTAAAATTTCATCGGACCTGTGAAAAAATCGCATGCGCCGACGCCTTTTTGGTCCTTGAAAATCCTTGACTCGGGTGGGCGGGCGGAGGCGGAGCTGGATTCTCAATTACATCACCGCCAGCACCGCCTGGAAGCAATCCCACCAGCCGAACGTCTCGTTTCCCGCGGTGCCGTCACCGGCCTGGTCCCGAACTCCTCGTTCGAATCTGTCAGCTCTCCCTCCGACAGTCCCTCGGGCCGCACATCTTCCTCTTATGATGGACCTCCAGGCGACTCGGGCCTGGCGTCCTAGGGTCCCGCGCTCGATTGGCTCTCCCTGCGCGCTCTGGACCCGCCCACCGATTTCGCCGTCACTTTCCTTGGAGACATGCCTCTGCTCCTTGAACCGCCATCTTCCTCTCTTCCCCGCCCCTTCACGGACACCTCCCGGGGGCTTGAATGGAGGTGGCTAGCCGTGGCAGGAGAGGGGCTAGCCACCGCTGCAATAGATCTCCCTCAACGAGGCACGGGGCCCTCCGGTGCACAAACGGGGGCGGGGCCCACAGGAGATTGATCAGCACGCCGGGCGGGCCGCGGTGTCCATGCATTGTGGGCCCACCATGCAACCATGCAGGGGCCACCACTGGTCTTTGATCTTTGTCAAGTGCTGGGGTCTGGATCACCTCCGCTGCTTTTCCTCCAATCGGGCCAAAGAAGCTGAGTGCGAGTTTACCTATAGCCCTCACACTGGAGACTTGTACACCATCATCATGGCATCCCAGGATGGTGGGTACCAGGTCACGGGAGAGCAGAGCGCATGTATGACCCCAATTGGAAGAGCTAGTCCTTGGCTGGTTGGAGGAGGAGAGGGTGCCACCCTTCTTCCCTGAGGATGAGGACACCCTTCTCTCTCTAGAGGTATGGGTCACCCTTCTCTCCCCCGGAGGACGGGGACACCCTTCTCTCCAGGGCTGGACTCGGACAAAAATATTGCCCTGGACTTCACTTTGACAGGTCTCTCCCATGGCGGCCAGCCCCCATGCTCCTCTGTCCCCCTCCCTGCTCCTCTGGTCCTCCCCCTGCTTCTCTGTTCCCCCACATGCTTCTCTATCCCCCCATGCTCCTCTGTACCCTCATGCTTCTCTGCCCCCCCCCCCGCTTCTCTGTTCCTCTCCTGCTCCTCTATCCCCCCCATGATGCTCTGGTCCCCCATGCGCCTCTATCCCCTCGTACCCCATGTCCTCGTCCTCTGGGGAGAGAATTGTGTCCTTGTCCTCTGGGGAGAGAATTGTGTCCTTGTCCTCTGGGGAGAGAATTGTGTCCTTGTCCTCTGGGGAGAGAATTGTGTCCTTGTCCTCTGGGGAGAGAATGGTGTCCCCGTCCTTCGGGGGAGAGAATGGTGTCCCCGTCCTCCGGGGGAGAGAATGGTGTCCCCGTCCTCCGGGGGAGAGAATGGTGTCGTCCTCCGGGGGAGAGAATGGTGTCCCCGTCCTCCGGGGGAGAGAATGGTGTCCCCGTCCTCCGGGGGAGAGAATGGTGTCCCCGTCCTCCGGGGGAGAGAATGGTGTCCCCGTCCTCCGGGGGAGAGAATGGTGTCCCCGTCCTCCGGGAGAGAGAATGGTGTCCCCGTCCTCCGGGAGAGAGAATGGTGTCCCCGTCCTCCGGGAGAGAGAAGGGTGTCCCCGTCCTCCGGGAGAGAGAAGGGTGACCCCGTCCTCCGGGAGAGAGAAGGGTGACCCCATACCTCCTAGAGAGAGAAGGGTGTCCTCATCCTCAGGGAAGAAGGGTGGCACCCTCTCCTCCTCCAACCACTCAAGGACTAGCTCTTCTAATTTTGGCCCATCTCCTTTTTCAAACAGTCATGGGCTCACTCCTTCTCTGCCAACCACCCAGGTTCGCTCTCCTTCTTCCCCAGCCACCCAGGGATCCTCTTCTTCTTCCCCAGCCACCCAGGGACCCTCTTCTTCTTTCCCAGACACCCAGGGACCCTCTTCTCCTCTTCCAAACACCCAGGTGCCGTCTCCTTCTCCCACGTCCACCCAGGGGCCCTCTCCTTCTCCATAAGCCACCAGTGACCCCCAAATGGGGTCATACATGCGCTCTGCTCTCCCGTGACCTGGTACCCACCATCCTGGGATGCCATGATGATGGTGTACAAGTCTCCAGTGTGAGGGCTATAGGTAAACTCGCACTCAGCTTCTTTGGCCCGATTGGAGGAAAAGCAGCGGAGGTGATCCAGACCCCAGCACTTGACAAAGATCAAAGACCAGTGGTGGCCCCTGCATGGTTGCATGGTGGGCCCACAATGCATGGACACCACCCCCGTCACCTCTGCCGCCCTCCCTATTCATGTTCCCGGCCCCTTTCAGGACACCGGACACATGAAATACTAAAGTTCCTCCTTGCCAATCAGCAGGCAGGTCAGTAAAACCGGCCAATCAGTCTCCCGATTGGCCAAAGCTTTAGGTGATCCTATTGGATGCCTAACGCTTTTGCGGAAAAGGAGACATGGCGGAGGAAGCCTGAGGAGGCGAGCGGACACAGGAGCCACAGCCGCCGCTACAGAAGCGGGGGAGGAAGTGCCGTCATTCGATAAGTGTCGCCACACCCGGTCCCCCCCCCCCCCAGGGGGAGGTTTGTTTGGGATTAGTGAAGTGACAGCCGGGGGATGCGTCTGACTGTATTTGATGGGCAGAAGTGGCTGTGTATGACGGGCACAAGTGGCTGCAAATAGTGGGCACAATGGCTGCGTATGAGGGGCACAATGGCTGCGTATGAGGGGCACAATGGCTGCGTATGAGGGGCACAATGGCTGCATATGGCGGGCACACTGGCTGGGTATGACGAGCACACTGGCTGCATATGGCGGGCACACTGGCTGGGTATGACGAGCACAGTGAGGCTGCAATTGCTCCTCCAAAATGGAGGGATGCTCCCTACAGCTGGGAGGATGGTGGTGGTGGTGGACAGGTGATCCGTACAGCTGGGAGGATGGTGGTGGTGGGGGGGTGATCCCTGGGGGGGTAATTCCTACAGCTGGGAGGATGGTGGTAGTGGGCGGGTGATCCGTACAGCTGGGAGGATGGTGGGGGGTGATCCCTGGGGGGGGGGGGGGTGATTGCTACAGCTGGGAGGATGGTGGTGGGGGGGGGTGCTCCTACAGCTGGGAGGATGGTGGGGGGGTGATCCCTACAGCTGGGAGGATGGTGGTGGTGGGGGCTTGATCCCTACAGTTGGGAGGATGGTGATGGTGGGGGGGTGATCCCTACAGTTGGGAGGATGGTGATGGTGGGGGGGTGATCCCTACAGCGGGGGGGGGGGGGGTGAGCGCTACAGCTGGGAGGATGATAGTGGGGTGGGGGGGGGGGGGTGATCACTACAGCTGGGAGGATGATAGTGGGGGGGGTGATCGCTGCAGCTGGGAGGATGATAGTGGGGTGGGGGGGGTGATCGCTGCATCTGGGAGGATGATAGTGGGGTGGGGGGGGGGTTGATCACTACAGCTGGGAGGATGATAGTGGGGTGGGGGGGGATGATCCCTTCAGCTGGGAGGATGACAGTGGGGTGGGGGGGGGGGGGTGATCGCTACAGCTGGGAGGATGATAGTGGGGTGGGGTGATCACTTCAGCTGGGAGGATCATAGTGGGGTGGGGTGGGGGGGGGGTGATCGCTGCAGCTGGGAGGATGATAGAGGGGTGGGGGGGGGGGTTGATCACTACAGCTGGGAGGATGATAGTGGGGTGGGGGGGGGGGGGTGATCCCTTCAGCTGGGAGGATGACAGTGGGGTGGGGGGGTGATCGCTACAGCTGGGAGGATGATAGTGGGGTGGGGTGATCACTTCAGCTGGGAGGATGATAGTGGCGTGGGGGGGGGTGATCGCTGCAGCTGGGAGGATGATAGTGGGGTGGGGGGGGGGGTGATCGCTACAGCTGGGAGGATGATAGTGGGGTGGGGGGGGGGTGATCGCTACAGCTGGGAGGATGATAGTGGGGTGGGGGGGTGATCGCTACAGCTGGGAGGATGACAGTGGGGTGGGGGGGGGGGTGATCGCTACAGCTGGGAGGATGATAGTGGGGTGGGGGGGGGTGATCACTTCAGCTGGGAGGATGATAGTGGGGTGGGGGGGGGTGATCGCTGCAGCTGGGAGGATGATAGTGGGGTGGGGGGGTGATCGCTACAGCTGGGAGGATGATAGTGGGGTGGGGGGGGGTGATCGCTACAGCTGGGAGGATGATAGTGGGGTGGGGGGGGTGATCGCTACAGCTGGGAGGATGACAGTGGGGTGGGGGGGGTGATCGCTGCAGCTGGGAGGATGATAGTGGGGTGGGGGGGGGTGATCACTACAGCTGGGAGGATGATAGTGGGGTGGGGGGGTGATCGCTACAGCTTGGAGGATGATAGTGGGGGGATGGGTGATCACTACAGCTGGGAGGATGATAGTGGGGTGGGGGGGGGGGGTGATCACTACAGCTGGGAGGATGATAGTGGGGTGGGGGGGGGGTGATCGCTACAGCTGGGAGGATGATAGTGGGGTGGGGGGGGGGTGATCGCTACAGCTGGGAGGATGATAGTGGGGTGGGGGGTGATCGCTACAGCTGGGAGGATGACAGTGGGGTGGGGGGGTGATCACTACAGCTGGGAGGATGATAGTGGGGTGGGGGGGTGATCGCTACAGCTGGGAGGATGATAGTGGGGTGAGGGGGGGGTGATCGCTACAGCTGGGAGAATGATAGTGGGGTGGGGGGGGGGGGTGATCGCTACAGCTGGGAGGATGATAGTGGGGGGGGTGATCACTACAGCTGGGAGGATGATAGTGGGGTGGGGGGGAGGGGTGATCACTACAGCTGGGAGGATGATAGTGGGGTAGGGGGGGGGTGATCGCTACAGCTGGGAGGATGATAGTGGGGTGGGGGGGGTGATCGCTACAGCTGGGAGGATGATAGTGGGGTGGGGGGTGATCGCTACAGCTGGAAGGATGACAGTGGGGTGGGGGGGTGATCACTACAGCTGGGAGGATGATAGTGGGGTGAGGGGGGGGGGGTGATCGCTACAGCTGGGAGAATGATAGTGGGGAGGGGGGGGGTGATCGCTACAGCTGGGAGGATGATAGTGGGGGGGGGTGATCACTACAGCTGGGAGGATGATAGTGGGGTGGGGGGGAGGGGTGATCACTACAGCTGGGAGGATGATAGTGGGGTGGGGGGGGGGGGGTGATCGCTACAGCTGGGAGGATGATAGTGGGGTGGGGGGGGTGATCGCTACAGCTGGGAGGATGATAGTGGGGTGGGGGGTGATCGCTACAGCTGGAAGGATGACAGTGGGGTGGGGGGGTGATCACTACAGCTGGGAGGATGATAGTGGGGTGGGGGGGGTGATCGCTGCAGCTGGGAGGATGATAGTGGGGTGATCGCTACAGCTGGGAGGATGATAGTGGGGTGATCGCTACAGCTGGGAGGATGATAGCGGGGTGGGGGGGGGTGATCGCTACAGCTGGGAGGATGATAGTGGGGTGATCGCTACAGCTGGGAGGATGATAGTGGGGTGGGGGGGGTGATCACTACAGCTGGGAGGATGATAGTGGGGTGGGGGGTGATCGCTACAGCTGGGAGGATGATAGTGGGGTGGGGGGGGGGGCGGGTACGATCACTACAGCTGGGAGGATGACGCCCACCCGAGTGTATGTTTTTCATGGACTTCAATAAGCCTGTGCTTAGGTACGGGGCTGGAGGCGGTGCTGGAGATAATGTCAATCAGAATGTTGCTCCGCCTCCGCCCGCCCATCCAAGTGTATATTTTTCTCGGACCTCAATAAGCCTATGCTTAGGGACGGGGCCGGAGGCGGTGCTGGCAGTGATGTAATTGAGAATCCAGCTCCGCCTCCGCCCGCCCACCCGAGTCGAGGATTTTCATGGACCAAAAAGGCGTCGGCGCATGCGCGGCACATGCACCGTGGACCCGCGATCAGCTGTGCTCTGACGTACGAGCACCGGTAGTGACGCGGTCCGATTTTTTCATAGGTCCGATGAAATTCTACATCACCGGCACAACATCGTTATCGCTGATTGGCTGAGTGGCAGAGCTCTGTCTCTCTGACACACAGCTCCGCCGTGTGCTCACACCCCCTGTGCCAGTCCTGCCCACGCCCCATGTCTAAACTGCCCACACATCCCGGAGGGATAGCAGTAAACATTTTAAAGATTAAAAGCTGCAGGCAGCCTGCTCCTGAGCCTCCATCCTTGGGTGAGTAAGATCACCCTCTCTCCTGCCCCCAATGTATATATAAAATGTATTTAGGGGTGTTCTGCAGACTCTGGATGTAAGGGGTGCTCAGTGCGGACTCTGGATGTAAGGGGTGCTCAGTGCGGACTCTGGATGTAAGGGGTGCTCAGTGCGGACTCTGGATGTAAGGGGTGCTCAGTGCGGACTCTGGATGTAAGGGGTGCTCAGTGCGGACTCTGGATGTAAGGGGTGCTCAGTGCGGATTCTGGATGTAAGGGGTGCTCAGTGCGGACTCTGGATGTAAGGGTATCTTCGTTGGATACAGTGACAATGTCAAGGGTTACAGAATCCTAAATCCTAAAACAGACAGGGTTACCATTAGCAACGGAATAACATTTGTTGAAGATTTAAGAGATAATGTAATGACAACAGTAGAAGCAAGAATAGAAGAGAAAACTGACATTGACCAGCCCAACTCTGTAACTTCTGAACTAAGGCCCCGTACACACGGCCGAGGTTCTCGCTGAAAATCAGCGAGAACCTCGCTGGAATGCACATTCCAGCGAGGACCTCGGCCGTGTGTACGGTCTCGGCGAGCTTCCCGTCGGGAAGCCCGTCGAGCCGAAATAGAGAGCACGCTCTCTATTTTCTCGACGGCCCGCCTGGAAGAATGGCTGGTTGCCATTCCCGACGGGCGGGTCGCCGAATCCGACGGCCGGGAGAGAACCTCGACGGGCGGAACGATGTGTTCTGCCCGTCGAGGTTCTGGGTCGTGTGTACGCGGCCAAACAGTTGAAGTGAGTGCAAACTCTATCAGTACTGAAGAGCAGACACAAGAAGGCTCAGACACAAAACCAAGACGTTCAACAAGAGAAAACAAAGTTAAACCACCTGTATGTCTCTCATAAATGGATAAAGGCTGCTAAGTAAAGCCCCATACACACTATCAGTTTTCCTGACGGTTTTCTCATCAGGTTTACCAAAACCATGTAGTGCAAGGGCCTGCCTGATTGCATACAAATTGAAACTCTTGAGGTTTGACCTCATAGATGGTTTTGGTAAACCTGAAGAGAAAACCGTCAGGAAAACTGATAGGGCCAGATTCAGGTAGATGAGAGTATCTTTCCTCTGGAGTAACGCTTCTCATTTACGTTACTCTGAAGACCCTTTCAGCGCAAGTCCTGTAATTCACATAGCAGTTGCGCGTAAACTTGCGCCAGAGTAACGATAATGCGCTGGCGTAACCCGACGCAAGTGGAAGTGGGTGTGATCATATGTAAATGATGGGCGGAGCCCAGCGCAGAGGCTTACGTTCAGCGCATCATCCACGGAGCATGCGCAGTGAGTGCGGCTCCACTCGCCCCCCTTGTGCGCATGCTCACAACTTCCGTCGGCACCACTTCCTGGGAAACGTCAGCGCAATGCGTTCCGCTGGGCGCTTAAAAGCGCTGGCGGAAACGCCATTCCGGCGCAAAAGTATTTCCGCTTCCCCCCACCCCAGGGAAGATACTTTTGTGCTGTGATGGCTGCTCCCGCTACCCCCAGAGAGAGGAGGAACCTCAACTTTAATTCACAGGAGGTCTCAGTGATCATTTCGGCAATGGAGACGGATAATGAATTTCTCCATGGCAAAAAAAGCCGGAAGACCAGCCGGGAGAGGAAGCAGGGCATCCTGGAGTCGATTGCTGCCAGGGTCAATGTCCTGGGGTACTCCACCCGGACTGCTGGGGACATACAAAAAAAAATTAATGACCTGCGGCGCAAGGTGAGGGACAAGGTGGCCTCCATCAGGAGGTATGAGAGGGGCACAGGTGGTGGTCCCCCATGTCCTGTCACCCTAACCGCAGAGGAGGAGGTGGTTGCTCGCTGCCTGGAGAGGGAGCAGGTGGAGGGGGTCGCAGGCTATGACTCCGTGGAGGAAGGCACAAGGACAGGTAAGTGTTTTATAATCCCCTATTTGTTGTTTTGCATTTGGGGGGGGGGAGGGTACATGTGCCAAGTGTGTGGGACCACCAACATGTGTCTGCTTTTTGTCATCCACAGATGACGGAGCTGGGCCATCATCTGTCAGCGTGCATTCCACCCCATCCCCCCCACGCCATCGTGTGCCCGAGCCACTGGGTGGTGAAGAGGTTGTGGAGGAGAGTGGCCACACCACACCTGCCGAGGTGGTTGTGGAGGATCCTGCTGTGGCAGAGCAGGACTTTTCATTAGTGTTGTCTGTCTCCTCCCTTCTCCTGGGCCGTCTGTCGTCCCCTCCCCCATCCTTGGAAGCCCCTCAAGGGCGACTCCTTCCACCCGAGGACAACCATCTTCTGGCCCCAGGAAGGCGACCCAGAAGACCAGGGGGGTGTCTGATGGTATACAGGACCAGTTGGCGAGGGATCACGCCAGGCAGACGGAACAGATGGGGGCCATAGCGGTGCACTTGGAGAAAGTGTCTGACAGCCTGGGCTCCGTTGCCAACCTCAGCAACGCAGTGCAGGATGTCAGCTGCAACTGCGCTGCAGTGGTCACCACTTTGGGGGAGGTGCAGGGGGATATCCGGCACCTTACTGCAGTCCGTCCAGGCCAACAGTGCTGCCATCCGGGACCAGGGGAGGCTGAGTCGGCGGGCCCAGCACTACCAGGTCACCCGTCAGCTCCGGATGCAGGCCCAGACCAACTCCTACCTTGGACGGATAGCCAGGGCCTTGGAGGGCACGCAGGCCACACCTGCCAGGAGTGGCCCACCTGGGGATCAGCCACCTCCAGATGCCCCCCCACCCCCACCCACTCCATCCAGGCAGCTGCGGAGTCAGAGAGGGGCCCCCAGAAGAAGCCCCCGGCATCCCCGATGAGGCCTTTTTTTTTTTTCTTGTTTTATATTTTTGGTTTGGACATACTCAGGTCATGAGTTTTTTTTTTATTTTTCTCAGGTTATGAGATTTTGTTTATTTTATTTATCAGGATATGATATTTTTAATTTCTTTTTGTACTGCACACGGTCAGGAGTGCAGGGGACAGTGTGAATGGTGTGTGAATGTGAGGGGGTGGCACTCCTGAAAGTAAGGGGTGTCACCCTCGGCCGTGGTGGTGAAGTGAACCCCACGGCTGAATGAATGACGTGTGAAAGGTGTGTGAATGGACAGTGACATCATTGGGGCCTTGACGCTGGCGTTACTGCTCCCAACTCCTACATGCTGGACTTGGGCTAATCCAATGCGATGTGGATGTGGTGTGTGTGATCTAGGGACATCAGTGGTGTACACGCGTGCACTGTCTGTGTGATTAATGTTTTGGTTTAGTGTCCAAAGATGCCTACAGCGAGGACCCTCCTGACTGCTCTTCCATCAGCAGACTGGGTGTCC
This sequence comes from Rana kukunoris, assembly GCA_029574335.1. NCBI lineage: Eukaryota > Metazoa > Chordata > Amphibia > Anura > Ranidae > Rana > Rana kukunoris. Next base: position 87,589 of record JAJQKJ010000077.1, read on the forward strand.
TCTGGCAGGTGGGGACTGTGTGGGTCGGGGGTCAGGTCATCACGTATGTCAATATGCAGGCCTTTTTTCATAGCAAAGTTATGTAGTATGCAACATGCACCGATGATCTGACACACGAAGGTAGGGGAATACAATAGGGCCCCCCCAGACTTATCCAGGCATCGGAAACGGGACTTCAGGAGCCCAAATGTTTGCTCCACCACTGCACGGGTTTTGATGTGTGCTTCATTGTATTTTCTCTCTCCTCTGGTTTGGGGGTTCCGGAAAGGAGTCATGAGATGGGGTCCCAGTGCATATGCAGAGTCACCTGGAAGGGAAAAGACAGGAGAATGTTAGTCATGCATGTGCGATTTCTGTTGTGCATCACGGGAGGGGATAGTCATGCCTGACTCCCATGTCACTCACCAACCAGCCAGCTGTCCCCATACATGTTCTGGTTAAATTCTGCTGGGATGGGGCTCTGACGGTATATGTAGCTGTCATGGCTGGACCCGGGGTGTTTGGCACGGACGTGCCATATGAGGCGTTGGGCATCAGCTATCACCTGTACATTGATGGAATGCCAATGCTTCCGATTGCGGTATATGTGCTCTGTGGCACTGGGGGGCTGGAGTGCCACATGTGTGCAATCAATGGCCCCCACAGTGCGTGGGAATCTGGCAATGTTGTAGAAATCTGTCATTGCCTTCTGCCGCAGCTCCTCAGTGGTGGGTCTGATGAATTGGTTGGACATGCGTCTGAGGATTGCAGGGACAACCTGGTGCACACATCTGCTTATGGAGGACTGTGACATCCCAGCCACCACTCCACTTGTACGCTGGAATGATCCACTGGCAAGGAAATGAAGTGTTGCCAGGACCTTCATCAGTGGCTGCACTGCTTGTGAGCAGTGTGTCTTGCTGGTGATGTCACCCTGCAGGGTTGTGGTTAGTTCAAGTATTGCATCTGGGCTGAATCTGAAGAGGCGATACACCTCCTCATCCCCCATGCCAAAGAGGCTCATACGAGTGCGGTATATCCTCTCACGTGGTCCGCCTTCTTGGTTCCAGGGGACCCATCAGTAGTTCTAGGACCACAATTGCCCCTGGCATGTTGGCACACAGAGGTGTTGTCCTCCTTGCAAGTGTTGTTGTTCAGCAAGCTCCTATCGTCGGTAACGCTGCTGTAGCTGCTCTCCTGCTGACCTGTGACCGTCTGGAGTAAAGATAAAGCAGCCTTTTGTAGAAATAACTTTGCGCCGGACGGACCAGATACGCGCGGCGCATGTAGCCAGCGTATGGTGCTAATCCGTTCGTGAATTGGGAAATCTCCCTCATTTGCATATTTGCAGGGGAAATCAATGGGCGCGACTGATGCGCCCAGCGAAAATAAACGCTGACGATACTCTGGCGTCGGAACGTTCCGCCGGTCGCAAATGACCCGTTATTGGGCGCATCTAGTTTGGTGGGTACGGGCACATAGAAACGACGGCGCATCATCACAGTTACGCGGCGCATATCCAAATACTCCAGCGCAAGTGTTCGTGAATCTGGCCCATAGTGTGTATGGGGCTTACGAGACAAAATCCATGCATGACACTAAAACATGGACACTTACAGAACTAGCACCTGGAAGGAAAGCCATAGGCTGTAAATGGACTTTTTAAGTAAAATACAATGCAGATGGCACAATTGAACAATACAAAGCAAGACTAGTAGCCAAGGGCTATTCTCAAATATTCAAGTATTCAAGCACACTACAATACAGACTTTCCTGACAGTAGCAAGGAAAATGCAAGTGAAACATTTTTATGTGAAAAACGCATTTCTACATGGCAAGTTAACAGAGGGTGAAACAGCCGCCAGGGTTCAAAGATAAACAAAGGCCAGACCTAGTGGGCAAACTTTGCAGGAGTACATATGGTCTACTCTAAAGCAAGCAGCCAGAGCGTGGAATATAAAAATAAATGAATTGCTTACAGATCATAACTTTCTAAGGAGTAAAGCAGACCCCTGCTTATACATAAAGAAATTGGCAAATGGATGGGTCTATATGCTTATTTATGTGGCTGACATTCTGATTTGCTTTGAGCAAGAAAGGAATGAAGCAGAAATCCTGGAAAAACGAAATCAGCACTTTGACACCAAAGACCTCGGCAACATAGGGCCAGATTCAGGTAGTCCAGAGCATCTTTGCTCTGGAGTAACGCTTCTCATTTGCGTTGTGCTGCAGAAATTTTAGGAGCAAGTGCTGTCATTCACGAAGCACTTGCTCCTAAAGTTGCGGCAGCGCATCGCAAATAATCCAGCGGAATTCAAATTGGGCGGGTACGGGGCGTGTAGTATGCTAACTAAGCGCGATCCCGCCGCCAACGTACTGCGCATGCGTCGAGTGTCAAAACATCCCCGTGCGCATGCTCCAAAATCTGTGAATGAACGTCAATTACGTCACATTCCCATTCATGACCGTTTTACGCAAGCGACGTTTTTTTTTTTTTTTTCCGACGCAATGACGACGCCTATACCTAACATAGGATACTCCAACCCCATGTAGGTATATCTATGCGCCGCGTATCCCGTCCGGAAACGTCGTATCGTCATTGCGTCGCGCCGGAATTCGATCGTGAATTGCCGATTTCCGCTCATTAACATATTTTTTGAGCGTAAATCGGCGGGAACGCCCCCGGCGCCATTTTTAAGTTGAAGTAACGATGCGATGGCGAAACTCAGTTACGCTGCTCGCATCGGAACTTCAACCCGGCGTTTCTTGTTTTCTGGTTACAGAAAACAGAAACGCCGGCTCAAAGTCACAGTTAGGCTGGCGGATCACTCGATCCGCCAGCCTAACTGTTCGTGAATCTGGCCCATAAAGAATTACCTTGGCATCCAGATGGAGAGAGAGGAAGATGGCAACTTTCTTCTTAACCAAAGACACAAAAAACAAGACATAATTGAAACATTTGGAATGGAAGATGCCAAACCAGTAAAGTCTCCCATGGAAACCAACTACCTAAAGGAGATGAATTGCCAAGATAACCCATTACCTGCTAATACTCAATACAGGAAAGCAATAGGGAAATTGCTGTACCTTACCACTGCTACAAGGCCGTACATTGCAGCAACTGTTGGAATCCTATGCAGAAACGTTTTGATGGCAAGTAAAAAGGACTGGAATGCTGTAAAGTGAATCATTTGCTATTTTAAAGAGACTTCCCACTACAAGTTAAAGTTCCACCAGTGAAGATCATCGGAGTGTCACATTTGAACCTTTCAGCAGATACCTTCTAAAGACAGGATCCGCACCCACTGTGGAAAAGACGGGCTGTTGCTGCTGGGACTCTCAGTCCCAGCACACAGGGGAGACGCGGGCGCATCGCGCAGCGCCGTAGGGAACCGGGCAGTGAAAATCTACCAGTGGCTACTTATTTTCTTGTCAGGAGGTGCCTGGCTTTTATATTTGCTTTTTGGTGAACCATCCGTTTAAAGTTAGCTAGTAAAAAGTGGATGCACTGTGCACTCAGCGACAGAAAATCTGAATTTTCTTGCAGAGGTGCCATAGTTGAGCGTAAAAAGCAACTGCTGCAGCGCAGGCAAGAAGTTATATGGCTGAGACAGCTATTAACAGACTTGGGTCAACCACAGTTGGGAATAGGGATGAGCTTCGCGTTCGATTCAAACGTATGCTCGACTCGAACATTGTCTGTTCGTACGTTCGACAAAATTCGAACAAGACGGGTCGTTTGCGCCAAATTCGAGTGACGCGAAATGGCCCATAATTCACTGCGGCATTGCACACTGATGATTGGCCAAACATGCACTATGACCCTGCATGCTTGGCCAATCACAGCGTGCAAAAAAAGGAGAGCCATAATTGGCCAAAGCCAGGGTGGCTTTGGATAATTATGGCTCAGGGCTTTAGCACACGCCCCACACTATATAAGGCCACCTGCTGGGTGGCCTCATGTAGTGTGGTGTTGCGGCACTGAACAGAGATCAGTCAGAGAGAGAGAGAGAGAGAAATTGTCTTTTTATATAGCTAGATAGAGTAGACAGGCTAGTCAGGTTAGCTTAATTTACAGTGAGTAGAGGATATATATACATCCGTAGAAGTTGTACATATATTTATACACTGTATAGCTTAGCTAGATCAGCTATTCCTATCTGTCAGGCAGTAGATTGTGCTAGCTGCAGTGTTCTAACGTGTTGTACTGCCTGTGTGCTATGTAGTATCACCTAAACCTACTTGGTGTTACTGTACTTGTCCAGTTTAATAGCACTTAAACCTACTTGCTGTTACAGCAATTGTGCTGTGTAGTAGCACCTATAACTACTCGGTGTTACTGTACTTGTCCAGTTTAATAGCACTTAAACCTACTTGCTGTTACCGCACTTGTGCTGTGTAGTAGCACCTATACCTACTGGGTGTTACTGTACTTGTCCAGTTTAATAGCACTTAAACCTACTTGCTGTTACCGCATTTGTGCTGTGTAGTAGCACCTATACCTACTGGGTGTTACTGTACTTGTCCAGTTTAATAGCACTTAAACCTAGTTGCTGTTACCACACTTGTGCTGTGTAGTAGCACCTATACCTACTCGGTGTTACTGTACTTGTCCAGTTTAATAGCACTTAAACCTACTTGCTGTTACCGCACTTGTGCTGTGTAGTAGCACCTATACCTACTCGGTGTTACTGTACTTGTCCAGTTTAATAGCACTTAAACCTACTTGCTGTTACCACACTCGTGCTGTGTAGTAGCACCTATACCTACTCGGTGTTACTGTACTTGTCCAGTTTAATAGCACTTAAACCTACTTGCTGTTACCGCATATGTGCTGTGTAGTAGCACCTATACCTACTCGGTGTTACTGTACTTGTCCAGTTTAATAGCACTTAAACCTACTTGCTGTTACCACACTTGTACTGTGTAGTAGCATCTATACCTACTCAGTTTACTGTACTTGTCCAGTTAGTGGTTGTAAACCAAAATGTCATCTCTCTTTGTCTATTAGCAGCATAATCTCCCCAATTCGTACCTGGTTTTGTTTTTGCTCTTATCTGCTTCCTTCTGCAGATATGCCCTATATTTCCACTTGTGACGTCACTCCGCGCATGCGCCATCCGTTCTGTAATCCGGCCAGCCGATGCAATGCCGGTCAATAGCGCTGTATACGTTGGGGCTGCGTCATTTCCTGCTGTTGACGTCAGCCCCGACAATCGCGCAATATTTTCCATAGAAATCGCCTCCCCCCTAGAGGCTCATGGATCTTTAACATGTGATGAGTCACATGGTATGAAGGCGGAAGACGGCGCTACCTACAGCAGGAAGCATCAGTGTGAAGCCTGCATTACAGTTCCAGCTAAGTCTGGTGTTTGTTTAATTATTATCTTTCTTCTATTTTATTTCATAAATAGATTAATAAAAAAAAAAAAAACTGTGCAACAATCTTTTGTCTTATATATATATAAAAAAACTATCTCTCTCTCTCTCTCTCTCATGGACGGAGGGATATGGATAGAGGGACATCACTGCCTGGACATGGTTGCGGGGACATGGATGGAGGGACATGGCTGCATATGTGGGGGACATGGATGGAGGGACATGGCTGCGGGGACATGGATGGAGGGACATGGCTGCATATGTGGGGGACATGGATGGAGGGACATGGCAGCAGGGACACGGATGGAGGGACATGGCTGCAGGGACACGGATGGAGGGACATGGATGGAGGGACATGGCTGCGGGGACATGGATGGAGGGACATGGCAGCGGGGACATGGATGGAGGGACATGGCTGCATATGTGGGGGGCATGGCTGGAGGGACATGGATGGAGGGACATGGCAGCAGGGACATGGATGGAGGGACATGGCTGCATATGTGGGGGACATGGCAACGGGGACATGGATGGGGGGACATGGCAGCGGGGACATGGATGGGGGGACATGGCTGCATATGTGGGGGACATGGCTGGAGGGACATGGCAAGGGGGACATGGATGGAGGGACATGGCTGCGGGGACATGGATGGAGGGACATGGCTGCATATGTGGGGGACATGGCTGGAGGGACATGTCAACGGGGACATGGATGGAGGGACATGGCTGCAGGGACATGGATGGAGGGACATGGCTGCGGGGACATGGATGGAGGGACATGGCTGTGGGGACATGGATGGAGGGACATGGCTGCAGGGACATGGATGGAGGGACATGGCAGCGGGGACATGGATGGAGGGACATGGCTGCATATGTGGGGGACATGGCTGGAGGGACATGGATGGAGAGACATGGCAGCGGGGACATGGATGGAGGGACATGGCTACATATGTGGGGGACATGGCAATGGGGACATGGATGGAGGGACATGGCAGCGGGGACATGGATGGAGGGACATGGCTGCATATGTGGGGGACATGGCTGGAGGGACATGGCAACGGGGACATGGATGGAGGGACATGGCAGCAGGGACACGGATGGAGGGACATGGCTGCAGGGACATGGATGGAGGGACATGGCAGCGGGGACATGGATGGAGGGACATGGCTGCATATGTGGGGGACATGGCTGGAGGGACATGGATGGAGGGACATGGCAGCGGGGACATGGATGGAGGGACATGGCTGCATATGTGGGGGACATGGCAACGGGGACATGGATGGAGGGACATGGCTGCGGGGACATGGATGGAGGGACATGGCTGCATATGTGGGGGACATGGCTGGAGGGACATGGCAACAGGGACATGGATGGAGGGACATGGCAGCAGGGACATGGATGGAGGGACATGGCAGCAGGGACACGGATGGAGGGACATGGCTGCAGGGACATGGATGGAGGGACATGGCTGCAGGGACATGGATGGAGGGACATGGCTGCATATGTGGGGGACATGGCTGGAGGGACATGGATGGAGGGACATGGCAGCGGGGACATGGATGGAGGGACATGGCTGCATATGTGGGGGACATGGCTGGAGGGACATGGATGGAGGGACATGGCAGCGGGGACATGGATGGAGGGACATGGCTGCATATGTGGGGGACATGGCTGGAGGGACATGGCAACAGAGGACATGGTATTTTTACAGTTCAATATACATTCACTTTATAAATAATAACGCTGCTGATTTCTAAAAAAAATACAACATTTGTACTCATACACATATTAGATATATATATTTAGATTGATATTTATATTCAAAGATTGAGGGAATGATGGCATTACATATCTTGCAGATTAGCTGCAGCGTGCTCCGGAAGCTCTGATAACAGCTTCCGGGTCTATGCTGTGCACAGCTTCTATTCGTTTCCACAGTTACCAGAAACGAAAAAGAGGCTTGGATATTTGCTGTACTACGCACGCGCGGGATTACAGCACTCGTCGTGAACTATGGGCGGAAGTGTACCTGTCCGTTTTTGAGCAGGGGTTTAACTGTGCCGGGTTTCCCTCTGCCTCACACCCGACACCATCCGGAAGGGGGTACCTCGGTGCCTCCTTTTACAAGACACACAGGAGGACCGGACAGCAGGGGGGTCTGATGGCGCTGGCTTAGTACAGCGAATTTAAACACTAGGAGAGAGAAGCAAAGGTAAGGATTTATCATGAAAAACAATTCACTCTTCATTTAGAGAGAATTGCAGTGATCGGCTGTATAACTCCCTTCGATCCTTATCACTGATCGCCGGACAGCGAACCACGGGACCTTGTCATGGGCTTGCTGTGAAATATGTTAATATTTTGCAGAGCAGTGTGGGGTTTACAACCGCTTTAAGCCTACTTGCTGTTACCGCACTTGTGCTGTGTAGTAGCACCTATACCTACTCGGTGTTACTGTACTTGTCCAGTTTAATAGCACTTAAACCTACTTGCTGTTACCGCACTTGTGCTGTGTGCCCACTTCTCCTCTGTAGCACCTATACAGTACCTACTCGGTGTTACTGTACTTGTCCAGTTTAATAGCACTTAAACCTACTTGCTGTTACAGCACCCCCTTTTTCTAGTGTGCTGTGTAGTAGCACCTATACCTACTCGGTGTTTGCCACTTCTCCTCTGTACTTGTCCAGTTTACCCCTTCTCCTCTATAGCACTTTCTGTGTTTTCCCCCGTCTCCTCTGTACACCCCCCCTACTTGCTGTTACCGTATTTGCACCCCCCTTGTGCTGTCTCCTCTGTAGTAGCACCTCTTCTGTATTTGCCCCACCTATATTTGCACCCCCTCGGTGTTTGCCCCGTCTCCTCTGTACACCCCCCTTGTGTTTGCCAGTTTCTGTAATAGCACTTTCTGTGTTTGGCCGTCTCCTCTGTATTTGTAACCTACTTGCTGTTACCGCTTCTCTGTGTTTGCACCCCCCTTGTGCTGTCTCCTCTGTAGTAGCACCCCCCCTATACCCCCCCTACTCGATGTTACTGTACTTGTCCACCCCTCTTCTGTTTAATAGCACTTAAACCTAGTTGCTGTTACCGCACTTGTGCTGTGTAGTAGCACCTATACCTACTCGGTGTTACTGTACTTGTCCAGTTTAATAGCACTTAAACCTACTTGCTGTTACCGCACTTGTGCTCCTCCTCTGTGTAGTAGCACCTATACCTACTCGGTGTTACTGCCCCCTACTTGTCCAGTTTAATAGCACTTAAACCTACTTGCTGTTTGCCCCCTCCTCCGCACTTGTGCTCCTCCTCCTCTGTGTAGTAGCACCTATACCTACTCGGTGTTACTGTACTTGTCCAGTTTAATAGCACTTAAACCTACTTGCTGTTTGCCCCCTCCTCCGCACTTTTGCTCCTCTCTGTGTAGTAGCACCTATACCTACTCGGTATTACTGTACTTGTTCAGTTTAATAGCACTTAAACCTACTTGCTGTTACCGCACTTGTGCTCCTCCTCTGTGTAGTAGCACCTATACCTACTGGGTGTTATTGTACTTGTCCAGTTTAATAGCACTTAAACCTATTTGCTGTTACAGCACTTGTGCTGTGTAGTAGCACCTATACCTACTGGGTGTTTCTGTAATTGTCCAGTTTAATAGCACTTAAACCTACTTGCTGTTACCACACTTGTGCTGTGTAGTAGCACCTATACCTACTCGGTGTTACTGTACTTGTCCAGTTTAATAGCACTTAAACCTACTTGCTGTTACCGCACTTGTGCTGTGTGGTAGCACCTATACAGTACCTACTAGGTGTTACTGTACTTGTCCAGTTTAATAGCACTTAAACCTACTTGCTGTTACAGCAAGTGTGCTGTGTAGTAGCACCTATACCTACTCGGTGTTACTGTACTTGTCCAGTTTAATAGCACTTACACCTACTTGCTGTTACCGCACTTGTGCTGTGTAGTAGCACCTATACCTACTCGGTGTTACTGTACTTGTCCAGTTTAATAGCACTTAAACCTACTTGCTGTTACCGCACTTGTGCTGTGTAGTAGCACCTATACCTACTCGATGTTACTGTACTTGTTCAGTTTAATAGCACTTAAACCTAGTTGCTGTTACCGCACTTGTGCTGTGTAGTAGCACCTATACCTACTCGGTGTTACTGTACTTGTCCAGTTTAATAGCACTTAAACCTACTTGCTGTTACCGCACTTGTGCTGTGTAGTAGCACCTATACCTACTCGGTGTTACTGTACTTGTCCAGTTTAATAGCACTTAAACCTACTTGCTGTTACCGCACTTGTGCTGTGTAGTAGCACCTATACCTACTCGGTGTTACTGTACTTGTCCAGTTTAATAGCACTTAAACCTACTTGCTGTTACCGCACTTGTGCTGTGTAGTAGCACCTATACCTACTCGGTGTTACTGTACTTGTCCAGTTTAATAGCACTTAAACCTACTTGCTGTTACCGCACTTTTGCTGTGTAGTAGCACCTATACCTACTCGGTATTACTGTACTTGTTCAGTTTAATAGCACTTAAACCTACTTGCTGTTACCGCACTTGTGCTGTGTAGTAGCACCTATACCTACTGGGTGTTATTGTACTTGTCCAGTTTAATAGCACTTAAACCTATTTGCTGTTACAGCACTTGTGCTGTGTAGTAGCACCTATACCTACTGGGTGTTTCTGTAATTGTCCAGTTTAATAGCACTTAAACCTACTTGCTGTTACCACACTTGTGCTGTGTAGTAGCACCTATACCTACTTGGTGTCACTGTACTTGTCCAGTTTAATAGCACTTAAACCTACTTGCTGTTACCGCACTTTTGCTGTGTAGTAGCACCTATACCTACTTGGTGTTACTGTACTTTTCCAGTTTAATAGCACCTATACGTACTCTGTGTTACTGCACTTGTCCTCTCCAGTTTGTACCTAAAGGTACGAGGTGTGTGTACTGATTGTGTCCTGTGCAGGCCATTACAATGTCTGGAAGGACAACAAAGAGAGGCAGAGATTCACGAGGACAAGCAGGCTCTGCATCTAAAGGCAACGCTGGTGGTGGACATGGTGCATCCTCTTCAGCACGTGGCCGCTCGTCCTTTTGGAGAGCTGGCCAAGTTGGGCCTCAACATGCAGAGAAATTAGTAGAGTGGATGACCAAGCCGTCCTCATCCTCCTCATCCTCTCTCACCCAGGCTGAGCTTAGTTTGTCTGGCAAAGCTGCTGCCAAAGCGTCCTCTTCTCTATGCACAATGGCATTACACAATCCTTCCCTAGTAGGCATGTGCATTTAGTTTCGTTCCGAATCGAAATTCGGACGAATTTTCCATTATTCGGACATTCGGATGCTTACGAATTCCCGAATTGTAATATTAGCGAAATTACCAAATCAGAACGAACGTTTTCGATTCCGAATCGAAAACCCGTGGACTAAGTTCGATCGGAATTCAAAAAAAAAAAATTCTATTCGAATTTAATTTGAAAAAAATTCTATTCGAAAAGAGACTATTTTTGTTTTCTAATCTGGTTGAAAAATTTTCGATTTCAACCGTATTTTTTCGAAATTCGGTCAAACGAACAAATTCCGAAAACGGTCGAAATATTTTAGATTTCGACCGGATTTTTCGAAATTCGGTCGAAAACGAAAGAATTACGAAAATGAATTCAACACATGTGACGAACCTAACTTAACAAAATTAATTAAATGACGAATTGAAACGAAACGAAACAAATTTTTCACTTTTGCACATGCCTATTACCTAGTCCCACCAAATACTCCTGAGGAGTCCCCCAAACTGTTTCAACTAAGTGTTGGGTACATGCTGCATGAAGATGCGCAGCGTTTTGAAGGCTCCGATGATGGAACACAGATAGAGGAAGGCAGTGATGTGAGCCCAGAGAGAGGGGGTGCCCGAGAGGGACAGCAATCTGGCAGTGGTGTTCCCCCAGCTGGAGCATACTGCCAGGTTTTCAACAGTGATGAGGAGGGAGGGGATGATGAGGTCACTGACTCTACATGGGTGCCTTATAGGAGAGAGGAGGAGGAAGAGGAGGAGGATGAGGCACATGCACATCTCCAAAAAGGCAGGATGCCCTCCAGGGGCCAGCTGTAGGGCAGCACACCAAGTGCATTACTTCGCAGAGCTACGCCTGTGCAGGGCGCTGCTGTGTCTCAACATTACTGTAAAAGTTATTTGGTGTGGGCCTTTTTTGAGACATGTGCATCAGATTGCACCGTTGCTATTTGCAACATATGTCTCAAGCGTATCTCGCGTGGCCAAAACATCACCCGCTTGGGCACCACATGCTTGACCAGACATATGTCGACCTGCCATGCAGTTCGTTGGCAAGCATACCAGAAAGACCCACGTCAAAGAACCTTGCCCCTCATCAGCTGGGACCTCCAACACCACTAGACCCTCAGTCCCCTCTGAACCCTGCACTGATAGGACTGAAGGTGTTGAAATAGGTGTGTCACAACCTAGTAGTACATGCGGGCAATCTACTGATGGTACCAGACAAATTTCCTTGCCCCAGCTGCTGCAGTGCCAAAAGAAGTACTCTCCCAGCCATCCACATGCCCAGCGGTTGAATGCTAGCTTAGCGAAATTGCTAGCACTTTAACTGCTGCCTTTTCAGTTGGTAGATTCTGCCCCCTTCCGTGAGTTTGTGGAATGTGCGGTACCTCAGTGGCAAGTCCCCAAACACCACTTTTTCTCACGGAAGGCGATTCCGGCTCTCTACCGCCATGTGGAAGGCAATGTCCATGCCTCGCTGGACAGGGCGGTCAGTGGTAGTGTACATCTTACCGCTGACTCATGGTCCAGCAGGCATGGACAGGCACGTTACCTCTCCTTCACGGCGCATTGGGTGACTCTGCTGGCAGCTGGGAAGGACGCAGGGCAAGGTACAGTAGTGTTGGAGGTTGTTCCGCCACCACGCCTCCAAAACACTACTACTGCTTGTGACACACCTTTCTCCTCCACCCCCTACTCCTCTTCTTCCTCTGTGGCCTCTTCCTGTGGTGATGTTTCTTTGGAACCAGCCGTGCTCCGTAGGCATACGAGGGGCTACGCAGGAATGCAGGCCAAGAGATGCCATGCGGTGCTAGAGCTGGTGTGCTTGGGAAGACAGGAGCCACACTGGGGCAGAGGTTCTGTCAGCTCTACAGGGGCAGGCTCAGAGATGGTTGATGCCACGCCAGATTAAGCCAGGAATGGTGGTTAGCGACAATGGCACCAACCTCCTCTCTGCCCTGCGACAGGGACAACTGACCCATGTGCCCTGTTTTGCTCATGTTCTGAATTTGGTGGTATAGCGGTCCTTGGGCAGGTACCCGGGCTTACAGGATGTCCTGAGGCAGGCCAGGAAAGTCTGTGTGCATTTCCGAAGGTCATATAATGCCACTGCTCGGCTGACAGACCTCCAAAGGGAATACAACCTGCCCAAGAACCGCCTAATCTGTGACCTGCCCACCAGATGGAACTCTACATTTGCCATGCTGCAGCGGCTGCACACGCAGCAGAGGGCCATCAATGAGTACCTGTGCCAATATGGCAGCAGAACAGGGTCAGGGGAGCTTGAGTTTTTTTCCCCAGGCCAGTGGGCCTTGTTTAGGGATGCATGCACTGTCTTGTCGCCATTTGAGGAGGCCACGAGGATGGTGAATAGGGATGAGCCGAACACCCCCGGGTTCGGTTTGGACCAGAACGTTCGAACAGACCGTGGGTTCGCACGAATATTTCAAACCCCATTGAAGTGTATGGGATCCGAACGTTCGAATTCAAAAACGGTCGTTTTAAAGACCAAAATTCAATTAAATGTTGGAAAACGTCTTTCAGAACCCGGGTCTTGCCCCAGGGAACATGTATCAATGGAATTTTTTTTTTTTAAAACGGCCGTTTTTTCCGAAGCAGCCATTTTAATGATGCTTAAAGTAACAAAAATTTTTTTTTTTATATAAATATCACACCTGCTGGGTGTCTATAGTAGTGGCACGTGGTTTAGAAATGTCCCTGCACAACATGAGAGGACTATAAATAAAAAAGTAATTAATGCTACTTGCGCAAGTTCTGTGTGGCAACATTATGTCGAATATTTTAGCGGTGGTGGGGGGCCATTATTGTTTTGTGAAAGAAAATTTTTAGAAAAAAGGGCACCCCTCAAACATACTGTAATTGGAGCGCAACAAGGAGCCACGTGCAAAGTATTGCATCCAAAATTGTTATTAGGCGCCCCTGTTAACCACTTCCCGCCCGGCCAATAGCCGATTTACGGCCGGGAAGTGGTTATGAAATCGTGACTAGCCGTTCTCAAACGGCTTAGCACGATTTCAATGCCGCGCGACGCCCGTAGGGGCGCGCAGCGCGGCAATCGGTGATGCGGGGTGTCAGTCTGACACCCTGCACCTCCGCTCTCGGTAACGAGTCTCCGGCGGAGCCTCGTTACCACGTGATCAGCCGTGTCCAATCACGGCTGATCACGATGTAAACAGGAAGAGCCGCCGACGGCTCTTCCTCACTCGCGTCTGACAGACGCGAGTACAGGAGAGCCGATCAGCGGCTCTCCTGACAGGGGGGGTTCTCGCTGATTGTTTATCAGCGCAGGTCCCCCTCTCGGATCGCCACACGGACCACCAGGGAGTGCCCACACTAGACCACCAGGGCACTTACAAAAAAAAAGGACAAAAAAAAAAAGGGCAGTAAAAAAAAAATAATGCCAATAATGCCAATCAGTGCCCACACATGGGCACTGATTGGCAACAGGTGATCCATCAGTGCCACCCCTCAGTGATCATCAGTGCCACCCCAGTGTCTGTCAGTGCCAATCCATGCCCAGTGCCCACCTATCAGTGCCCACCTGTGCCACCTATCAGTGCCCACCTGTGCCACCTATCGGTGCCCACCTGTGCCACCTATCAGTGCCCACCTGTGCCACCTATGAGTGCCCACCTGTGCCACCTATGAGTGCCCATCTGTGCCGCCTATGAGTGCCCACCTGTGCCGCCCATGAGTGCCCACCAGTGCCGCCCATGAGTGCCCATCAGTGCCGCCTATGAGTGCCCATCAGTGCCCCATACCAGCGCCGCCTATCAGTGCCCATCAGTGCTACCTAATCGGTGCCCATCAGAACTACCTCATCGGTGCCCATCAGTGCCACCTCATCGGTGCCCATCAGTGCCACCATATCAGTGCCCGTAATTGAAAGAGAAAACATACTCATTTACAAAAAAATTAACAGAAAAAAATAAAAACGTATTTTTTTTTCAAAATCTTCGCTCTATTTTTAGTTGTTGCGCAAAAAAAAAAAAACGCAGAGGTGATCAAATACCACCAAAAGAAAGCTCTATTTGTGGGGAAAAAAGGACGCCAATTTTGTTTGGGTGCAGTGTAGCATGACCGCGCAATTGTCATTCAAATTGCGACAGTGCTGAAAGCTGAAAATTGGCTTGGGCGGGAAGGTGCGTAAGTGCCTGGTATGGAAGTGGTTAAACAAGGGCAGAAAAATTGGGCCTTGGGCACAACACAATACTGCAACCCCTCACAATAACTCCAATTGGAGCGCAACAAGGAGCCACGTGCAAATTATTGCATCAAAAATCGTTATTGGCGCCCCTGAACAGGGGCTGAAAAATTGTGCCTTGGGCACAACACAACACTGCAACCCCTCCCAATAACTCCAATTGGAGCGCAACAAGGAGCCACGTGCAAATTATTGCATCAAAATTTTTTATTAGGCGCCCCTGTTAAACAGGGGCTGAAAAATTGTGCCTTATGCACTGGTGGCGGAGCCCAGAAACACAACATTTCTTACTAGCTATCAGCAAGAAAAGTGAGGAGGAGAAGGATATTCCATCAGCAGCATAAGAGGACAGTCACTCAGCATCAGCATACGCAGTCTAAAAGGGATCCGACATTTCAACAAAAAAATATTATTCAGTAACATCAGCATCAGGTGCTTGGTAGCTGGTGTTGATCCAAGCCTGATTCATTTTGATGAAGGTCAGTCGATCAACAGATTCGGTGGAGAGGCGCACCTTGTGATCGGTAACAAAGCCTCCAGCAGCACTGAATGTGCGTTCTGAAAGAACACTGGATGCAGGGCAAGCCAGTAGCTCAATTGCGTACTGTGCAAGCTCTGGCCAGTGATCCATCCTCAAGACCCAGTAAGCCAGAGGATTTTTGGTGGGGAAGGTGTCCAAGTCGGATCTTGCCCCTAGGTATTCCCGCACAATGTAAACCAGACGCTGGCGATGGTTGCTGAAACCGGTCAGACCTTGGGGCTGCGGACTAAAAAATTGTCTGAACGCATCGGTCAGACTGCCACCTTCTCCACCGCTCCTTCTGTGACTCACCGAAGCCTCAGCAACACGTTGTTCAGGACCAGGATTTGGTAGTTCCCCAGGTTCTGGGAATGCGTTGCACAGACCCTTCTGCAAGGCCTCCCCCAGAACTTTCATCTCCTGCTCCCTCTGCGACGGCAAGATAAGCTCCACAACTTTACTCTTGTAACGTGGATCAAGGAGAGTTGCCAGCCAGTAATGATCCCTCTCCTTGATACCACAAACACGAGGATCCTTTTGCAGGCTTTGCAGGATCAGGGAGGCCATGCAGCGTGGTTTGCTGAGGCATTCAGGGCACAGTCCTCTGGGTCACTGAGGATGACAGGATCCGCAGCCACCTCATCCCAGCCACGTAAAAGTCCATGGGTTCCTTGGGACTGTAAGTGATCCCTTGAAGACTGCTGATGCTGAGTGCTAGGTTCCACCTCCATGCTGCTAATACAATTATCCTCCTCCTCCTCCTCCTCTTCCTGTGTGCTAGGTGGGCAAGCAGGACCACTGTCTGGATAAAGGGGGCCTTGAGAGGTAAGGAAGTCCTTCTCTTCGTCCCTCTGTTCTGCCTCAAGGGCCCTGTCCATTATTCCATGTAGCGTGTGCTCCAACATGTGAATAAGAGGGACAGTCTCACTGATGCATGCACTGTCACTGCTCACCATCCTCGTGGCCTCCTTAAATAGTGACAGGACAGTGCATGCATCCCTGATCAAGGCCCACTGGCGTGGGGGGGAAAAATCAAGCTCCCCTGACCCAGTTCTGCTGCCATATTGTCACAGGTTCTCATTGATGGCCCGTTGCTGGTATTATATGACCTCTGGAAATGCACACAGACTTTCCTGGCCTGCTTTAGGTCATCCTGTAAGCCCAGGTACCTGCCCAAGAACCACTGCACCACCAAATTCAGGACATGAGCAAAACAGGGTACATGGGTCAGTTTTCCCTGTCGCAGGACAGAGAGGAGGTTGGTGCCATTGTCGCTAACCACCATTCCAGGCTTAAGCTGGCGTGGCGTCAACCACTTCTGAGCCTGCCCCTGCAGAGCTGACAGAACCTCTGCCCCAGTGTGGCTTCTGTCCCCCAAGCACACCAGCTCAAACTGGGGGTTATGGATTGCTGGGAGTGAACTTCTTTCAGCGCTGCAGCAGGTGGGGCAGGGAAATTTGCCTGGTACAATCTGACATTGGTGTACCGATACAGATTGCTGGCAAGTACTTGGCTGTGACACACCTAATACACCTTCATTCCTCTCAGTGCAGGTTTCAGACTGAGGACTGAAGGTAAAGTAGGGTTGGAGATCCCAGCTGATGAGGAGCAAGGAGAGGTCCGCTTTGTTCTTTCGTGTGAGTCTTTGAGGTACGCTTGCCAACAAACTGCATGGCAGGTTGAAAAATGTCTGGTCAAGCATGTGGTGCCCAAGCGGGTGATGTTTTGGCTATGTGAGATACGCTTGAGACATATGTTGCAAATAGCAGTGGTGCGATCTGATGCACGAGTCTCAAAAAATACCCACACCAAAGAACTTTTGGAATAACACGGAGAGACAACAGCGCCCTGCACATGCAGAGCTCTGCGGTGTGATGCAGTCGGTGTGCTGCCCTTAAGCTGGCCCCTGAAGGGCATTCTGCCTCATTGGAGATATGCCTCCTCCTCCTCCTCTCTCCTATCAGGCACCCACGTGGAGTCAGTGACCTCATCATCCCCTTCCTCCACATCACTGTAGCAAACCTGGCAGTATGCTGCAGCTGGGGGAACATGACTGCCAGCTTGCTGTGCTTCTTGGGCACCACCTTTCTCTGGGCTCACGTTACTGCCTTCCTCTAGCTGGGTACCATCATCGGAGCCTTCAAAAATGCTGTGTATGTACCCAACACTGTGGTCAAACAGTTCGGGGGACTCCTCAGGAGGACATGGTGGGGCCAGGGAAAGAGTGACTGATGCCATTGAGCATAGGAAAGAGGCGGCATTGGCAGCTGCTTTGCCAGACAAAGTACCCTGAGTCTGGGTGAGAGAGGATAAGGAGGATAAGGAAGGCTTGGTCATCCAATCTACCAAGTCTTCGGCATGTTGAGGCTCAACGCGGCCAGCTGCTGAAAAAAAGGACAAGTGTGTCCCACGACCACGTGCTGATGAGGATGCACCGTGTCCATGATCAGCACTGTTGCCTTTAGACGTAGAGCCTGCTTGTCCTCTTTTATTGGCTTGTGACTCTGTGCCTCTGCTTGTTATCCTTCCAGACATACTAATGGCCTGCAGGGAGATGTAGCTGCAAAATACTGACTATACCTGTAGATCCCTGCCTGTGGTATTAGTATGAAAACACCAGCAATTGTAGTCAGGTAGCTTTATTTGCACACTGTGCAAAGACACAGCACACTGACAATATTTGCAGATCCCTGCCCGTGGTATTAGTATGAGAACACCAGCAATTGTAGTCAGGTAGCTTTAGGTGCACACTGTGCAGAGGATGCAGTACACCAAGTGAAAATACTTGCAGATCCCTGCCTGTGGTATTAGTATGAGAACACCAGCAATTGTAGTCGGGTAGCTTTAGGTGCACACTGTGCAAAGGACAATAAAACTGAATACTGTATGTCTTATAGCTATGACTAAGCATTGAAGCTCAATGCGAAACGCGTCAGTGTTTTTTGTTCCCACTGTATGCTTTCTTTGTAGTGCATCCATTTATTTTACCACAATAAAGGGCTATTTTTGAATTTTACCTATTTTTGAGTGCGGCTGTCCAAAACCTCTTCTTCTGATTGCCTAGTGCATTGCCGGCACCTGCCTGGGTTCTAAACGGACATTGATTGCCTGGAGCTCATCTGGAGTGGTTGTCTTTCCCATTTGAATACTGTATGTCCCTGCCTGTATTGATATGAGAATACCAGCAATTGCATTCAGGTAAGCTTTAGGTGCACCCTGTGCAAAGGACAATAAAACTGGATACTGTATATCCCTGCCTGTATTGATATGAGAACACCAGCAATTGTATTCAGGTAAGCTTTAGTTGCACACTGTGCAAAGGACAATAAAACGGAATACTTTATGTCCCTCCCTGCCTGTATTTGTATGAGAACACCAGCAATTGTATTCAGGTAAGCTTTAGGTGCACACTGTGCAAAGGACAATAAAACTGAATACTGTAGGTCCCTGACTGTAATTGTATGAGAACACCAGCAATTGTATTCAGGTAAGCTTTAGGTGCATTTAGAAAGAGCATACAGGAACAGATATAGCTAAACTGGATACAGTGTATAAATATATATACAACACCTGGGATGCATATATATCCTCTACACACTGTCACTGCAGCGAACTGACTCGCCTGCCTGCCTGCTCTATCTAACTTAATTGAAATTACACTGTCTCTCTCTCTCTCTCTCTCTGTCTGTCTTTCACAAACGCTGCAACACACTACACAAGGCCGACTTTCAGGCAGCCTTATATAGTGTGGGGCGTGTACTAAATCCCCTGAGGCATAATTGGCCAAAGCCATCCTGGCTTTCGGCAATTACGGCTCTCTGTACAGACGGCGCTGTAATTGGCCAAGCATGCGGGTCATAGTTCGTAATTCAACGAACGGTCGAACATACGATGTTCGAGTCGAACATGAGTTCAACTCAAACACAAAGCTCATTCCTAGTTATTAGCAAAGGTACTCTTCTTGGTCCTGAACTCACAATTGCTAGCTTATATGCACCAAATGATTCCACTGCCTCCATCTATACTACTTTTTTTGAACTTCTTACAAAATACCAATCTCGCCATATGATAATTGGAGGCGATTTTAAAATGGTGTCAAACCCATCACTGGATAGATGTGAACCTGCGGCACACTCAAAATCATTCCCCAAGTTTCTTATCACTAAACTTCATGACTCCCAGGTTGATAGATATCTGGTTGGCTCACAATATTGGGGCCAAGGTAGTATACATTTTACTCACATACTAACAGCTGTGCGAGGCTGGATTACATTTTTCAACCCCTATTATTTTAGCCAATTCAAAGGATCCATAATTGTGTATGATCTGACCAATAAATTACCTCATTTGACATTCTATCCATAATTGTGTATGATCTAACCATTAAATTACCTCATTTGACATTCTATCCATAATTGTGTATGATCTAACCATTAAATTACCTCATTTGACATTCGGTGTATGCTTGCACCTACCCCATACACTTTGAGACTAAATTAAGCTTTACTCTCAGGCACATTGATGGAGGCAAAGGTCTCAAAGGCGCTAGCGTAATTTGAATTAAATTCCTTTGCGGAAACCCCTATCGCTACACAATGGGTTGCACACAAAGCGGTTTTGAGGGGTAAATTAATTAGTTTAGCATTTTCCCCAGAATAATGCTAATCAACAAAAATCTTATCCCTTACTTGGGAATTAAACCAGTTGTATTAGGTACCCCAGATGTTCACTCAGCATCTACTAGGCACTTCATTGAACAGAAACTATTAGAACTAGATTCCTTGTTATCAGCTAGGGTTGAAAAAGCACTAAAGGTGGTCTAAGGCAAAATTTCTATTATATAGTAATGTCGCCTCCACTATGTTCACCAGAAAGCTGAACCAGTCCCCCTTATGTATATAAATTAGATATTACAATTATCTATTCAAAAAAATGTTTGTTCTCCCCAAACTCTGGGTAGCCCTATATTAGCTTGATTGCAATCCCCTCTCAGTTGCTAACCTACTATAGTCAAAGTAATGCTGCTCTAGGTGGGTGACCGACTCTCACATGTTGTGAACTGAAACCAAGACCATCGCCTTTTAATGTACCTGTTATATGTGTGATGTCATTTTAATGCTTCAATAAAAGATACCAAGGAGTACAGCAATATTCCAGATCTGTGCATGTTACTGCTAACCCACTATGGTTACACCCTTCGATCCGCTGAACCATCTCCAACCCTATCACCCAACATTATCTAACAGGGACAGGGACAGGGTCAAATTTCACAGTCACCTCATAATTTGCTTCTTTCGTTTTTACAAAATCCAGCTTTCTATCCTGCTTGGACCTCACTCGCTTCTTTGCATGCATGGCCCTCTTTCATGTTTACAAATTCATGACTCCTGACTCGTTTTAACCGTTCCCATCTGTTTGCGAGTCTTATGCCGTGTACACACCATAAAAATATTTAAACAAAATATACATTCACAACCAATATTTTCTTTCGTCTCGCCAAACAGAACAGACGAAAGAAAATATTGCTTGTGAATGTATATTTTGTTTAAATATTTTTTTCGATGGATTTTATTGTATGTATTTTTTGTAATTAAATTTATATTTTTCTAAATCCCTATGTCCCTGTGATTGCCTTAAAAAGTCCGCCTTGTCACTACCTTGTGTAGTATCTCCTCTTTGATTCAATATTTTCGGATGTTGGCTAAATGTAAGTGCTTTTTTCGTTTTCCCCTTCCCTATCTTTTGAACTGGTGTGTGAGTGTGTGTATGTGTGGGTGACATTCCTGCCAGTAAGGTGTGTCACCTTGGTTGGTCGGGGAGAGGTTATGCCCACGACCGTGTGAATGTGGTATGAATGGACAGCAACATCCTTGGTGCCTTGGCTTGGCGTTGCTGCTCACAAGTCCTGCATGGTGGACCTGGGCTAAATCAATGTGAGGTGGATGTGGTGTGCGATACACCTCTGATTCCCCCATGCCAAAGACGTTCAGAATGTAAAAACCTCTGAGGTTGGGATTATGTAGGCAACAAAAAATATTTCTCTAGTCGTCTTCCAGGACAGCCTCTGAGACCTTGGGCTCCTCCCTCCGGGACAGGAAACACACACCCCCATCACTTTAAAAGTACGCCTCCAAAGCTCCTCTCCAGTTATTTGTGTTTCCTGCCGGAAGGGAAGGAGCACGCACCAGGAACTAAGCTCAGGGCCGTACCTAAGGACTTTTGGTCTGGGCAACCCCCTGTCCTACGTGAGGAAGGGAGGACAGCCATACCTGACGCTGCCAGACGCTCATAGGAGCTGGACCTCTGGTGATAGGCGGACAACCCCCCGCATCGGTACCTGAGACAGCTGGAGAGGGGGGAGCTTCCAAGGCGAAGAGACGCTGGCGGAACCCCCACAGCGACAAAAAAGGGGCCGAGTGCATCAGCGGTGGTCGGCAGGAGGGAGACGCAGGCTTGGCCACCAAGCATGCGCTTCCGCGTACAGGCTGAGGGGCGGTCGCGTTCCAAGGGCAGGAAGTGAGGCGAGACTTCCGGCGGAACAACGTCATCGGAGGGCGCCGAGGAGACTCAGTTCCGGTCTCCTGTAACGGCGCGGCGCAGGGAACAGACACCGGAGCGGGAAGTTCAAAGCGTTCGGCGAGGCCGCAGCTGAACTGCAGTATGGAGGAAGCACAGGCTACAGACTCCAGCGCAACGGGCTCCGGCGCCTCCCAGGTAAGAGGATGAGAGCAGGCCTGTTCTTACTCTGGGGGGTCAGGTACCATAGGGTATCCTTGTTTACTTTTCCCTCCCGGGGTGGGGAACCTTGGTGGAGGGCAGGGCACTTCCCTATAGGTCCTTCACAGTGGTGTTATGGATCTGGGTGGTAGACTAATGACCTGCCTGGTCTCCTCTCTTGTTAGGTCAAATCCCAGGACAGACCTCCTGTACAAACGCCCAAAAGGAAGTGGGCCGTATGCGGGGCAAAAATTGGTTCCTAGCTGGAAGAAACCTGTATGCTCCGAGTGTGTCAGCAGCCTAACTAAAGATACCCAGATGCCCAGTGATCCCATGGCAGAGTGTCAGAAGCTGTTTTCCACAGTTAAAAGCGAACTGTCATCCACCTTCCAGTCCTTTAGAGGGATGATGGACAGGTTGCAGGGGCCCCCCTCTCTCCCCAGGGCAAGTAGTACACCGTCGCTATCCGAAACGGAGGCAGTACGGGAAGGGGAAGATGGGGGAAGTTTTCCGGGATCTGGGTCCCCCTCTCAGGCAGGCTCAGAGTCAGGGTCTGAGATGGAAGATTCCTCCAGGGGGGCTAGGTATAGACTGTCCTTGGAGGACGTGGGGGATTTGCTTAAGGCAATCTATGACACTTTGGAGATTCGAGAGGAAACAGTCCTACTCTCAAAGCACGACCAAATGTATCAGGGTAGTGCTTTGAAGTCCCGGGTATTCCCTGTACATAAGTCCCTGATCGACACGATCTTGCTGGAATGGGAGCAGCCGGAGAGGCGTCCTTTTTTTCCAGGTAGTCTCAAACGGAGATTTCCGTTCGAGACTGACGCCGAGTACCCATGGAATAAGGCTCCAAAGTTGGATGCACCCTTGGCCAGGCTGTCCAAAAAGACAGATTTGGCATTTGACGACATGGGGTCATTGAAGGACCCCATGGATAAAAGAAGTGATGTGCTGCTAAAAAGAGCGTGGGACACGTCCGCGATAGGACTTAAGCCAGCTCTTGCAGCCACGTGTGTGGCTAGAAACCTGGAATGTTGGCTTTCGCAGCTGCAGTCGCATATCTCAGCAGGAACATCTAGGCAACAAATTCTTAAATCTTTTCCCCTGCTTTTTAAAGCAGTGGGTTTCCTAGCAGATGCCTCAGCGGAATCGGTGAGACTAGCGGCTAGATCTGCAGCACTGGTCAACGCAGCCAGACGAGCTGTATGGCTCAAGACATGGACGGGGGATTCAGCCTCAAAACTCAAGTTATGTGGGCTCCCCTTTTCTGGTGATCACCTGTTTGGGCCTGGCCTCCAGGAGGCGCTGGAGAGGTCCCAAGATAAAAAGAAATCCTTTCCTGAAAAAAGGAAGAGAACGAAAACTAGGCGTTTTTTTCGGGGTTTCAGGCAACAAAACGAGAAGGAAGCCCGCCCCAAGAAGCACTGGTCGGGCCATAAAGGGCGCGGGAGAGGAGGCATTTTATTCAATCCTCCTCAACCCCCCCAAGTCCCAGTGACGCCTGGGTCCCAGTGGGAGGAAGGTTAGGGGGGTTCCTTCCACAGTGGGAAAGATCCACTCCAAGCCCGTTTGTACTGGACATAATAAAGAGCGGGTACAGGCTGGAGTTCAGCACCCCCCCTCCCCCTGTTTTTTTGGTTACCCAACTACCCAGAGACCGGGAAAAGGCGGAGGCTCTGTGGGTATTGTTAGGGGACCTGCTGGACCAGAAGGTCCTGGTACAGGTACCCAGGGAGGAAGAAGGCCGAGGGGTATATTCACACGTGTTCGTTGTAAAGAAACCCTCGGGAAAATTCCGACTTATTCTGAATCTCCGGCCACTGAACAGGTACATAAAGTACAAACGCTTCAGGATGGAGTCTATTTTTTCGATAACCAACTTCCTGTTCCCAGGTTGCTTTATGGCAACCATGGACCTCAGGGATGCCTATTTGCACATCCCGATACATCAGGAGTTCCAGAAATTCCTAAGGCTAGCAGTGAAGAGGGGCTCACAGACAATTCACTACCAGTTCAGGGCTCTCCCATTCGGCCTGTCTTCCTCCCCCAGAGTATTTACCAAAGTACTGGCGGAAGCACTAGCCCCACTAAGGTAAGGTGACCAGATTTTTAAAATGAATTCCGGGGACATTTTTTGTATTTATTTTTTAATTGGCAAATGGTAAATTTTATAAGCATATTTTCCTAAATGATATATGCAGTGTGTGGATGCGTGATTATGTATGATATACATGTTATTTCTCACACTTCCTCCATGAGATAAAAAAAAAAAGATAGATTATAGAGAAAAACCTTGGGCAGGGGCAGCCAGTGGCATCTCCAGTGTTTATATTTAGGGGGGGGGGGGCACATGGGGGGACAGGGACAAAAGAAGGGGGGCCATCTATAAATGTGTCATGCTACTGTACATCCAAAAACATAAATGTATTTTATTGGAATTTTATGTGATAGACCAACACAAAGTGGTACATAATTGTAAAGTGGAAGGAAAATTATAAATGTTTTTCAAAATTGGCACCTGGGGCGGATCCAATATCTAGCATCCCTCCCCCCAGGCAGACAAGCAGTGCACTGTATCGACGTCAAGTGATGTTAGGGTAGAATACTGGGAGATTGGGGTGATATAATGCCAGGTTAGAGTGATAGTGTCAACGTAGGTGATGGCCAGGCTATGTGATATACAGTAATACCAGGTTAGCTGGTAGTGGCAGGTTAGGTGATTGACAATAGTTCCAGGTTAGGTAGTAGTGGCAGGCTAGGTGGCAGTGCCAGGTTAGGTGGCAGCGCCAGGTTAGGTGGCATACAGTAGTCCCAGGTTAGGTGGTAGTGCCAGGTTAGGTGGTATACAGTAGTGCCTGGTTAGGTGGTAGTGCCAGGTTGGGTGGTATACAGTATTGCCAGGTTAGGTGGTAGTGCCTGGTTAGGTGGTAGTGGCAGATTAGGTGGTAGTGGCAGATTAGGTGGTATACAGTAGTGCCAGGTTAGGTGGTATACAGAAGTGCCAGGTTAGGTGGTAGTGCCAGGTTAGGTGGTATACAGTAGTGCCAGGTTAGGTGGTAGTGCCAGGATAGGTGGTATACAGTAGTGCCAGGTTAGGTGGTATACAGTAGTGCCTGGATAGGTGGTAGTGACAGGTTAGGTGGTAGTGCCAGGATAGGTGGTATACAGTAGTGCCAGTTTAGGTGGTAGTGCCAGGATAGGTGGTATACAGTAGTGCCAGGTTAGGTGGTATACAGTAGTGCCTGGATAGGTGGTAGTGCCAGGTTAGGTGGCAGTGCCAGGTTAGGTGGTATACAGTAGTGCCTGGATAGGTGGTAGTGCCAGGTTAGGTGGTATATAGTAGTGTCAGGTAAGGGTAGTAGTGCCAGGTTAGAGTGGTAGTGCCAGAGTAAATATATGACATGAATACATAAGAGTCCTGTCCATCATTTCCATCAGCTGCACTAAAAGCATAAATCCTTCTCTCTGTATACCATACCTCCCCTTTCTCTCTGTATACCATACCTCCCACCTCTCTCGCTCTCTCTGTATACCACACCTCCCACC
This sequence comes from Rana kukunoris, assembly GCA_029574335.1. Classification (NCBI taxonomy): domain Eukaryota; kingdom Metazoa; phylum Chordata; class Amphibia; order Anura; family Ranidae; genus Rana; species Rana kukunoris. The sequence goes on from JAJQKJ010000077.1 coordinate 113,254, forward strand.
TCTCTCTCTCTCTCTCTCTGTATACCACACTTCCCACCTCTCTCTCTCTCTCTCTCTCTGTATACCATACCTCCCATCTCTCTCTCTCTGTATAACATACCTCCCCCCTCTCTCTCTCTGTATACAATACCTCCCCCTCTCTCTCTCTCTTTATACCATACCTCCCCCCTCTCTCTCTCTCTCTCTCTCTGTATACCATACCTCTCCCCTCTCTCTCTCTCTGTATACCATACCTCCCCCCTCTCTCTCTCTCTGTATACCATACCTCTCCCCTCTCCCTCTCTCTGTATACCATACCTCTCCCCTCTGTAAACTGTAACACCCCCCCCCCCCCCTCTGTATACTATACCTCCCCCCTTTTTCTCTATACCATCTCTCTCCCCCTCTCTCTGTATACAATGTCTCTCTCTCTCTCTCTGTATACCATCTCTCTCTGTATACCATCTCTCTCTGTATACCATCTCTCTCTGTATACCATCTCTCTCTGTATACCATCTCTCTCTCTCTCTCTGTATACCATCTCTCTCTCTCTCTCTCTGTATACCACCTCTCTCTCTCTCTCTCTCTCTCTGTATACCATCTCTCTCTCTCTCTCTCTCTGTATACCATCTCTCTCTGTATACCATCTCTCTCTGTGTACCATCTCTCTCTCTCTGTATACCATCTCTCTCTCTCTCTGTATACCATCTCTCTCTCTGTATACCATCTCTCTCTGTGTACCATCTCTCTCTCTCTGTATACCATATCTCTCTCTCTCTCTCTCTCTCTCTCTCTCTGTATACCATCTCTCTCTCTCTCTGTATACCATCTCTCTCTCTCTCTGTATACCATCTCTCTATATACCATCTCTCTCTCTCTCTCTCTCTCTGTATACTATCTCTCTCCCCCTCTCTCTGTATACCATGTCTCTCTCTCTCTCTCTCTCTCTCTCTGTGTATACTATCTCTCTCCCCCTCTCTCTGTATACCATCTCTCTCTATATACCATCTCTCTCTCTCTCTGTATACTATCTCTCTCCCCCTCTCTCTGTATACCATCTCTCTCTCTCTGTATACTATCTCTCTCCCCTCTCTCTGTATACCATCTCTCTATATACCATCTCTCTCTCTCTCTCTGTATACTATCTCTCTCCCCCTCTTTATATACCATCTCTCTCTCTCTCTCTGTATACTATCTCTCTCCCCCTCTCTCTGTATACCATCTCTCTCTCTCTCTCCATCACATGCAAGTTCTGGCTCTCCATCACATGCAAGTCTCTCTGGCTCTGCAGGCTGGTCGGGTGTAGTGTTGCCTCAGTCTGAACACGAGTCTGGGGCCCGCCCCCTTCCTGCTTTTTTCTCCCATTCAGCAGCGCGGCCAGCACAGCTATGCGTGTCTGTGTGCAATCAGCTGTGCGCCGCTCGGGACGGGAGGGGAGGGGTCGGGGCTGGGTCGGCACTACATCGGAACTGAAGGGGGAGAAAAGCAATAACCGCAGTTGGACTCGGCGGCCCCTGCCTGCGATCCGGGGACAAAACCGGGGACGATCTTGGACTGGGGACCCTGTCCTTAATCCGGGGACTGTCCCCGGAAATCGGGGACGTCTGGTCACCGTACACTAAGGGTCAAAGGGATACTGGTTATTATTTTTCCAGTGCTCTTACTTGCCATACCAACTCTAGGTAGGGGCGGGCTTTAGGTCCTCACCTGTCCTCTGCCTGGTGATTAGCACACCTGGGCTCCTTTTCAGGAGACCTTAAATTTATAGATAGGACTGCAGCCATGCAGAGTGCCGTGGAGTTGGCGCTGCAGCTTCCCAGGTATTTGCAAATGCTTGCAACTAAACCTCTGTTTTTACTTACATCAGTTAGACTTTTTGGTTGACAATTCTGTTTGGTTAATTTTATTATCCATGTTTATATTTAATTGTTTTGCTAGTCTCATTCAAAGCTTTTTTTTTATCCACTTACAGGTGGAGGCCTGACAATTCTGAACCCCCCTCTTTTTAAACATTATCCTGGGATGGAGATGCGATTTAGGAGTGGAATGGAGTGCTGGTCACATGTTCTTTAATGTTATTTTTTTACTGGCGGACCCAGTATTGGTCTGCCTCTAGTCTGGTGGTATTTTGTTTTTGTTGGGCATTTGTTCCATCCATTTTTTCTTTTTTCTTTTTTTTCCAGTTTATATTTAAGAGGCGGGCTTGCATGTCCTCTGCCTGGTGATTAGCACACCTGCTCCTTTTCAAAATCGCATCTCATTCAAAGTCCCACTTTTACCATTTTTATCCACTTACAGGTTACTTATAATTTATTATCCATGATGGAGGCCTATAGCAAGATTGCTATATGCCTCATTCAAAGTCCCAACCCCCCTCTTTTTAAACATTATCCTGGGATGGAGATGCGATTTAGGAGTGGAATGGAGTGCCTGCACAGATTTACCACTGATCAGTTCTTTAATGCATTGTCATTTTTTTACTGGCGGACCCAGTTGGAGTTGGTCTGCCTCTAGTCTGGTGGTATTTTGTTTTTGTTGGGCAGTCCTTGTTCCACTCCTACTTTTTTCTTTTTTCTTTTTTTTCCAGTGCTCTTACTTGCCATACCAACTCTAGGTAGGGGCGGGCTTTAGGTCCTCACCTGTCCTCTGCCTGGTGATTAGCACACCTGGGCTCCTTTTCAGGAGACCTTAAATTTATAGATAGGACTGCAGCCATGCAGAGTGCCGTGGAGTTGGCGCTGCAGCTTCCCAGGTATTTGCAAATGCTTGCAACTAAATCTCTGTTTTTACTTACATCAGTTAGACAGTTTAATTTGGTTTAGTGCTTTTTGGTTGACAATTCTGAGCCTGGTCACATGGTTACTTATAATTTATTATCCATGTTTATATTTAATTGCATATTTGCTAAAATCGCATCTCATTCAAAGTCCCACTTTTACCATTTTTATCCACTTACAGGGATGGAGGCCTATGGCAAGATTGCTATATGCCTCATTCAAAGTCCCAACCCCCCTCTTTTTAAACATTATCCCGGGATGGAGATGCGATTTAGGAGTGGAATGGAGTGCCTGCACAGATTTACCACTGATCAGTTCTTTAATGCATTGTCATTTTTTTACTGGCGGACCCAGTTGGAGTTGGTCTGCCTCTAGTCTGGTGGTATTTTGTTTTTGTTGGGCAGTCCTTGTTCCACTCCTACTTTTTTCTTTTTTCTTTTTTTCCAGTGCTCTTACTTGCCATACCAACTCTAGGTAGGGGCGGGCTTTAGGTCCTCACCTGTCCTCTACCTGGTGATTAGCACACCTGGGCTCCTTTTCAGGAGACCTTAAATTTATAGATAGGACTGCAGCCATGCAGAGTGCCGTGGAGTTGGCGCTGCAGCTTCCCAGGTATTTGCAAATGCTTGCAACTAAAGCTCTGTTTTTACTTACATCAGTTAGACAGTTTAATTTGATTTAGTGCTTTTTGGTTGACAATTCTGAGCCTGGTCACATGGTTACTTATAATTTATTATCCATGTTTATATTTAACCACTTAAGACCCGGACCAATACGCTGGTAAATGACCCAAGGTGTTTTTGCGATTCGGCACTGCGTCGCTTTAACAGACAATTGCGCGGTCGTGCGACGTGGCTCCCAAACAAAATTTGCGTCCTTTTCTTCCCACAAATAGAGCTTTCTTTTGGTGGTATTTGATCACCTCTGCGATTTTTATTTTTTGCGCTATATACAAAAATAGAGCGACATTTTTGAAAAAAAAACACTATTTTTTACTTTTTGTTAAAAAAAAAATCAAATAAACTAAATTTTAGTCAAACATTTAGGCCAAAATTTATTTAGCCACATGTCTTTAGTAAAAAAAAAAATCGCAATAAAAAAAAATAGCTACCTAGCGGGAACAGCGGCACTAATACAGCGATCAGAAAAATGATCGCTTAGTGACGCTGGCAATAGGGAGTGAAAGGGTTAACTAGGGCGGTGATCAGGGGGTTAAAACTTTATTAGGGGGGGTGGGGGGGCTATCCTGAACCTAACACTAACTGTTTTTTACACTGCCTGTCACACTGACACTAAATGCAGTGATTAAATCACTGCATTCAGTGACACCGTGACAGGGGGGTGGGGGGGGGGGCGATCACAAGGGGTTAATATGCCTATGTGAGTGTGTGTCAGTGTTGTGTTGGTGCACACTTACTTGTGATGTCTTCTCTCATCAGCAGCGCTGCGATGAGAGAATACATCATTTCCTCCTTCCTGTGTAAACACAGGAGGAGGAAGTGACAGGCTGGGAGCGCGCTCCCATTGGCTGGGAGCGATCGCGGGGGGGGCGGATATCACGGACATCCGCCCGCAGATCCCGGATCGCTCCCAGAGGTAGGGGGACCCCCGCACGCCGCGGAGGGGGTCCTGATGGGACCCCCGAACCGCACTCAGGCGGGGACGTAAATTTACGCCCTTGTGCCTGTACGTGCCATTCTGTGGCCGTATATGTGCGTGCGGGGGTCCTTAAGTGGTTAATTGCATATTTGCTAAAATCGCATCTCATTCAAAGTCCCATTTTTATCCACTTACAGGGATGGAGGCCTATGGCAAGATTGCTATTTGCCTCATTCAAAGTCCCAACCCCCCTCTTTTTAAACATTATCCCGGGATGGAGATGCGATTTAGGAGTGGAATGGAGTGCCTGCACAGATTTACCACTGATCAGTTCTTTAATGCATTGTCATTTTTTTACTGGTGGACCCAGTTGGAGTTGGTCTGCCTCTAGTCTGGTGGTATTTTGTTTTTGTTGGGCAGTCCTTGTTCCACTCCTACTTTTTTCTTTTTTTCCAGTGCTCTTACTTGCCATACCAACTGTAGGTAGGGGCGGGCTTTAGGTCCTCACCTGTCCTCTGCCTGGTGATTAGCACACCTGGGCTCCCTTTCAGGAGACCTTAAATTTATAGATAGGACTGCAGCCATGCAGAGTGCCGTGGAGTTGGCGCTGCAGCTTCCCAGGTATTTGCAAATGCTTGCAACTAAAGCTCTGTTTTTACTTACATCAGTTAGACAGTTTAATTTGGTTTAGTGCTTTTTGGTTGACAATTCTGAGCCTGGTCACATGGTTACTTATAATTTATTAATCCATGTTTATATTTAATTGCATATTTGCTAAAATCGCATCTCATTCAAAGTCCCACTTTTACCATTTTTATCCACTTACAGGGATGGAGGCCTATGGCAAGATTGCTATATGCCTCATTCAAAGTCCCAACCCCCCTCTTTTTAAATACTGGTTATTCCTTACTTGGACGACCTCCTGTTCATTTCCTCCTCCAAATATCTGTTGGAGAGGGACCTTCAGGAGGCCAGGAGTTTCCTGCAGTCCCTGGGGTGGCTAGTGAATCTAGAAAAATCCCAGCTATCCCCCTCGCAGGAGGTATTGTACCTGGGATACAGGATCTCTTCGGAAGAAAAGAAGATTCTTCTTCCAGAGGAAAAGATCCAAAAAGTGCAACTAGCAGTAGCTCTGCTCCAGACCAACTTGTTGGTTCGGGTCAGAGATGTCATGAGGGTACTGGGACTAATGTCGGCCTGTTTCCCTGCAGTTCCTTGGGCGAGGCACCACCAGCGTCGACTACAAAACCTCATGCTGAGACACTGGGACGGCACGAGAGAGAACTTGGATCTCCCCATGCCCATACCTACCAGGGTCAAAAGGACTCTTTGGTGGTGGCGTTCTCACCCCAACTTGGGGAAGGGTCTGCCTTGGGGTACATCGGCACCCCTGGTGTTGACAACAGATGCCAGTGCGTCAGGTTGGGGAGCCCACTTGGAGGAGAACTTGGCCCAGGGGTCTTGGTCCCAGACAGAAGCCCGCCGATCCTCCAATCAGAGAGAGCTCCTGGCAGTGCTAAAAGCCTTAGAAGCTTTCCAGTCACGGGTAGCAGGGCTCCACCTCCAAGTGAGATCGGACAATGCGACAACAGTCGCATATATAAACAAGCAAGGGGGCACAAGGAGCCCTGCTCTTCAGGCCATATCAGACAGTCTGTTCGGTTGGGCCGAAAGAAACCTGGCCTCATTGTCCGCGGTCCACCTGAAGGGGGTCCAGAATACTCTAGCCGATTTCCTCAGCCGACAAACGGTAAACCAGGACGAGTGGTCCCTCAACGGGGAAGTGTTCAGGGAAATAACAGCACAGTGGGGACTGCCGGAGATGGACCTCTTTGCTTCGGGGAAAAACAGGAAGACAGCAAGGTTCTTTTCAATCCACCTTCAGGATCAAGCCGCGGGGATAGATGCTCTGGCCAATCCATGGCACTTCTCTCTGGCATATGCCTTCCCTCCGATCAGGCTGATACCCAAGGTTCTCCAGAAGTTCCTCTCGGAACCCACGGACCTCATTATAATCACGCCATTTTGGCCCAAGAGGCTGTGGTTTACCAGCCTGAGAAATCTGGCCCTTTACCCGCCTTGGTTTCTTCCGATCAGAGAGGACCTGATCTCCTTGGGTCCGGTCCTCCATCCACAAGTAGAAAGCCTGAAGCTTACAGATTGGTATCTGAGGAACAAATGCTAAAAAAGCACGGATTCTCGGACAAGGTGGTCAAAACATTAGTAGAATGTCGCAAGCCGGTAACTCGGGCGATTTATGCCAAGGTCTGGAAAAGATTCAGATCTTGGCTGGCCGATCGAGATCAGGATCAGGCCGACATACCAGCAGTGCTGGAATTTTTGCAAGCTGGGGTAGACCTGGGGTTATCCGTCAGCACCCTAAAGGTGCAAACGTCAGCTTTAACCTTGTTTCTGGAGACTCCGCTTCAGCAAAATCTGTTTGTCAGGATTTTTTTCAGGACCCTTACTAGGTCAAAACCAGTCAAGGTAAAATCTTGTCCCCCCTGGGACTTGTCTCTAGTCCTTGGAGCTCTTGGCAAACCGCCATTCGAACCCCTGGAGAAATCTTCTTTAAAAAATATTGTTTTAAAGACGGTTTTGTTAATAACGATCACTTCGGCCAGGAGGGTCAGTGATCTTCAGGCACTATCCATTCAGGAACCCTTTTTGTTTATTTTAGAGGATAGGGTCATCCTCAAAACGGATCCTAGTTTTCTTCCTAAAGTGCCTTCCTTATTTCATAGGACTCAGGACATTGTCCTGCCGACCTTCCAGTCCCCTACAGAAGGGGAATCTTTGAGTTCATTAGACGTTAAGAGGTCCCTTTTGATTTACTTAGAATCCACCAAGGAGTTCAGGTGTTCAGATTCTCTGTTTGTGAATTTTTCGGGTGCCCGCAAGGGCTGTAGGGCATCCAAATCATCTATTGCAAGATGGCTAAGAATGGCTATTAGCGAAGCTTATCATTCAGAGGGAAAGCAACCTCCCCTGGTCTCAACCCGTGCAGTGGCAACATCCTGGGCAGAGAGGGCCGGAGCCTCCCCGGAGGACATATGGAAAGCGGCAACTTGGTCTTCTTTCTCTACATTTGCATTTACAAGACACTATCGCTTGGACCTGCTCTCTCGAAAAGAACAAGCCTTTGGAAGGAAAGTTCTCCAAGCAGTAACCCCACCTTAAAAAAAAAAAAAAAAAAAAAGGGGGTAAGTTTCTTGCTTATCATCTCAGAGGCTGTCCTGGAAGACGACTAGAGAAAAACCGGAGTTAGGCTTACCGGTAACTCTGTTTCTAGGAGTCTTCCAGGACAGCCGGAATTTTTTTTTGTTTTTTCCCACCCGGTATTGATATGGTTACGGGCATTGTGGAACTAACATTGTGATAGTATATTATGTCTTTCAGAGTCTTCCGGCATTTCTTGGATAACTGGAGAGGAGCTCTGGAGGCGTACTTTTTTTAAGTGATGGGGGTGTGTGTTTCCTGTCCCGGAGGGAGGAGCCCAAGGTCTCAGAGGCTGTCCTGGAAGACTCCTAGAAACAGAGTTACCGGTAAGCCTAACTCCGTTTTTTTCCAAAAATGAAAAAAAAAAAATTAAAATTAAACAATTTAATTTATATTTTTTACATTTTTGGATAACATTTTTTGTTGCCTACATAATCCCAAGCTCAGAGGTTTTCACATTCAAAATTTTCAAGGGATGATGGCAACTACATGGTCACCTGTATAGGCTGGTTAATTTGCTGCCAAAGACGTTCATGCGCATTCAGTAGATCCTCTCCCGTACCCTCCTCTGTGCCTGTGGATGCAGTAGTGCTATGACCATGGCTGCCCCTGGCATGTTGGCATACAGATGTGTTGTCCTGCAAGTGTGGTTGCTCAGCTCGTCCATAACGGTGCTGCTGCAGCTGCTCTCCAGCTGACCTGTGCACGTCTGTTGCTGAGTTACACCTGCTTTATGGGGCATAACTTTAGGCCGGACGTACAACTTCCGCGCGGCGTGCATAGCTAGCGTCGGGCGCAAGTACGTTCGTGAATCGCCGTATCTCCCTAATTTGCATATTTGAATAGAAAAACAATGGGAGCGCCAGATGCATCCAGCGTAAATATGCGCCCACTCTACGCCAACGTAGGAAAGTCATGTCGGTGGGATAAAGTCTATTTTTAGGCGTATCTTAGTTTGTGGGTCCGGCGCATAGATACGACGGCACATATTTACACTTATGCGGCGCATCTCGAGATACGTCGGCGTAAGTGCTTTGTGAATCCGGGCCAAAGTGCCCAACTGATCAACTGAGCTTCTACATCTCCTACTTCCCATGTCTTTAAATAGGAGGGTGACCTTGGCCTTTAACTGGAACCTGCAGATTGGACCAAGATTTTGTCTGCCAAAATGTAGTTGCTATGGAAGTGAATTATACTGTAAAGTCCTCGGGCCAGATTCAGATACAATTACATTGGCGCAAAGTATTACATTTCTCGCCGCGTAATCGAAATACGCGATTAGGGGGCGTGAAGCATTTAAATTAGGCGCGTCCCCACGGCGAGCGAACTGCGCATGCTCCGTTCAGAAATTTCCCGCCGTGCATTGCGCGAAATAACGTTGATACATCATTCGTTGTTTAAGTAGCGTCGTTTACGGACATTCCTATTCCCGGACGTTTTACGTCAAAAATAAAAAAAGACGTCGAAAAACGTTTATATTCGATGCGGGAACGACGGCCATACTTAACATGGGCTGTCTAATATTAGACCAGCAAAAAGCTGGTATAGTTTTACGCAGCAAAAAGATGACTAAAGATGTCGTAAGAGATTGCGATAGACGTTCGTAATTTCGTGGATAGTCGGCAAAAGCTCATTTGCATACCCCGACGCGGAAAACAACGGCAACTTCACCCAGCGGCCGCAATTTTATTGCAGCGTAGATCCGAAGGCGTACGAACACATAAACCAGTCGGATTGAAGCCCGCAGCCGTAATTTCATGGTTTGAGGTTTCAGAGTAGTGAAAAAACGTGCGTAATTCGAAAGTACTCCAGTCTAACGTGAGATAGACAGGGGTAATCGCTCTATTTGGTGGGATTGCCTGATTATACATGTTTTTTTGGAAGAGATCTTTCATATGCTCACCACTCTTTTACACTGTAGATATAAACACTACTACAGCTTTACTCAACAAGAAGGCACAGAGCCTAACTTTCCTTCAGTTTAAACTACCGTTACAAGTCACCATCACAGCTAAACAAACCATTGTGAGGGCCTGGAATTCACCCCACTTTAGTGTACCCAAAATCAAACAGAATAACCCAATCCACTCTTTTATACAAGGTAAGTATGAGAAACTGTGGAATCCTTGGGTGAAAAATTATCTGTCTGTTGATTTAGATCAAACATTGTTGCTTCCATAATATATGTGGCGCACATGTACTCAGAGCCCCATATTAAGTTTCCAAGGCCAATCCACCCCCTGGGGGTCCCCCTTCACTTTCTACTTTTCTTCTCTGACTTTTTTCTTCATTACTTTTTTTACTTGCAGCCTAATCTTTTAAGCACGTTCCATAATCTGCTATAATATGTTAGTGTCTTGTGCATACGTTTTGTAATGGTTTAACACTTTAGTGTCAACTTAGAGATGCATCTTCCTATGGCTCTGGTCTGCATAGATCCACCATATGGTTGGAGGCCTTATAGTCTCCAGTGTGTTTAGCTTTTTGTTGTCCGGTAACGAATGGATAATGCTCTTGTCCTGTATTCAGCGTCTACTACTGTTCAATTTTAAACTTTTATTTGTTATCCTGGTTGTGATTTTTGTGATCCATTGTGACTTACCTGCCTTTTTGCTTATTGGATTGTATTTGACTGGCTGAATTGTATTTTAATAAAACATCTGATCAAGAATAAAGACATAAAAATAAACAGTTTTGCTACTTTTTTAAACATGTTTAACCCTTTTATTTTAAAATCTAAACATTAAATTGTTTTTAAAACATTGATATGTGGCTTATAGCATTCAAGCATGCACCTGTAAAAACTGACCTTGTAGACTGACATTCCAAAAGAGAATTAAAAGACATTTTGAACGTATTATTTGATTTACAATACATTATTTGGTATGTCACAAATAAAAAGTAAAAAGAAGTTATTTCAATTATTACATTTATAAATGAATTGTATTGCACCTTGTTTAGTAAATGCTAGCAAATCAACTTGTTCTTACTTTTGACATTGGTATGATCAGTCACAGTATTAAAAACCAACAGTTGTAGAAAATTTTGAAAAAAAATACAGAAAAAAAAAACTTACCAATAATGGAAGCCAACACAGGCTAGCAATGATCATGATCCCAATGAGCTGGACCATCATTTCCACTTCACTGTCTCTTCTTCTTTGAACAGACTCACGGTCATGATAAACTCTGCAGAGGGTCACTACACTGATAGTGTTGAGGACAAAAGAGAGACAGACAGCAAATATGCCTGTCAGTGAGAATATTAACCCAAATGCTTTATTATTTGAATCTTGCAGCAGTGTTAGAAAACACCAGGATTTGGGAAATTGTAAAGTATATTTTCCAATGCCCATAATGGGCAATAAAGCCAAGAAGAAAGAAAAACTCCAAACTATGACTACAATACCCCAAGCTCTTTTTTTGGAAACATTGGCAGAACGTGAAAAAGGTCTGTTTATACCAAAGAAGCGCTCAGCAGCCATAGAGGCACCAAGAAGAAGAGGACACAGTCCATAAAAGACCATAGAAAGTCCAAAAAAATTACAAAGATGGCAATTTTTATCAAACATCTGCCAGTCAAAATGTGTAATATGGTAAGACACCACAATAATACCAGTTACTAATAGTCCCATGAAATCTGTTACCACCAATCCAAGAAGAAATATTAAGAAAGAGGACCGTGAGCGACTCTGAGTTTTCCTTGATGCACTAGCTAACACAAAAAAAGCAAATAGATTGGAGCCAAGGCCAATGATTGAAAAAATAGTAGAGAACCACAAAGAAGTGATTGGTTTTTGACTTGCAGTTGAAGTTGTCATATTGATATATCTGAAGCAGGATCCTAAGGGTGAGGCCAAAATGCCCTTTTCTATTTCCATGGCAGGGCATAGATTATCTTCAGTTCCATTAACAAGATGCATTCTAGGATCAGTTGAGAGTATTATTACGGTTGAAATACAATTTGCAGTAGAATTTAAAGTCCCATTATTTTTTGTCAAATGGTTAATTTTCCAGAAACTGAAAAGAAAAAAGAAAATGTATGAAACAGTTTGAGTTTGTCTACTCTTAGTTCATATTCAAAACAAAACACAAGTCTCAACGCAGCCAATAACTTTAATTACTTATTATACTGTATAAATTTAACCAATAAGCTTAACAGTCTTATTATTTCAAATAAAGGATATAGATACAGTAGCAGTGATTTTTTTCACATATATTTTTAAGGTAGATATTAGCCTCATCTCTTCATTTGTGTTGGCCACGAGAAAAGATCTTTCACCCAAATAATTTAGTTATGTTTTACACTTGTAGCACTACCCCCGCAGGAGCCGCTGGTGAATATAATTATCTCCCATCCTGCACAGCCAGGTACATGAATTTTCCACTCTCTCTGGAGACAAACAGTCCTTGCAGCTTTGTTTTTTTTATTAGGAGGGATTAAACTTGGATGGGGAAGTGTTATTATGGGATCCCCACTCGATCAGTAAGAAATCTTCAGGGACTCAACTATATACATCCAGTATATACACACACTTCTCCTCTTCTACCTCCAACACAGACCTGCTTGTAGAACTACAACTCCCAGGACCAGCTAGCACTTTAACCACTTGACTACTGGGCACTTAAACCCACTTAATAACCAGACCAATTTTCAGCTTTCGATGCTCTCACATTTTGAATGACAATAACTCAGTCATACAACACTGCAACCAAATGAAATTTTTGTCCTTTTTTTTCCCCACAAATACAGCTTTCTTTTGGTGGTATTTTATCACCTCTGCGCTTTTTATTTTTTTCACTATAAATGAAAAAAGAACGAAAATGTTTGTAAAAAAATTAATTTTTCTTCATTTCTATTATAACATTTTGCAAAAAAGTAATTTTTCTTCATAAACTTGGCCTAAAATGTATACTGCTACATATCTTTGGTAACAAAACAAAAAAAATTTAGATATTATTTAGTCTGGGTGAAAGTTATAGGGTCTACAAGCTATGGTACCAATTACTGAAAATTGATCAATTTGATCACACCTAATGTACTGACAGCCTCTCTTATTTCTTGAGACCCTAACATGCCAGAAAAGTACAAATACCCCCCAAATGACCCCTTTTTGGAAAGAAGACATTCCAAGGTATTTAGAAAGAGGCATTGTGAGTTTTTTGAAGTTGTAATTTTTCCCACAATTCTTTGCAAAATCAAGATTTTTTTCATTTTTATTTTCTTTCCACAAAATTTTCATATTAGCGGGTTATTTCTCACACACAGCATATGCATACCACAAATTACACCCCAAAACACATTCTGCTATTCCTCCCGAGTATGGCGATACCACATGTGTGAGACTTTTACACAGCATGGCCACATACAGAGGCCCAACGTGCAGGGAACGCCATCAGGCGTTCTGGAACACCCAGACCAATTCTGACATTTCTCTCCTACATGTAAAAATCAACACTTATTTGCTAGAAAATTACATAGAACCCCAAAACATTATATATGCTTTTTTAGCAAAGACCCTAGAGAATACAATGGCGGTTGTTGCAACTTTTTATCGCGCATGGTATTTGCACAGCAATTTTTCGAACACATTTTTTTTGGAAATAAAACAGTTTTGTGCTTTTAAAAAAAAAAAAACATTAAATTTAGCCCAATGTTTTTGCATAATATGAAAGATGAAGTTACGCCGAGTAAATAGATACCCAACATGTCACCCTTCAATATTGCACACGCTCGTGGAATGGCGCCAAACTTTGCGACTTAAAAATCCCCATAGGTGACGCTTTAAATGTATGCCCAGAGTATTGCGGAGTATGCCCAGAGTATTGCGGAGTATGCCCAGAGTATTGCGGAGTATGCCCAGAGTATTGCGGAGTATGCCCAGAGTATTGCAGAGTATGCCCAGAGTATTGCGGAGTATGCCCAGAGTATTGCGAGTATGCCCAGAGTATTGCGGAGTATGCCAGAGTATTGCAGAGTATGCAGAGTATGCCAGAGTATTGCGGAGTTGCAGAGTATGCGGAGTATGCCCAGAGTATTGCGGAGTATGCCCAGAGTATTGCGGAGTATGCCCAGAGTATTGCAGTATGCCCAGAGTATTGCGGAGAGTATTGCGGAGTAGCCCAGAGTATTGCGGAGTATGCCCAGAGAGTAGAGTATTGCAGAGTATGCCAGAGTATTGCAGAGTATGCCCAGGAGTATTGCATGCCCAGAGTATTGCAGAGTTGCGGATTGCAGAGTATGCCCAGAGTATTGCAGAGTATGCCCAGAGTATTGCAGAGTATGCCCAGAGTGCGGAGTATTGCGGAGTATGCCAGAGTATTGCAGAGTATGCCCAGAGTATTGCAGAGTATGCCCAGAGTATTGCAGAGTATGCCCAGAGTATTGCAGAGTATTGCAGAGTATTGCCAGCCCAGAGTATTGCGGAGTATGCCCAGAGTATTGCAGAGTATGCCCAGAGTATTGCAGAGTATGCCCAGAGTATTGCAGAGTATGCAGAGTATTGCAGAGTATTGCAGAGTATGCCCAGAGTATTGCGGAGTATGCAGAGTATGCCAGAGTATTGCAGAGTATGCCCAGAGTATGCAGAGTATGCCAGAGTATTGCGGATTGCGGAGTATGCCCAGAGTATTGCGGAGTATGCCCAGAGTATTGCGGAGTATGCCCAGAGTATTGCGGAGTATGCCCAGAGTATTGCAGAGTATGCCCAGAGTATGCCCAGAGTATTGTAGAGTATTGCGGAGTATGCCCAGAGTATTGCAGAGTATGCCCAGAGTATTGCGGAGTATGCCCAGAGTATTGCGGAGTATGCCCAGAGTATTGTGGAGTATGCAGAGTATTGCCCCCCAGAGTATTGCCAGAGCCCCCCCAGAGTATTGCCCCCCCCAGAGTCAGAGTATTGCCCCCCCCAGAGTATTGCCCCCCACCCAGAGTATTGCCTAGCATTGCAGAGTATGTGCAGCAGGGATGGCTGAGCAGGGAGGGATGGATGGATGGATCTGTGACTACATTTGTCACAGATCCAGCCCGCAGCACTGGCGCTGCCATCCGCTCCCTCCCCTCTCCTCTCACACTGTACCGATCGGTACAGAGAGAGGAGGGAGGCACCGGCGTCATCAAATGACGCCGGTCTGTTTACATCTGATCGCGCCGTCATTGGATGGCGCGATCACGTGGTAAACCGCCGCTATCAGCCTCTGGACCCGGCGGTCACGGACATTCCCGTGTGCGCGCCCCAGGGGGCGCGCGACTCTGGAATCACGTTATATAACGTGATCCCAGAGTTAAGCAACCACCTTGCCGCCGTTATTTTTCGGCAGGTGGTTGCTAAGTGGTTAAGAATGGTCTGACAAAAGCATAATCAGACCAAAGCACATGCCTTTTGCAGACAGGCCTTGCGGGCCCCCTAGTAGTGTAGCAAAAATAGAGGCCTTTGCTTTCCTATTCCTGTAGCTACTGCTCCCACCTGGCAGCAGCTGCCCTTTTCACTAGACCTCATGGCTACTTCTCCACAGTCCTCCTGGGATGCTTGCCCCCAGACCGTTTAGGCATGCCTCTCACCAGCCCGTTTGGCTGTCTTCATCCCTGGAGATTTGCACGGCAGTGTCCTCCTGCTGTCCTCTCCATGCTCCTGTGCCTCCTGGTCAGGATCCCTCTGTGTGTCATGAGAAGGGGTGCCTTCTGCATCCAATCCCAGGACTGAGTTCACCCCCAGACCGGGAGCTACTCTCAAAGGCCCGACAGCCAAACACTCCATCTTCCACCCAAACTGCACATTGCCCCAGCTGGGCTGACCCTGAGTATTTGATGGGGCCTGCCCCTGCCAACCTATCTGTTGGGTATTTGTTAGGGCCCTAAGAACACTCCAGCCAACTCCTCCTAGACACCTCCCAACTGCTTCTGGAACCTTCTTCAAGTTTCCAGCAAGCAGGGAGGAGGCACCAGAGATGCTGCTGCTGAGTCATCCAGCCTACCTGAGTTACTCACAACTCTTAACCAGAAAAAACACACAGGCTTGGCTGCCATCCTTTCCTTAGCACTCTAGCCATGCTAGGAGGTGCTACCAGGGACGATCCACCCTATACGCTTGCAACACAAGCTGCTTGGGGCCCCTGATTTTCCACCGCCGCTAGAGGCCACAGTCGGGTGGAGACAATGTCTCTGCTGGCCACCATTTTCTTGTAGACCAAACAAGAGGAGGCAGTGTGGCTGCCAATAGGAATTGAGCTGCTGCACCGCCCACCTCCCACCCCGCTGATGTCTGTCTGTGAAATGATGTAGGAAGGGGCGGGGGTGGGCAGTGCTGCAGCTCAATTCCTATTGTTAGCCACCTGTCCGGCTCATCCACTGTCCACTGACTCCACTCTGTACTGTAATAGCGGTACCTGATGATGTAAGGGAGCTAGGGGGGACTCCAATGGGAATGCCTGATGTAAGGGGAGAGTCCGCTGGGAATGCCTGATGTAAGGGGGGAGTCCGCTGGAAATGCCTGTGTAAGGGGAAACTCCACTGGGAATGCCTGTGTAAGGGTGGACTCCACTGGGAATGCCTGTGTAAGGGGAAGGAGTGAGTATTACCGCTCTACCAGAAAGTGGGGGGGGGGGGGGAGGGGATACAGCTGCGCACTAAAAGGTGTATCAAACTATAGGATAAATGGATAAATTGTGAAAAAAGTAGTGCTGCGCTATAAAATGGGAGATGGAAAAAACGTGTGGAGGAAGTAAATATGTAAAGATAGTGGGCCAGATTCACATACACTTAATATTGCGCTGCGTAATCGAAATACTCCGTATTTTACCAGGCTATACACCGAATCCTGGTAGATTTTTGGCCGTACGCTACGGCGGCGTAGTCTATTTCTCGCCGCGTAATCGAAATACGCGATTGGGGGGCGTGAAGCATTTAAATTAAGCGCGTCCCCGCGGCGAT
Organism: Rana kukunoris; assembly: GCA_029574335.1. Lineage (NCBI taxonomy): Eukaryota > Metazoa > Chordata > Amphibia > Anura > Ranidae > Rana > Rana kukunoris. The sequence goes on from JAJQKJ010000077.1 coordinate 129,756, forward strand.
CGAACTGCGCAAGCTCCGTTCTGAAATTTCCCGCCGTGCATTGCGCGAAATCACGTCGTTACGTCATTTCATTGTTTGAGTAGCGGCGTTTATGAACATTCCTATTCCCAGACGAGTTACGTAAAAAATCATAAAGGACGTCGGAAAACGTAGAAATTTGACACGGGAACGACGGCCATACTTAACATGGGCTGTCTAATATTAGAGCAGCAAAAAGCTGGTATAGTGTTACGCAAATAAAAGATGACTAAAGGTGCCGTAAGAGATTGCGATAGAAGATCGCAAAACGATGCGGAAAACGACGGGAAGTCCACCCAGTGGCCGCAATTTTATTGCAGCGTAGATCCGAAGGCGTACTAACACGTAATCCAGTCGAATTGAAGCCCGCAGCTGGTTTGAGGTTTTCGACTTGCTAGAAAACGCGCGTAATTTGAAATTACTCCAGTCTAACACCAGTTAGACAGGCGTAATGGCTCTGTGAATCTGGCCCAGTCTGTCTAATGGTTAAACAGTCCAATCAAAAACATGTGGCATCAAAAATAAACATATTACAGTAAACTAGCTGACAAAGGTGTATCAAATCCAAACACCAGTGCTAATTAGTATATCTTCAAAGTATCTTCATAATAAAGTGAAATACAGTAATATAGTATAATATACTACTGCAAATTAAGATATACAATGTGCATAACACAAAACACAAGTGGCTGAGATAGGCTGAAATAAAAAGTCCATGCATAACAAAAAGAAGAGATAAATAAATGAACAGAAGTCCAAAAAATAAATAAAGGTGCTGGTGTGGATCCCAAAAAAACACAACGTGAAGAGGGGATGAATTTTCAGTGGTCTCTTCAGAGTGAGTGAGGATGTCCCCTTACCTTACTGCTGTAAGGTAACAGCATATAAACCCAAACGCACTTTCTAATCGTGTCCGCATAGGATGTTATCCTATATTCAAATGAGGGAGATGTGCTGATTCCCGAAACTACGCGCGTTCGGCGAAGGCTACACGCGGTGCGCGTAAGACGAATGTCTGGCCTAATGTTACCCCCTCATAAAGCAGGGGTAGCTTTGCACCAAACTTGTGCAAGTCAGCTGGAGAGCAGCTACAGCAGCACCATAACGGACGAGCTGAGCAATCACACTTACAGGACAACACATTTGTATGCCAGGGGCAGGCCTCGTCTTTGCACTACTACTGTATGCAGAGAGGCGTAGAAGGAGGAGGAGGGCACAGGACGTGGTCATTTATCATTGATCCTGTGTGAACTACGGACGTGCGATACACTTCTAGCTGGCTAACTCCATTACCATCTTTACATCGAGCAGCGTCCAGGGTGCTGTGAGTACACTGGGAACGATCGAGGGTCCGCCGTGACCACCGGCTTGTTGTTTTGGAAACTTGGAAACCTATGCTGTCACTTGTTTTTCAAAGTTTGGTGAAAGATCACGTTTGTGAGTGCATTTTATGAAGATTTTTTAGTGGTGTGATTAAAACTGGTTTTACAATATTACACTATAGTGCTATTTTTTCTTTATTTATGTGAACACGTTGGAACTTATCACTGAATTGGATATTAATATCGATTATTGGAGAGATTTGGAGTTTTGCTTTTGTGCCTCAACACGAGAGTGCTGGGCATTTAATTGTGGTGAGTGCGCATTTTGGAAGGGTGAAGGATTCACTGAGCACAGGCGGTGTGGTGGAAGATTGAGAAGATTGATACTAACAATTCATCTATGAACTCTTCTTTACCTTTTCACTGACTATCACAGGATTTGAACTTTTTTTCGCTCTTTGCTAAATATTTCTGTTTTGTATGTTCATTTTTCACTGTATCAGGTGATTTATGTTATATGATATATGTTATGTGTCACATTTAGTCACATCATTTAGTTAGTGGGAATCACATTTTTCACTATTTCAAGCGCTGCTTTTATATATTACAGGTCACCTGCTTTATTTTGATGGTGTAGTACATATATATTATTTTCACAGGAGAGGATATACCGAACGCGCATGAGCCTCTTTGGCATGGCTGATTTGGAGATTCAGCCCTGCTGCCATCCTGGAAATAACCACAGCCCTGCAGGATGACATCACCAGCAGGACACACCGCTCACATGCACTGCAGCCACTGGTGAAGGTCCTGGCAACACTCCATTTCCTTGCCAGTGGATCTTTCCAGCGTACAAGTGGACTTGTGGCTGGTATGTCACAAACCAGCATGAGCAGATATGTGCACCAGGTTGTCCCCGCAGATGCATGTCCCACCACATCATCAGACCCACCACTGAGCGACTGCAGAAAAAGGCAATGCTGGATTTCTATAGAATTGACGGATTCCCACGCACCATTGGGGCCATTGATTGCACACATGTGGCACTACAGCCCCCCCCCCCCCCGTGCCACAGAGCACATGAATCGCAATCGGAAGCACTGGCATTCCATCAACGTCCAGGTGATAGCCGATGCCAAATACCTCATATGGCACGACCGTGCCAAACACCCCGGGTCCAGCCACGACAGCTACATATACCGTCATAGCACCATCCCAACGGAATTCGAACAGAACGTGTACAAAGACAGCTGGTTGGTTGGTGAGTGACATGGGAGTCAGGAATGACTGTCCGACCCCATGATGCAGACATCACGAGGGGCACATGCACGGCTAACATCCTCCTGTCTTTTCCCTTCCAGGTGACGCGGCATATGCTTTTGGGCCCCATCTCATGACTCCATTCAGGGATCCCGACACCAGAGGAGAGAGAAGATACAATAAAGCACACATCAAAACCTGTGCAGTGGTTGAGCTCACATTTTTCCTCCTTAAGTCCCGTTTCCGATGCCTAGATAAGTCTGGGGGGGCCCTGTTGTATTCCCCAAACTTTGTTAGTCAGATCATCGGTGCATGTTGCATTTTGCACAACTTTGCTATGAGAAAGGGCCTGCAGATTGACATATGTGATGACCTGACCCCCTGTCAGGGATCCGCTGCTGACTCCCGGCGCGCCGGCGTGCGCGCGCGTGCGCTGGTGGTGCGCGAGCGCGCGCGTGCACGTTAGCGCGAGTTTTGGCGACAATGTAACTTTAAAAGTCAGGCAGCTGCAGCAGCCTCTTGCTGTCTGATCTGCAGCTTAGGTGTGATCTTACCTGTATCCTGATTGAACCTGTTCCTGTATTGACCCGGCTCCGTCTGACTATCCGAACCTCTCCAGCCCGACGTCGGCCCGCCTTGACCTTGCCTACTGCTATTACCGCTGCCAGACCTCCTTGCCTGAATACCAACTACGCCTGTCTGCCTGAACTAGACATGTGCACAACAAAAATTTTCGTTTATTTCTATTTGGTTTCTGTTTGTTTATCGTGATTCGTAACGAGTCGTAATTTCGTAAGACGTTAGTTATCGTATTCGTACTCTTTAGTATTTTCGTTTCCGGTTTTTTATGTTAGTTTATTTTTTGTTGATTCGAGATTAGTATTTTCGTTAAATGTTGTATTCTGCCTCGTTCGTATTTTTACATTTTTAGCTACCTCTAAATCACTAGAGCAATATTTAGCTCACGTATGCAACTATATATTCCTGAGCTATTTTGCCTCTCATATGTAACCATTACTACATCTACAATAATTGGCTCATGCCTGCAACTATATTTCCCTGAGCTATACTGCCTCTCATATGCAAATATTATTATATCTACAATATTTACCTCAAGTATGCTACTATAATTACCTGAGCTATATTGCCTCTCATACGCAAGTACTATTACTCAACTATAGTACCTGTCATATGCAAGTAAGAGTTGTCACTACCAATGGCGACCCTAGGGAGGGCCAGAGGGGGCCCTGACCCCCCCAACATTATGCTGTGCCCCACCATGTGCCCCCCCCCCCCCATTTGCATTTTTTTTTGCATTTTTTTTTTATTTTGCTCAGGCCGCCACTGGAGTAACAGTCTCTCCTGAGAGGGAGAGCGTCCCCAGTCAGCTCTGCGGGGCATACCTCCCCCCCTCCCTCTGCTCGCTGACACTGCATAATGCAAGCGCTCACAAAACCCTCTTTTACAGCCCAGCGAGTCCAGCCATCACTCTCCTCACATACGAGCAGGGAGGAATACAGCTCCTCCTCCTCCTTCTTTCAGTCCCGCCCACACTATCCCGGTGTGCAGTATCTGAAAAAAGGGGATGTGTGGGTGGGAAATATGAAAATCAGCAGCATTCTTGGCTGTGTGTGAATGATGCCTGAGATTCTAGCCTGGACCGTGGGTAAGTGTATGCACTGCAGATTGCAGTACACTGTAATCACTAAACTGCATTATCTCCATCTCTTCTCTCCCTCATCTGTCTCCCTCCCCCTCTCCTGTCCTTTCAAGACATTCACAATTTACTTTCACTTTCAGTTAGGCAGGTAATATACGGTGCAAATTTCCACAGATTGCAGGAAAGAAACTTGCATGAGTCCCCCATCAACACAGACAGTGCTTACAGGGGAATATCTCTCCTGTCCAGCAATTGTATTCTCCCAACAAACAGTGATTATCACTAGTGGCTATATAGCAACCACTAGTGATAATCATAGGAGAATCTGCTCATTAATGGTTCAAATCTCAGCCAGTTCCTGCTGGACCAGCTGAGATTTAAACTGTCTATGGCTGGCCTTAGCTCTTAGCCAGCCCATACATTGATCACTTTTTTTCATTCAACTATTAGGTTAAATTTAAAAAAAAAAAAAAAATGATCCAATTTCCCCATCTACACATTATAGGGAATCCTCCCAGTGTGGACAGAAACGGTGCAACGCTGCAAATGCGGCATTGCACCCATTTGGATGGTGCCATTGGCGGCAATTGCCACTGATTTGGCAGGTGATGAATGAATGAATGATTTGGCAGGTGATGCTCCTAGTCAAATCCTAGTGTTAAATATCAGTGATTTTATTGATCAAAGCCCGCATGGTTGCCTACAGGCATAGAGCCCACATGGTTGCGGAACATACGGTTGATTGTATAGATGTGGTTGTACTCTTGATGCTAATAAATACTGTGTTTATTAGATCTGACTGGGAGCATCACATCCCGATCAGCATGTCAACAGAGAAGGTTATACAGCATTACTGCTGCTAGGTGACCAGCTGGGGGCTCGGCTCTCTATAACCAATAGTGCCAGCCTTCCCCCTTCATACATACATAATGTCACAAGCACTAGGTCTTAATAGACTGCCGCCACTGCCAAGAAGATAGATACCAGACCAGCGCTGTCAATAGCAGGGACAGGACAGCTGGGGAACCCCACAGTGGCAGAACACCAGGGCCAGGTGGCAAGACAACCTTTACAACCCTGAGAGTTCTCCCACTGCTTTGGACCCTTATATTTTCTTGGTGTGCTGGTGACATACATCTCTTGTTTTCTGACACCCTGGGGGGCCCCAGTATAGTAGGAAGGAAGCTCACTGCAGAACATGTGAAAGGGCCCATTGTGGGGTCGTAGTAAAGGGCCCCAGGATATATATAAATATAACATTGCATTTTATAGTTGGCCCCCTTACTTTTTGTCCATGTCCCCCCATGTGCCCTCCCTAAATATGAAAGCTGGGGACGCCACTGGTCACTACAACTTCTATTTGCTAAGTTTGAACATGTTCGCCCTAACTTTTCTATGATAGGGGTTGATGCTATTTCATAGCATCTCCCTTAGTGGCCTAATACATTTCTACATGCTTAAGTTGATATGATGTAGAGACCCCCAAACTCTTGTTGCTAGGAGTGACACCTCGGGTCGCTTACTAATAATAACTTGCATGTAGCGGTGTAATTTTAAATGCTAAGCTCTGGTCGCATGTTGTAATGCGTCCATGCTTAGTAGCTCAACGCCTTTCTTTATGTGACACAGAGATGATGTATAGATCCCCCAAACTCCTGTTATGAGGAGTGATGCCTGGGGCCTAATACTGAGTTGTCACATAGAGAATCGCATTGAAATCCTTGTTAACCGCAGTTGTGGTTCACTCCGTTCAGCAGTGCTGTTACATAAGGTGAGCTTAGCAAGGGCTTAATATTGCACACCTTCCACAACTGCTGGGTGAGCACAGCAGTAAACTGGTTTCCCTGGTCAGGGAGGCCCGGAGTGACAGGACAAAAGGGACAAAATAACGGAGGGCTGGGCATGACTGTGTGATGAGTAGTAGTGTTGCTCACGAATATTCGCATTGCGAATATTCGCTTACGAATATTGCATATTCGAGTATTTGCGAATAACTCGAATATCGCGGCGAATATTCGCTATTTCGAATATTCGTATTTTTCAAATTTCGCAATCAAATTCGCAATCATTTTCGCATTCGCACTAGCGAAATTTCGCAATTTTTTTTTTTTTTTATAAAATATAGCGAATATTCGTAAATATCGAATATTCGTGATATTTTATCCAAAAAAAAATAAATAGCGAAATTTCGCATTGGCGAAATTTCGCAATTTTTTTTTTTTTATGAAATATCACGAATATTCAATATTAATAATAATAAGCCGGACGATTCTAAGAAGGATGAGGAGAAAAGGAGGTATCGGTTGATTCCTCGTACTTTGGTAATTGGTTGCAGGCATCTGCGATCATGGATAGCGTCATAGGGGAGAAGAGCCCGGAACATAGTTCGGCGATGTTCTGCTATATGAACGCGAGTGGGGAGGTTCGCCGGGTGTATGGGGGGACGGGGCGGTTGCGCTATGACGAGCAATTTCTTCGGGGGCGGGCTGTTCGAGCGTCGCTGCGCTGGGATCACAAGGTTATTGGTTTGTGGATGCGGATGATGTCTGGGCCATGGACCATTAGCCCGTCTTTTCCCAGGGGGCGGGGGGTACGTCCACCTCTGGATCGCCGGCAGGGAAAAATGGGGGGTGGGTTGGCAGTTCAACGAGGGCTCCTGCAAATTTGGAGGGACCTGTCGTTTTGAACATGATTGCTCTAGTTGCGGAGGGGGCCACGAGACCCCGGGGTGGTATCAGAAAAAATTGGCGAAGGAAGGGGAACTGGGCCGTATGGGGGGGCCGTTCGCGGAGATGCCGCTGCCAAAAAGCTGGTGGCATCTCCTCTGGGGGTTGTCCCCAAGAAGGAACTGAACGAGTTTTGCCACATTCACCACCTCTCTTTTCCAAAGGGGGGTCGGTGTATGATGCCTTTTATCCTGAGGAGTGCACGGTGTAGTATGCACCTTTTGATGAGGCAGTGCAGTGTGTTTGGCGCTGCAAAGAGGGGGGCTCTCATGGCAGGGTCTGATATGGAATCGGCGTTTCGCCTGTTACCGGTACACCCGGACAGTTTTTGGCTGTTGGGTTGCCGGTGCAGTGGGAGTTCTACGTTGATCAGTGTTTCTCATGGGTTGCTCCGTTTCTTGTGCGTTGTTTGAAACGTTTTTAGTTCTTTCTGGTAGTGGGTGGTCAGGAAGGTGTCGGGTGGATTTGGTCATCCATTACTTGGACAATTGTCTGTTTGTGGGTCCTCTGTCCTCCAATGTGCGTGCGATTTTGTTGGCAATGTTGCAACACATTGCGGGCAGGTTTGGCGTGCCTCTGGCAGCCGATAAGATGGAGGGCTCTGCCACGGTTGTATGTTTCTTGGGGATCGTGATTGACTTGGGGGGATATGGAATGCAGACTGCCTGGGGCCAAGGTGGAGGATCTCCGGTTGGTGATCAGGGGGATGTTAGGGCGCAATAAAGTTCAGCTGAGGGAGTTGCAGTCACTTTAGGTAAGTTGAACTTTGCTTGTCATATTATTCCCATGGGTTCGGGGTTCTGCCGACGGATGTCGGCGGCTACGGCGGGGGGCAAGGTCCCCCGACTCATTTAATTTGCTTGACAGGGGAATTAAAAGCAGATCAGCGGGTGTGGCACACCTTTGTGTAAGAGCACAATGGGCGGGCGCTTTGGAGGTCGGGGGCCTGTGAGTAACTTCGACTTGGAGCTAGCCATGGACGCGTGGGCTCCACAGGTCACGGGGGGCTTTCTTCAAGGGACGATAAAGCGAGGAGGCGGGGCCTGAGTCCTGGGTGGCGGCAGGTTTTGAGAGGAACCTGGTGCCGCTGGAGCTCTCCCCGAGAGTGGTAGCGATCGAGCTGTGGGGGAGGGAATGCCGGGATTTGAAAATCAGGTTGGACTGTGTCAACATTGGGGTGGTGCAAGTTATCAACCGGGTTTCGGTTTCCTGCGCCACCTCGTGTTGCTTTGTTTGCAATTGAACAATTTTATGTACACGATTGCACATTTCCTGTGGTGGACAACAGACACGCTGACGCATTTTTTTCGGGTTTTCAGTGAGACAATGTCAGAGAGCTGGCTCCACAGGGAGATAAAGAAGGGGTCCCTTGCCCAGGGTGGATGTGGGGACTGGCGTTGGAATCGCCGCAAGCGGGATCAGGAAGTCGGTGAGTGGGCCGATGTGGGCGGCGTACACGAAGGTACAGGCCGAATGTTCTGGGTTTAACGACTGTCGGATGCCGAGCTGGGGGAGGCGGAGCTGGGTTGGTTGGTGGTGTACGTTGTGGCCAGACATATGGAGGGAGGGGGGCAGGTGTCGGCCTTGAAAAAAGAAGTTGGCGGGTTTAATCCCCCCCCCTTTTTTGTTTAAGTTGGTGGGTTGGTTAGCCTTCCAGAAGGTGGCGGGGGGCTACGGGTAGAGGACAAGGGGAAAAATGGTGGATGTCCACACAGGGTCTGCCCTGTGTGGACGGTGTGGGAGTTATTATTAATACGCCCAGGGTTGGGGGGGCCATTTCTTGATGCATGGGGACGGTTTGTTTGTGCCACGGTTTTGATTCATGGAAGTGTTTAGAAAATGTCTGAAAAGAGCTGGGTTCGCTGAGCTGCAATTTGCCTTGCACTCCTTCCGTATCGGGGCGGCTACTGAGGCGGCCCGGTGCGGGTTAGATGAGGCGGCAGTCGAGAGGAATGGGCGGTGGGAATCGAGGGGATTTCGTTCTTATGTACGCCCACACATGGCACTGGAGTGAGGGGTGGTGGTTGGTTATGGACTGGAGGGGTTCACGGTTTTGCCAGGGGGATGTGTGTTGGGGGGGCTGTTGCCTGATTGTCACTGTTGTCGTTTTGTTTTTCAGAAGGAGGTCATTTACACCTCGTGTGGATCATGAGGCATTCTTTTATTGGCAGGGGGGCCAGCAGAGCGGATGCTAGGCCTGAAGGTAGCCAGTTGGGGATTTCCAGGCGGGAGGCGAGAATTGTTGGCTGGGGATTCTGGGGATGTGGTGGGGCAGGGTGCTGCCAGAGGTGCAGCGATAGGCCCGGCTCTCCCGGCCGCCCGACGTATTGGTTTGGCACGTGGGGGGCAACTATCTGGGAGTTCGGCCAATAGGGGATTTGATCTCCGCCATTTATATGGACGTTCTCACGTTCAGGGCGGCTTTCCCTGGGATGTTGCTGTTGGGGTCTGACATTGTCGTTGGATTACCTGGCGCATGGCAAGGTCAGTAGGCTAGGGTTAATAAGGGGAGGATCAAGGTGACCTAGGCAGTAGGGAGGTTTGTGGCTCGACACAGGGGTTTGATTGTTCGTCACATGGAGTTGGAGGTTAATGTGGGTCCGTACCTGTTTATAGATGGTGTTCACCTAACCGATGTGGGTATGGATTTGGGACACTAGGTTTGCAGGAGGGGATTCAGAGGGCCCTGGGGGTGTGGAGGGGTTCGTAAGGAAAAGGGGGTTTCCCTTCCGGCCTGTGGTGGTGTCCTTTGGTCTTTGATGGTGACAGTTAACAGATGGAATGGAAATGGTGGGGGGCTCATCGGTGGGATGGCCCCTTATGGTGTTATTCCAGTGGAACGGTGTCTGCTGGAGTATGGTTATGGTGCACTGCGGGGTAAAAAGGGGGTGTCTCCAAGCTGGAGTCGGCTGGGGGCCGGGTATGGTAATGGTACCGCAGTGTAATGGAAAATAAAAGGTTTTAAGTGGGTTGCTGTCAAAGACCAAAATTAGATGGGTGTTAATAAAGTTATTTTGGTTAATGTTAATGAATAAAGTTTTGGATTACTTGGAATTTTTTAATTTGATTTAAATATTCAATTTTGGTTTGAAAAATAAAATAGGCTGTTGTGGCCAATTTTACTCCAACTCTTGTGTCGATCTCGTTTAATGGGAAAATGGGGGAAGGTTTAAAGAATGTGGGGGGTTTAAAGGTTTGAGTAAAAGGTTGGGCTATCTAATCTACACCAGTCAAGGAAGGCCCGGAGTGACAGGACAAAAGGGACAAAATAACGGAGGGCTGGGCATGACTGTGTGATGAGTAGGTCAACAGAGGGTTAAGGAAGGAAGGAGGCGTTCAGGGGAGTGGCCGTAGGAAGTCTGGTGGGCTGGGGAGGAGGGGCCCCTTATAAGGGGGGCGGGGGCTCACGTGGGGACACTCAGGAAAAGTTTAGCACGCTGGGAGGCAGGTTTTTCCCACCCACCCTCCCTGTTTTGTTGTGTGTTTGGTGTTGTGTGTTTGTTTTCTTTTCTTTCAGGTCGGAGGAGGGGTTGTCACGACAGTGTTGGTGGTGTCCTTTGGTCCTTGATGGTGACAGTTAACAGATGGAATGGAAATGGTGGGGGGCTCATCGGTGGGATGGCCCCCTTATGGTGTTATTCCAGTGGAACGGTGTCCGCTGGAGTACGGTTATGGTGCACTGCGGGGTAAAAAGGGGATGTCTCCGAGCTGGAGTCGGCTGGGGGCGGGTATGGTAATGGTACCGCAGTGTAATAGAAAATAAAAGGTTTTAAGTGGGTTGCTGTCAAAGACCAAAATTAGATGGGTGTTAATAAAGTTATTTTGGTTGATGTTAATGAATAAAGTTTTGGATTACTTGGAATTATTTAATTTGATTTAAATATTCAATTTTGGTTTGAAAAATAAAATAGGCTGTTGTGGCCAATTTTACTCCAACTCTTGTGTCGATCTCGTTTTAAGGGGAAAATGGGGGAAGGTTAAAAGGTTGGGCTATCTAATCTACACCAGTCAAGAGAGAATCTCCTTAGGGAACCCCACTCTGGTAATTTATTTATGAGCGAGTGGGAGGACAAGTGGGTGTATAATAACAGAAGAAAGGAATTGGTGTTCTACCAATGCTATATCAATGACCTATTTATTATCTGGCAGGGGTCAGAAGAGTCACTAAATGAATACTCCAAATGGCTGAACAGTAACAATAATAACATCAAGTTGGAATTCAATTGGGATAGAAAACAGATACATTATCTGGATGTCATGGTAATAAATGGACCTGATCAACTCTACATAAAGGCATATTTTAAGGCTACAGATCGTAATAGCTACATCCCAGTACAAAGTGATCATCATCCTCAATGGCTTTGTTATATTCCTAAGGGCCAGTTTATGCGCATACGGCGCAACTGTACCCAGGATTCAGACTATATAACTCGGTCTGCACTGATTAACCACTTAAGGACCGCCGCACGATGATATACATTGGCAGAATGGCACGGCTGGGCTCTTAAAGGGGGACGTATATATATGTCCATGTGCCCAGCCGTGCCATTCTGCCAATGTATATCATCGTGCGGCGGTCTTTAAGTGGTTAATCAGTGCAGAAGCTCCATGACCACAGGACCCGCAGACCCAATCGCCGCGGGGGAGGGAGCGAACACAATAATGTAAGGGGGCACTGATATAAAGGTTAACTTATATCTCCTGTATCCTGTCTGCATGAGTGTATCCCGTCCGTATAACCATCTCCTGTATCCTGTCCGCATAACCATCTCCTGTACCCTGTCCGCGTGACCATCTCCTGTATCCTGTCCACATGACATCTCCTGTACTATGTCTGCATCCTCTGACATCTCTTGTACCATGTCTGCATTCTATGACATCTCTTGTACCATGTCTGCAGTCTGACCATCTCTTGTATCATGTCTGTAGTCTGACCATCTCTTGTATTATGTCTGTAGTCTCTGACTATCTATTGTATCATGTCCCAAGTTTCTGACTATCTATTGTATCATGTCCCAAGTCTCTGACCATCTCTTGTCCCATGTCTGCATTCTCTGACCATCTCTTGTCCCATGTCTGCATTCTCTGACCATCTCTTGTCCCATGTCTGCATTATCTAACCATCTCTTTTCCCATGTCTGCATTATCTAACCATCTCTTTTCCCATGTCTACAGTCTCTGACCATCTCTTGTACCATGTCTACAGTCTGACCATCTCTTGTCCCATGTCTGCAGTCTCTGACCATCTCTTGTCCCATGTCTGCAGTCTCTGACAATCTCTTGTACCATGTCTGCAGTCTCTGACAATCTCTTGTACCATGTCTGCAGTCTCTGACCATCTCCTGTACCATGTCTGCAGTCTCTGACCATCTCCTGTATCATGTCTGCAGTTTCTGACCATCTCCTGTATCATGTCTGCAGTCTATGACCATCTCCTGTATCATGTCTGCAGTCTCTGACCATCTCTTATACCATGTCTGCATTCTCTGACCATCTCTTGTACCATGTCCCCAGTCTCTGACCATCTCCTGTACGTTGTCTGCAGTCTCTGACCGTCTCATATTTTATCACGTCCCCAGTCTCTTTTTCTCTTTATGTTTTTTTTTTATATTCTTTAGATTTAATTGTATTTTTATTTTATTTATGTTTATTACTTATTATTTATTGTATCTTTTCTTTTTATCCTTTTTCAGTTTTATTTTTCATATTTTTGTATTTTTGTCTATTTTTATTTTATTTTCATTCTAGTGTATTTATTTTTTATTAGCATTTACTTTTTATTTATATTTTCATACATTTTTTATATATTTATATTTATTTTTATTTATTTCATAATTTTATTTTATTTTTATTTTATTTATTTTATTTTTTTGCATTTTCTGATTCTTCCTCCCTTCCTTTTTCTCAACTGGTTATTTTTTCATATTTTTTTTCCCTTTGGCATGATTTCACTTTGTTTTTGTCCTTTCTGAGATCGCTTCATACTCTTTTTGTTTTTCCTTTTGTCTTTATTTTTTTCCCTCTTCCTGGTTGGCAGCTAGCTTTTCAAGCCTCGCTGCCACATTTCCTCATGCCCACCAATTCGCCTAGTGCGGCGCCTGTATGTCACTGGTTGCTGTGACTACAGCGGCACGCACGTTGGCGTCCTCCACGATCCCCTGCAGTGTCCCGGTCGCATGCGCGGGACACGTGGCATGGCGTGATTGGTCGGCAGCGGCAGTGCTGGGTTATTGTACGAAGATAGCATGGGAAATCTAGGATTTACACAGCTATGGTGGGGTTTATTTTACAATGAATCCACGCTGCTGTGCCCGCACAGTGCCCACACGGACAGGTGATAACACATTGTGCCACTGTGGACGTACTTATTTCCCTAGGTGAGTGAGCTTTTGTTGTTTGATTCACTCACTTTTTGTCTGTACTGAGTGCTGACGCTGCATGACGTCACAGGGAGAGAGGAGAGGAGGGGAGGTATGGGGTGGGGAGGAGAAGGAGGAGGGAGTGATTATGTAATTTTTTTTCACATGTTCTCCTTGGTGGCTGTCTCTATATATTTAATGGTGTTGCACTGACTTTATCACTTGCCTGACAAAAAGGTCCTCCGTGGCCTCAAAATGTTGCATTTCTTGTGATGTTTTCATTGGATTAAAACTTTTGGACGTTTTATACGATCCGTGTGTGCTGGAGAATATGTTCATACAGATCAAAATAAGACCACTATCGAGCCAGTGGATTTATACTGCTGCCTGCAGCACACTACGCCCGAAGGTGGCATCCTCGCAACCTCTCACATCTACCTGATAGAATTTGGTAAATGTATTGACCGAAGACCAAGTAGCAGCCTTACAGATCTGAGCCATGGAGGCCTGGTGATGCACTGCCCAATGGGATAATTATTTTCTGCTGGAAATAGAGTCCTGGAATAAAAAGCTACGGGATGTAGAGGCTCGGATAAGGTTGATTGTTGAGAGAGAACAGCTCCAAGAGCAAAATGTGAAGCATCTACTTCTAGTGTGAAGTGGAAAAGTGGATTAGGAAGTTGAAGGATGGGGGCAGAGGTATAACTAGCCTTGAGCAACTCGAAAGACCTCTGAGCCTCATTTGACCAAGAAAAGGGTGTTTTAGTGCTAGTTAAACTACTGAGTGGTTTCACAATAGCAGAAAAGTTCTTAATGAATTTTCTGTAGTAGTTTGAGAAACCAAGAAATCTTTGTAGAGCCTTCCATGTATGAGGAACCGGCCAAGAGAGAATGCATTCAACTTTGGAAGAGTCCATCTGAATACCCTTTGGGGTAATTAAATAACCGAGGAAAGAAATACTGGATTGATTGAAGACACACTTTTCAAGTTTTGCGTATAGAGAGTGGGTTCTGAGCCTGGCCAGGACCCAGCGCACGTGTTTGGTGTGTTCCTCGTGTGTGTCAGAATAAATTAAGATGTCATCCAAATAGATTACAACACAAATGTCAAGCAAATCGCGGAAGATGTCATTAATGAACCACTGGAAGGTGGCGGGTGCGTTGCATAAGCCAAACGGCTTCACGGTGTATTTATAGAGTCCATACCGAGTCTTGAAGGCTGTCTTCCATTCATCTCCTGGGCGGATTCTTATCAAATTATAAGCTCCTCTAAGATCTAGTTTAGTGAAGATCTTGGATGTCTGGAGACGTTCAATAAGCTCGGGGATCAGTGGTAGAGGATATCTATTCTTTACCGTGATGTTGTTGAGTGATCTATAATCTATTATTGGTCGGAGTGTGCCATCTTTATTTTTCACAAAAAACATTGCAGCACTTGGTCTAATAAAATCTTGAGATTTTCTTCCAGGTAAATCTTAAGATGTCCAAGTTCTGGTTGTGAAAAAGGATAGATACGCGCAGTCGGAATAGGTTTGTCAGGAATGAGATCTATTGGACAGTCATAGATGCGGTGTGGGGGAAGTATGTCTGCGTTGGTTTTACTGAAGACGTCCGCGAAGTCTAGTAAGTGCTGTGGGAGCTGAACATGGTGGGACTCAGTGAAGGAGATAGCGCACTTGGGATAGCACTTTTCCATACTGTAATGTTAGGGAATTGGTGGACCATTGGAAAATGGGCTGATGGAGACGTAGCCAAGGTAGACCCAGAACTATTGGGAATACAGGAGACGAGATAACGTCAAGGACAAGGGTCTCAGTATGATCTGAGCAACTGGTAACCAAAAGGGGGGCATTTTGAAGAGTAACGGGACCAGAGGAGGAAGTGGAGCCATCAATAAAAGTGAGTGACACAGGGAATTGCTTTAACACACAGGGGATTTTATTAGAATCTACAATTCTTGAGTCAATAAAGTTGCCACAGGCTCCGCTGTCGACCATTGTGTCAAGGGTAATCTTTTCTTGTTCCCACTGTAAGGTAAGAACAAAGAAAATATATTGGTTAGAAGTAGTACCGGTATTATTAGGCTTACTAGTGCGGGAGTTTTTACCTTCAGAATTCCTCTTGAGGAGGGGGCAGTTGGAGACAACATGGTCTGGTGCTGAACAGTACAGACAAAGACTTTGGGTTCTGCGGCGCTGTTTCTCAGCATGAGAAAGTGGTCCCTTGATAGCTCCAAGCTCCATAGGAATCTCTTTGGGAGACGACCTGGCTCTCTTGAAGGGAGTAGTAGGGTATGTGATAGCACGTTCTGCTTTCCTCTCGCGGAGACGTCTATCAATAGCAACGGAGAGGTGCATAAGGTCCTCTAAGGATGGTGGAAGTTCAACACGGGCAATTTCATCTTTCATTGCTTCCGTCAACCCCAACCGGAATTGGTTTCGAAGTGCGACATCTGACCACTGGGTCTCTCTGCTCCAACATTTAAACTCTGATATATAGTCAGGAAAGGTTCGCTGGCAACGGGTCCGCCAGCCTTTTTTGAGCCCGTTTCTGCTTAACCAGAGACTTGAAGTTCCTGATTGAGTTCTCTGCAGTCAACTGTTTATTTGAATCTTCATAAAGTTGGGGTTGGAGACATGTTAGGTATAGGCTCTTCCAAAAAAAAAAAACGGCTTGCGTAAGGTGTGGGAATGTGACGAAGTTCATTCACAGCGCCGAGTTTTGACACTCGACGCATCGCAGTCGTTGGCGGCGGGATGTTCTTCACGCCCCGTAGCTACATTTGTTCCGCCGGCTCATTTGTGAGCGCTGCCGCATTTAGGAGCTGCCGTGAATGACAGATTCTAGGTTCTCCAGCCCCTAAGGTAGGAGACTAGGGTGAGGATTCTTACCCTGTCGGAGTAATAGGTGCAGGGGCGTAACTCAAACATCAGACGACAAGAGCTAACAAATTGACGAAAGAGTTTTCTGTCCCCGGAGAAAGTCTCTGGTGGGCAAACTTTAGGTTCAGGTCTCTCTCTGACTTGCGCTAAATTTTGGTTGCGAAGGGCTTCATTCTCCAGGCGTAGCTCAGTTAAAGAATTAGTCAGGGTGTCTACCCTTTGTGAAAGTCCAACTAAATGGTTTGCAAGCTCCGCTGGATCCATATTTTTTGGGGTTTGATTATTATGTTACGACCCTGCGTAAAACTTTGGTTCTAAAGTTTGGGGATGGATCTCAGCTGCGGAGGTTACTCAGGTCTCGACCACCAGATCTCTCCTTCAGTGTATAGGGAGTTTGGGGTCTTGGTCATCACAGTCTCCAGTGAGAGTTAACTTATATTTGATATAACTAATGGCGGCAAAGCAAAGGCAATCAGCAAGCTAGGTACACAGAATATACTCAGTGGATGGCTGGCATGCTTAAATGGTTAATGCGGATAGCTGCGGATGTTAAGCCTACAGACAACATGCAATCCAGGTGGTGAAGGAGCAGCGGACATGCAGATAGTAGCAGACATATGAAACACAGTCCTATAGTCAGAGCTATGAATATGCACAGGTCATCATAACTATTAGCAGTATGCAGGGTACTTGCGGTTCTGTTGTGTACAGATGGAGGTCCCTCCTGGGGTTTAATGAGATCCCATACGGGTGACAGGGTCCAGCTTGGTGCTTGTCAGCAGACGTGGATCTCTGTCCGGAGGACGCTGGTGGCGCTGTGATCTGGGCAGTTTGCTGGGGTGATGCTGTCCTGGGCTCTGGGTCTGATAAAGGGGGTCTGGTCCCTGGTGGCGGCAGGCATCCAACAAGAATAATCGAACACCTTGCCGCCACAGCAGGGAGTTTAAATAGGGCGCCTGGAACGCAGAGCATGCCAGGTCGCACTTCCGCGTTCCAGCGTGGAACGCAGACGTCCGCGCACCGGAAGTGACGCGGACGTCTTGCAGAACGGAGCGCAGCTGTCAGGACAAGGCACAGCTGCGCTCGTTCTGTCATACATAACGTGGATGGCGTTACAGTATTTGTGCAGCTACATCTCCCTGCAGGCCATTAGTATGTCTGGAAGGACAACAAGGAGAGGAAGAGAGTCATAAGCCAATAAAAGAGGGCAAGCAGGCTCTGAGTCTAGAGGCAACAGTTCTGGTCGTGGACACATTGCATCTTCATCAGCAAGTGGCTGTGGGACACGCTCGTCCTTTTTTTCGGCAGGTGGCCGCGTTGAGCCGCAACATGCCGCACACTTGGTAGAGTGATGACCAAGCCATCCTTATCCTCCTCATCCTCTCTCACCCAGGCTCAGGGTACTTTGCTTTGTCTGGCAAAGCAGCTGCCAACGCGGCCTCTTCCCTCTGCTCAATGGCATCAGTCACTCCTTTCCTAGCCCCACCGTGTCCTCCTGAGGAGTCCCCTGAACTGTTTGACCACAGTGTTGGGTACATACTGCAGGAGGATGCGCAGCATTTTGAAGGCTCCGATGATGGTACACAGCTAGAGGAAGGCAGTAACGTGAGCCCAGAGAGAGTGGGTGCCCAAGGACAGCAATCTGGCAGTCATGTTTTTCCCCCAGCTGCAGCATACTGCCAGGTTTTCTACAGTGATGAGGGAGGGGATGATGAGGTCACTGACTCCACGTGAGTGCCTGATAGGAGAGAGGAGGAGAGAGGAAGCACATCTCCAACAAGGCAGGATGCCTTCCAAGCGCCAGCTTAAGGGCAGCACACCGACTGCATCACAACGCAGAGATCCACATGTGCAGGGTGTTCTTTGGTGTGGGCCTTTTTTTAAACGAGTGCATCAGATCGCACCGCTGCTATTTGCAACATATGTCGCAAATGTATCTCGTCTCAAAACATCACCCGCTTGGGCACCACATGCTTGACCAGACATATGGTTTGCCATGCAGTTCATTGACCAGCGTACCTCAAAGACCTACACCAAAGAAAAAAGCGAACCTCTCCTTGCTCCTCACTAGCTGGGATCTCCAACACCACTATACCCTCTGTCCTCTCTGAAGCCTGCACTGATAGGACTGAAGGTGTAGAATTAGGTGTGTCACAGCCAAGTACTTGAGGGCAATCTACTATCGGTACACCTACGTCAAATTGTACCAGGCAAATTTCCCTGCCCCAGCTGCTGTAGCGCCGGAAGAAGTTCTCTCCCAGCCATCCACATGCCCAGCGGTTGAATGCTAGCTTAGCTAAATTGCTAGCACTTCAACTGCTGCCTTTTCAGTTGGTAGACTCTGCCCCCTTCCGTGAGTTTGTGGAATGTGCGGTACCTCAGTGGCAGGTTCCCTTTTTTTCACGCAAGGCGATTCCCGCTCCCAAATAGCATATGGAAGGCAATTTCCATGCCTCGCTGGACAGGGTGGTCAGTGGTAAGGTGCATATTACAGCTGACTCATGGTCCAGCAGGCATGGAAGGGATGTTACCTATCTTTCAGAGGTGCATTGGGTGACTCTGCTGGCAGCTGGGAAGGATGCATTACAAGGTACAGTAGTGTTTGAGGTTGTTTCGCCACCACGCCTCCAAAATGCTACTACTGGTGATTGTGACACACCTCTCTCCTCCACCCCCTCCTCTTCTTCTTCCTCTGAAGCCTCTTCCTGTGCTGATTTATCCTCAAAACCCACGGTGCTCCATAGGCGTTCAAGGGGCTACGCAGGTACGCAGGCAAAGAGATGCCATGCGGTACTTGAGCTGGTGTGCTTGGGGGACAGGAGCCACACTGGGGCAGAGGTTCTGTCAGCTCTGCAGGGGCAGGCTCAGAGGTGGTTGACGCCACACCAGCTTAAGCCAGGAATGGTGGTTTGCGACAATGCCACCAACCTCCTCTCTGCCCTGTTTTGCTCATGTCCTTAACTTGGTGGTGCAGCGGTTCTTGGGCAGGTACCCGGCTTACAGGATGTCCTGAAGCAGGCCAGAAAATTCTGTGTGCATTTCCGACGGTCATATAATGCCAGTGCTCAGCTGGCAGACCTCCAAAAGGAATACAACCTGCCCAAGAAACACCTAATTTGTGACGTGCCCACCAGGTGAAACGCTACGTTAGCCATGCTGCAGAGGCTGCACACGCAGCAGAGGCCCATCAATGAGTATCTGTGGCAATATGGCACCAGGACAGGGTCAGGGGAGCTTGTTTTTTTTCCCGTCAGTGGGCCATGATCAGGGATGCATGCACTGTCCTGCCACCATTTGAGGAGGCCACAAGGATGGTGAGCAGTGACACTGTCCCTCTTATTCACCTGTTGGAGCACATGCTGCGTGGAAAAATGGACGGGGCCCTTGAGGCAGAACAGAGGGAGGATGAGGAGGACTTCCTTACCTCTCAAGGCCCCCTTTATCCAGACAGTGTTCCTGCTTTCCCACCTATCACACAGGACGAGGAGGAGGAGGAGAATTGTGTCAGCATGGAGGTGGAACCTAGCACTCAGCATCAGCAGCAGTCTTCAAGGGATCAATTACAGTCCCAGGAAACCCTGCGGATCATGTCTTCCTCAGTGACCCAGAGGACTCCGCACCGAATGCCTCAGCAAACCTACGCTGTATGGCCTCCCTGATCCTGCAAAGCCTGCGGAAGGATCCTCATATTCGTGCTATCAAGGAGAGGGATCATTACTGGCTGGCAACCCTCCTTGATCCACGTTACAAGGGTAAGGTTGCGGACCTTATCTTGCCGGCGCAGAGGGAGCAGAAGATGAAACATCTTCGCGTGGCCTTGCCGAAAGGTCTGTGCAACACTTTTCCAGAGACTGGGAGGTTACAAAATCCTGGTCCTGGACAACGTGTTGCTGAGGCTTCGGTCAGTCACAGAAGAAGCAGTGGAGAAGGTAGCCATCTGACCGATGCGTTCAGACAATTTTTTAGTCCGCAGCCCCAAGGTATGATCGGATTCCAGTATGATCTGTTTTAGTGCGGGAATACCTAGGGGCAAGAGCAGACTTGGACACCTTTCCCACCGAAAATCCTCTAGCTTACTGGGTCTTGAGGATTGATCACTGGCCAGAGCTTGCACAGTATGCAATTGAGCTACTGGCCTGTCCTGCATCCAGCGTTCTTTCGGAACGCACAATCAGTGCTTCTGGAGGCTTTGTAACCGATCACAGGGTGCACCTCTCCACTGACTCGGTCGATCGACTGACCTTCATAAAAATTAATCAGGCTTGGATCACCACCAGCTACCAAGCACCTGATGCTGATGTAACTGAATATTTTTTGTGGAAATATCAGATCCCTTCAAGACTGCCTATGCTGAAGCTAAGCAACTATCCTGTCATGCTGAGTGACTATCCTTTTCCTCCTCAATGGTCATGCTGATAGCTTGTAAGACATTTTTGGGTTCTGGGCACTGCCACCAGTGGCTAAGGCACAATTTTTCTGCCCCTGTTTAATAGGGGCGTTTAATTAACATTTTTGATGCAATACTTTGCAGCAGGGCTCATTCCTGTGCTCCAACTAGAGTATCTGTGAGGGGTTGCAGTGTTGTGGCGCCAGCACCAGTGCCTAAGGTCCAATTTTTCTGCCCCTGTCTAACAGGGGCATGTAATTACAATTTTTGATGCAATACTTTGCAGCAGGGCACATTAGTGCGCTCCAACTAGAGTATCTGTGAGGGGTTGCTGTGTTGTGGAGCCAGTGCCTAAGGCCCAATTTTTCTACCACTGTTCAACAATGGCATGTAATTACAATTCTTGATATAATAGTTCACAGCAGGGTGTTCCAGTGCCCACCAAGACTGACTGTGAGCGATAACAGTGTTGTGGCAACACCAACACCTAGGGCCCACATTTCTGCAGAGTATATACGGCAGGCCCCTTCTTTCAAACATCCAACTTACAAACGACTCCAAACGAAAGGAGACAACAGGAAGTGAGAGGAAATCTACCCCTAGGAAGGGAAATTCTGTCCTGTAAGAGGTGTCTCCTGTCCACTGATGCTGTATTGCCAATCCTTGTTTCACTAAAAAAAAAAAAAATTCAAAAATACATTTGTCACTGGCACAGAAAGTGAGGTGCAATCTTCTGAACAGATGCGCACAGACAGCAAAACAAATGTTACAGGGGTGATAACCCTTCTCTATGCTTTCCAAAAAGCTTAAAAATAGATTACTTTAAAAAGTACCAGTTCAAAATTACAAACAGATTCTATTTAACAACAAACCCACCCACCTACATCCCATCACCACACTTATCTTACATATCCTTTGATATATGCTAATTCCCCTTCGTATATATAAAAACACTTTCCACCCACTTAGCAGTCCTTTATTTGATGTCACCATTTTCATTTTCATTTTCATTTAGATTTGGTGCACATATATCCCTTGTTTGCTGTCATATGGTTTAGCTGCCAAGTGTGCCCATAGCTCCTTGCCTAATTGGTCCATGGGGGAATGGATATACCCTGCCTCAAACCCGGATGAGACAGCTGCATCTGGATTACTTATAAAATCTGCTGCCGGACCTGGACCTAACTCACGGGTTGTCCTGTGAGTATTCTCTTCTTATGGTTCCCTTTGTTAATTCTGCATTTAAAATCATAATTATTACCAAATATTTATAGCTATGCTTATTTTTATTTTTTTTAGATTATATATAATTATACATCATACCCCCGATGATTGGTAGAAGCCAATAAACGCGTCGGGTTTTGAACTCATGATGTTTGATCCAGACTTTTTTTCTTTAATATTTGGTTGTCTACCTATGATGCTCAACTCGGTTTCCGTTCTTTTAGTCATGAATTTTTATTATTTGTATCTTACTGTATGCTGACTTTTTGTTTTTTTATTTTTATTTCCTTGTGCATTTATGTGTATTAAATTGTTCTAATTATGTCCTTTGATTGTTTTATATAACATTTAGTACCATGATAATTTTTGTAAATCTTGTATGATTGTCAATTTATTATGTTATGGTATATAATTTAATGTTAACGATCTTCTTATTATGGACAACCCCTAGAGGTATATGGTATGTAAATAAATAACATTTTCATTACTACTCCCTTTCTTGTTTATTTACAGCGACATGCTTCATTTAAAGTCCCATTTCCTCCCCCCTATTTTCATAGCAAAAAATTGGGATCCTTTTAGTTTTAGATTTAGTTTTGGAGGAATATTTTCATGGCTGAAAGACATTGCTATGACTATTATAATGATTTATCTTTTTCTATTGTTTTTATATGCGTGTTTAAAACTTGAAATGTGTATCATTGCTAGAGCTACTCAAACCCCGTATCCTGCAGCTGCTAATAAAGCCTATCTTAGCATGTACTATAAGGAAGCTAATTATGTTACCGTGGAGAGAAAGTAAGTCATGTTTTTTTATGACTTAAAGAGGGGATTGTGATAGAATAAAAAGTATATATCAATTTGTGCATGTGTGAGTTTCACTATAGCAAAACTTAACCCAGGTTTTCATAGAGCTAATGCCGCGTACACACGATCATTTTTCAGCATGAAAAAAAAAAACGTTGTTTTTCAGCATGTCCAAAAACAACGTTTTTCCAACTTCATCATCAAAAACGATGTTGCCCACACACCATCGTTTTTAAATAATGATGAACAAAGCGCGGTGACGTACAACACGTACAACGGCACTCTAAAGGACAAGTTCTGTTCGCCTTTGGGCTGCTTTAGCTGATTCCTTGTTAGTAAAAGACAATTCACGCTTTTCTGCTGAATGTGCTTACTCCATTATGAATGGTAGTTTTACCAGAACGAGCGCTCCCGTCTCATAACTTGCTTCTGAGCATGCGCGGGTTTAAAACGTCGTTTTAGCCCATACACGATAATTTTTTATAACCCGAAAAACAACATAGTTTAAAACGACGTTAAAAAATGCAGCATGTTCGTATTTTTTTTTTGTCTTTTTTCAGAACCTAAAAATGATGTGTAGCCCACACACGATCATTTTAAATTGCGTTTTTCAAAAACAGCGTTTTTTTCATGCCGAAAAATGATCGTGTGTACGCGGCATAGGATTCTAGCAGTTAAAGCTGTGGTGAGTCATCTTCCTCTTTTATTAAGACACAGGCTATTTCTCCTTACATGCTAACGGTTTAAAACTTGTGACAAGGAAATACTATGTAAGGTTAAAGATACGTGTGCTTTGTAATCAGCCCCTCCTCTTTTGTTGGTTCCTCTGGTTTATAAAAAACTATTTACTTCCTCATTAAAGCTGGAGAACTCATGATCACACAAGCTTGTTTCATGTGTCATATGCTTCTCCCCTGAATTTAGTGTGTTGCAGTGGTGGCCTATTTAATTAGCGTGAATTTGTCAGAGTGTAAAATTCCTTTCACTGATGAGGCTGCATTTGTGGGCACTAGTAAGGCTGCATTGATGGACACTGGGGAGGCTGCATTGATGGGCACTGGTGAGACTGCATTTGGTGGGCACTGGTGAGGCTGCATTTGATGGGCACTGGTGAGGCTGCATTTGATGGGCACTGGTGAGGCTGCATTTGATAGGCACTGGTGACTCTTTGGTGCTGTGTATTGTCCTATTGTCAGGTCACCTGAGGCCAGGTGACAGATGCACAATGTCATAGACAAGTCTGGCCACTAGATGGCGATAGCGGCGCATCAGCGCACACGGGTGCGAGCAATCGCAGTAACTGCGCACGTGCGGCAACGACGCACGCGCAATCGTGGTAATGGTACTTGAACAATATCTACGTTGCTTTTCATCTTTCTCACAAGAGGACTGGGTATCTCTGTTGCCACTAGATGAGTTTGCATACAACAATTCAATTTATTCCACTACTAAGCAATCCCCATTCTATGCAAACTATGGCTATAATCCGCTGTTTATGTCTAACTGTATCCCGGAGTGTTCAGTACCCGCTGTCCAGGAGACATTGGATTTCTTCAACACCAATAATAAACTGTTACAGGAGACTATGACAAAAACACAGGAACATAACAAGGAAGTGTTTGATAAGAACAGGAGGGGAGAACTCAACTTGGAACTCGGAGATCAGGTGTGGCTGTCCACCCTTAACTTAAAACTCGCCTGTCCTTCAAAGAAACTGGGTTCTAGATTTGTGGGGCCCTTTCCAATTAAAAGGAAAATCAACAGTGTAGCCTACGAACTAGAGTTACCAGATTAGTTTCGTATCCACCCGGTTTTTCATGTTGCTCTCCTGAAACCTAATGTCCCTGATCCCTTTCCTGGGCGAAGCACTGACCCTCCCGAACCAATCCTGGTTGATGGCGAGGAGGAGTTTGAAGTCGAGTCCATCTTGGATTGCAGGAAAAGGCAGAACCAGGTCCAGTTTGTGGTAAAATGGAAAGGATATAGCCCTGAAGAGAACTCATGGGAGCCTGAATGCAATATACATGCAGAAAGACTGATCCAATCCTTTAACCACTTGCTTACTGGGCACTTAAACACCCTTCCTGCCCAGAGCATTTTTCAGCTTTCAGCACTCTCACACTTTGAATGACAATTACTCAGTCATGCAACACTATACCTAAATGATTTTTTTTGTCCTTTTCTTCCCACAAATAGAGCTTTCTTTTGGTGGTATTTGATCACCTTTGGGTCTTTAATTTTTTGCGCTATTAATAAAAAAAGACCGAAAATTTAGAAAAAAAAAAAAATTTTCTTAGTTTCTGTGATAAAATTTTGCAAATTATTAATTTTTCTTCATAAATTTTGGCCACAATTTATACTGCTACATGTCTTTGATAAAAATAACCCAACATTTTTCGAAATTATTTGGTCTGTGTAAAAGTTTTAGAGTCTACAAGCTATAGTGCAAATAATAAAAAATGATCACATCTGATTACACCTGATGTACTGAAGGCCTATCTCATTTCTTGAGACCCCAACAAGCCAGGAAAGTACAAATGCCCCCCAAATAACCCCATTTTGGAAAGTAAACATTCCAAGGTATTTATTAAGAGGCATGGTGAGGTATTTGAAGTTGTAATTTTTTCCCACAATACTTTGCAAAATTAAGATTTTTATTTTTTATTTAAAAATGTTCTCAAAATTATCATTGTAATAGCTTATTTCTCTCACATGGCATGTGCATACCACAAATTACACCCCAAAATACATTCTGCTACTCCTCCTGAGTAAAACGATACCCCATGTGTGAGACTTTTTCACTGCCTGGCCACATACGGAGGCCCAACATGCAGGAAGCGCCATCAGGGGTTTTAGGAGCATAAATTGCACATCTAACTAGTTGACTACCTATTACACTTTTGAAGGCCCTGGAACACCAGTACAATGGAATTACCCACAAAATGACCCCATTTTGGAAAGCTAACACCCCAACGTATAATCTATGAGGCATAATGAGTCTTTTGAATGGTTCATTTTTTTCCAGAAGTTTTTGGAACACGTGAAAAAAAAATGAAAACGCATTTTTTTTTTACACAAAGTTGTCAGTTTCTAAGATATTTCCAACACATAGCATTTAGATAGCATAAATGACACCCCAAAATACATTCTGCTACTCCTCCTGAGTAAAACGATACCCCATGTGTGAGACCTTTTCACTGTCTGGCCACATACGGAGGCCCAACATGCAGGAAGCGCCATTAGGGGTTTTAGGAGCATAAATTGCACATCTAACTACAGTAGTTGACTACCTATTACACTTTTGAAGGCCCTGGAACACCAGTACAATGGAATTACCCACAAAATGACCCCATTTTGGAAAGCTAACACCCTAACGTATAATCTATGAGGCATAATGAGTCTTTTGAACGGTTCATTTTTTTCCAGAGGTTTTTGGAACACGTGGAAAAAAATGAAAACGCATTTTTTTTACACAAAGTTGTCCGTTTCTAAGATATTTCCAACACATAGCATTTAGATAGCAAAAATTACACCCCAAAATATGTTCTGCTACTCCTCCTGAGTAAAACGATACCCCATGTGTGAGACTTTTTCACTGCCTGGCCACATACAGAGACCCAACATGCAGGAAGCGCCATCAGGGGTTTTAGGAGCATAAATTGCACATCTAACTAGTTGACTACCTATTACACTTTTGAAGGCCCTGGAACACCAGGACAGGGAAATTACCCACAAAATGACCCCATTTTGGAAAGCTAACCCCCCCAACGTATAATCTATGAGGCATAATGAGTCTTTTGAACGGTTCATTTTTTTCCAGAAGTTTTTGGAACACGTGGAAAAAAAATGAAAATGCATTTTTTTTACACAAAGTTGTATGTTTCTAAGATATTTCCAACACATAGCATTTAGATAGCAAAAATGACACCCCAAAATACATTCTGCTACTCCTCCTGAGTAAAAAGATACCCCATGTGTGAGACTTCTACACAGCCTGACCACATACAGAGATCAAACATGCAAGGAACACGGTCAGGTGTTCCAGAGACACATAGCATGCACATACCAAGAGTTACACCCCAAAATACATTATGCTGAGCAAAGCGTAAACAAAAGATTACCTGTGGTAATAGTAGCGCAGTTCTACACAGCAGGATAGCACTGGTCCAGGCAGCAGGCAGGGACTTGGTCAGCAACGGCATACACAATTGTCCAGGCAGGGATACTGTCCCGTCAGGGTTAGTGCAGGTGGTCAGTTCATGCAACAGGCAGAGGCATGATGGCATAGGTCCTACAGGCAGAAGTAGGGCCTCATTCAGGACAAAATGGGGACAGGGGTAGAGGCTTCTCACACACAAATCTCTTTGAAGCCTCCGGGCAAACAGACCCTAATCTAGAATGAGAAAACAAAAACAATTGTTTTCTTCATCCAGAAAAATAATTCTGGAGCCCCTCACATATGTGAGACCCCTGTGCTATGAATCCCACAAGTCCACTGGCAGGGTAAAAGATCAGTCCAAGAGGCAGGCAAAAAGAATGGTCAAACAGTCCAGGGTCGGTTCCATATCAGGCAGAGGTATAAACAGAATCGGTAGGCAGAATCATGGTCAAATAACAGAATCGGTAGGCAGAATCATGGTCAAATAACAAGCCGGGGTCATAAGCAGAGGTATAAGGGGTGTGAAGGTAAATGGCAGGAAGTGACTAATAATTTAGTGAGGTATGGTAACGGGCGAAACAACCAACTACGCAGAGGCCTGGTTGGGAAGGGCATTTAGGACAATAAAAAGTGGTGTCTCTTCTCACTCCTGCTTTGGAGCACACCTTGCATCTTTTTTGGCATTTTTGGCCTGTTGGTCTGGGAGGGAATTTATCTGGAAAATGGCGCTCGTTGAGTCTGCTAACCACATCGGATCGAATGTTTGCTGGTGGGTTGCTAGGGTATAAAAGGGCAGTGGTGATTTCCTCCAGGTAGAAAAGGTAGAATTTGGGTCTTGGAGTGGATTTCCGATATATTACATAGGCATTGTACGCGGCCAAATTAAACAAATAAATTGAAACTTTTTTATACCACTGGTATGATCTTCTTGTGGAAAGGTAGGGTTTCAGCATCTGGTCGTTCAAATCGACAACCCCCATGAACTTATTGTAATCATGAATGCATTTAGGTTTCTGGATTAGCCCATTCCTCGTTCTGTTCTCAACGAATGTGTTGTTGTGGATGGTAGAATGCACGTACACATCCCTTTTGTCCCTCCATTTCACAGCCAGAACTTCCTCATTGCGTAAACTCGCCGTCTCCCCTTTTTCTAATTTTTTGGTGACAAGACTTTGAGGAAAACCCTTCCGGTTCGATCGCACGGTGACGCATGCTGGGGTGTTTTTTTGGAAAAGGTTTCGGAACAGGGGCAAACTTGTATAAAAATTGTCCACATACAAGTGGTATCCTTTCTCCATGAGTGTGTTCAGGAGTTGCCAAACAATTTTCCCGCTGGTTCCTACGTAGTCTGGCCAATTAGGGGGGTGTAGCTGGCTGTCCTTTCCTTCGTATACGTTGAAGGCATACGTATAACCTGTGGCTCGGTCACACAATTTATAGAGCTTCACCCCATAGCGGGCCCTTTTGCTGGGAATGAATTGTTTTATGCCCAGCCTGCCAGAAAATTTTATAAGGGACTCATCTACACATATATGTTGGTCAGGGGTAAACAACTGGCGGAAAATTTCGGAAAAATAATTAAGTAGTGGCCGAATTTTATAAAGTTGATCAAAATTTGGGTCATTTCGGGGAGGGCACTGGGTATTGTCTTTGTAGTGTAGGAATCTCATGATCAATTGATATCTGGACCTGGGCATTTTTGAGGAAAAGATGGGCATGTGGTAGATAGGGCGGTTTGACCAATAGGAACGTAATTGGTTTTTATGGTTTAGTCCCATACAGAATACGAGGCCCAAATTTTTTTTTAACTCTTCCACTGTTAGGGCTCTCCACTCAAAGGGACGGGCATAATGGGATGTGGGGTTACTGGAAATAAATTGTTCTGCATAAAGATTGCACTGGGTCACAATTGAGGCAAGCATGTTGTCGGTGAAAATTAAATTAAAAAAGTTAATCGGGGCAAAATTTTCTGTGTCCACCTGGACTCCTGGCTGGGCAGTGAAAGGGGGAATGTTGGCTTCTCCTGAATTAGAAGGAAGCCACAGGGGGTTCTGAAGGAAATAGGGAAGGCTGGCATGGGACCTAACCCTTTGGGACTGAGGTGACACCCCACTGGTACGTGACCTTGCTTGATGAGGTATTGCGGTTCTGGTGGATGGCACATCGGTTCTGGTGGATGGCACAGCGGTGCTGGTGGATGGCACTGCCTCCTTAGCAATACGTCTTCTTCTGGCGGGTGGACCCTCCTCCTCTTCTTCTTCTTCCTCTTCTTCCTCTTCCTCCTCTTCTTCCTCCTCCTCCTCCGAGGATGGCTCTGCTCCACTGCTGACTATCGGCTCATAGGTGACGTCAGATTCGTTGTCTGAATTTTCAGGGGAATCCGAATCGCAGAGCTCCCCGTTGTTCTCGTCAGCCGCAATAATTTCATACGCCTCCTCAAGTGAAAATGATCTTTTAGCCATTGTTGGCACTGATGACACTGACAGGTGGCACTGACGGCAAATGGCACAGACTGAAGGCAGATGGCACTGATGGCAGGTAGCACTGATGGCAGGTAGCACTAATGGCAGCTGGCACGGGCAGATGGCACAGATGGCACTGATGGCAGATGGCACGGATGGCACGGATGGCACAGGCAGATAGCACTGATGGCAGATGGCACTGATGGCAGATGGCACGGGCAGGTGGCACAGGCAGGTGGCACGGGCAGATAGCACTGATGGCACTGATGGCAGGTGGCACAGGCAGGTGGCACAGGCAGGTGGCACTGATGGTAGATTGCACTGGCAGGTGGCACTGGTGGTAGATTGCACTGGCAGGTGGCACTGATGGCAGATGGCACTTACGGCAGATGGCAGGGGCAGGTGGCACTGATGGCAGGGGCAGGTGGCACTTATGGCAGGGGCAGGTGGCACTGGGGGCAGGTGGCACTGATGGCAGGGACAGGTGGCACTGATAAGAATGCACTGGCAGGTGGCACTGGCTATTTGCACTGGCAGGTGGCACTGGCAGAGACTGTGGCACTGTGTTTACTTTGACTTTTTTTCACTCACTTCCACTCGTTGCTGTTTCTTTCTCTCCTCACACACTGTGTGTGAGGAGAGAAAGCCGGCGATGAGAGATGATCTCATTTGTTTACATTTGAGATCATCTCTCATTGGACCGTGGGATCGAGTGCTGAATGGCCTCTGCGATTGGCCATTCAGCACGATCTGTGATTGGCTGTGTCCAAGGGACACGGCCAACACAGTTTTTCCCCGATGCGCGCTTGCGGGGACGCGCGGGGAGCGGGGAAAGACGGTCACGTCCAAAGACGTCAACCCGGCGCCTCAGGTTTGCGCTGTTCACATCTTTCGACGATGACGCGGACCCGAAGTGGTTAAGGACTCCCACCCACTTAAGTTGGCCCAGTTGGGCATCCGGGGGCTGCCCATTGGAGGGGGCAATGTCATGGACAAGTCTGGCCACTATATGGCAATAGCGGTAACGGCACATGTGCGATCGCGGTAACAGAGCGGGGACACGTGCAGACGCCATCTTGGCGCCAAAAAGGACTATTTAAGGTTACTGACCATGGGGCCTCTTGCTGCTTGATCTACAAGGCATTCCTGAACCAAACCTGATACCTGTTACCACTATCTACCTGACCCGGCTTGCCTCTGACTACTCTTGATCTCCGCCTGCCCTGACCTCGGCTTGTCTGACCATGTTTCTGCCTGTTCCACTTACCAGTCTGCTGCCCGCCAGTTGCCAACCAGGTTTGGTCCACGACTCTGCTCCTGCTAGGTCCCTACACCTGATCCGCCCGCCCGTGTATGACCCGGCCTGTCTGAACCTGCTACAGTCTACCTGTACTACGGTACACCTCCCCCAGTGCTCAACCCGGCCTGCTGCATCCAGCCTCGGCCACCTGGCATCCAGCCTTCCTCAGCACCGCTGACACCGCTCCAGAGTGAATAGGATTCCAGCTCTGCCAGCACCAGCGTTCCCGCCAGGCGCTTGTGCGACTCTGCACTCTCGGGTTCCCTGTTTTCCCTATCAGGGCCTCCGGAGTGAGAGGAGCAAGAGTAGCCATTCCCTGCACATCGGGCTCCACCACCAGGTGCGTGACAACCCCATTGGGGTCAGGAGTGCACTGCTGGTGTAGTGGCCCACTACGACTGACTGCTGCGGATGAATCTCTGGGTGGTTCAGGGAAGCAGGTACTCTGAAGCACCAAGACAGATCACACTGGGAGCTAGAGCATGAGATTTCCCATGCCGCAACGGGTGTTCACCAGGGCCCCTGATGGCGGGGATGAGTTTCGCTGCAGTCTGGTTCCAGGTCGCAGCCCCCAAGGTCTTCCAGCTCTTTCTTACGGTAGACAACTGGAGGATAGAAAGGAAGTAGCAGACCAGGACAACAAGGATAGTCAGGAGATAAGCCAAAAGGTCAGGGCAACAAGCAGATAGGGATAGTCAAAGAACACGCCAGAGGTCAGAATATGAAGCAAACGAGGACAGTCAAGAACAAGCCAAGATCGGTAAACAGAATTAGACGTAGGACACACAGCAATGAGCACAGGGAAGCCAAACACACAATATTGATCAGTAAGGCTTGGCTTGCAGTGCACAGGTTAATATAGTGTTTCTAATTTGAGGCCTAGGTGGAGATGCTTGAGGGAAGATTACGTAAAGAGGAAGTAAACCCTGATGGGGTTTACTTCCTCTATCTTTCCCTGCAAAGGTAAAGCATAATGGACTACTATGCATCGCATAGTAGCCCATTATGTGACATTTACCTGCAGTAGAAGCCTGCAATGTCACCGTCTTCAAGCTGGCAGCGAGCATCCATCTTCACCCCTCTTCTTCTGGGGGGGGGGGGGGGATGTGCAAACTCTTGCTCTATGACTTGCTGGAGTCGCGTGACGTCACTCCCATGTGCTCGGGAGCCGCCTTTCACGGCATGATCCCAGTTTGAAAGGGCACAACTATGAGGCTGCAAGACCCCTGACCCTCTGTCTGGACAATGCTGATTGGCCCTGTGCGATCACATGCTCCCTCCCAAGAAAAAAAAACTCTCTAGCAGTACACACAAAACTAAGCATTTGCAGAGTGCCCCCAAGGCTTTCTACTGGGGGGGGGGCAGTGGAAGAATGGGAGGATCAGGCAAAACAGGAACAAACAGATGTTTTACAATGTGAAGGATTAACCCCTCAGGTTTCACAGTGAGCATAAAATATGCTTTACTGCATATACAAACTGATTTTACTGTTGTGGGTTTAGTAACACTTTAAACGTAACCCAATACCACCACTTCAGAATGTCTGTCTGAAAACGTACACCTCTCCAAAAAAAATGTAATAAAGGGTTAAATGTGTGTTACCACCCTTTCCATGCCCAACAATTTTACATTTAGTTCCACGACCATACTTCATTTTAGAGTTTAACCCGAAACCCACTCTAAGCAAGCAGTGGTCTGAAAAGCTCACCCCCTCAACCATACGAATTGTCAATACACCCATTCATTCGGCTTGGAAATATTATTTAACATTAGGGATGAACCGAACACCCCCCGGTTCGGTTTGCACCAGAAACTGCGAACGGACCGAAAGTTTGCGCAAACTTTAGAACATGATTAAAGTCTATGAAATTCGAACGTTCGAAATGAAAAGTGCTAATTTTAAAGGATAATATGCAAGTTACTGTCCTAAAAAGAGTCTGGAGACCCGGGTCCTGCCTCAGGGGACATGTATCGATACAAAAAAAAATGTTTTAAAAATGGCTGTTTTGAAATGCTCCTTTAAATGCCATACCTGCTGGGTGTCTATAGTATGCCTGTAAAGTAGCCCGTGTTTCCCGTGTTTAGAACTGTCCCTGCACAAAAACACATTTATATAGGAAAAAAGTCATTTAAAACCGCTTGCGGCTTTAATGTAATTTCTGTTCCCGGCAATATGGATGAAAATCATTAAGAAAAATGGATGCCCCCCCCCCCCCAGGCCATTACCAGTCCCTTTGGGGCTTGTATGGATATTAAGGGGAACCCCACACCCAAATTTAAAAAAGGAAATGTGTGGAGCGCCCAGGCCCTATATACTCTGAACAGCAGTATACAGGCAGTGCAAACAAGACAGGGACTGTAGGTTTGATGTTAAGTAGCATCTGTGTAATTTTGAACTGGAACATTTTTAAGGTGTAAAAATCTATTTTTAAGCTTTTTGGAAAACATAGGGAAGGGTTATCACCCCTGTAACATTTGTTTTGCTGTTTGTGCACCTGTTCAGAAGATTTCACCTCACTTTCTGTCCCAATGACGCATCAGTGGAGAGGAGACACCTTTTTCCCATATTGACTCACTTATATGCGAGAATTTCCCTTCCTATGGTTTGGAGTTGCCACAACACTGTAAGCCCTAACAGTTAGTCTTGGTGGGCACTGGAATGCGCTGCTGTTAAATATTATATTTAAGAATTGTAATTACATGCACCTGTTGAACAGGGACAGAAAAATTGGGCCTTTGGTGTTGGTGGTGGTGGTGCTGGTGCCACAGCACTGTAAGCCCTCACAGTTACTCTTGGTGGGCTCAGGAATGGGCCCTGCTGTAAAATAATTAAATCAAGAATTGTAATTACCTGCCCCTGTTGAACAGGGGCAGAAAAATTGGGCCTTAGGCACTGGTGCCACAACACAGCAACCCCTCACAGATTTTATATATATATATATATATATATATATATATATATATATATATATATATATAAAAGAGTATCTTTTTACCCAATAAATAACAAAACAGGAATCAAACTGTAGAAAAACAAGAGAAAAGGTGTACAAATACTTTAAAACATCAAAACCTACTTTCTTGCTCCTTACTCCTCTTCAATCTAACCCCACTTCCCCCTTCCCCCCTACCCAATCCTTCATAGATATGTGTTTATTTTGGTTGCCTGGAGGAGTGAGGAAATAGTCCACCCAAGGGAGTTCAGTGTGCTCTAGGTTTTAAGAAAATGGAGAGTTTCCATAATCTAAGAGAAAAAAAAAGAGGATCAAAAAATAGAACAGAGAAACCAGGGAAGCGCGAGAGGGGCGGGGCCCTGTGGGCTCAGGGCAGCTGACGCCACCAGTACTCTATGGGGGGCAGCCCATTGCCTCCAGCCAAGGCCCCCACATCCTCACAAACCTCTCATGGTTTCCCTGTCTAGTGAGACCCACTCTTCTTGTTTAAATATTTTTTCTTTATCGTACATCACGGGACACAGAGCGCATAGCCATTACATATGGGTTATATGGGTACCTTCAGGTGTGGACACTGGTGTAATCAACTTCACAGGAAGTTCCTCCCTATATAACCCCCTCCCACTGAGAGTGCTTCAGTTTTTTTGCCAGTGTCTTAGGTGTTGGTCACGTCTAGCTGTCCCTCGGAGGTCTCGGGACCCAGGATAGCTAGCCGGATCCGTCCGAAGTGCTTCAAAGCCAAGGAGTACGGTACCCGGGCCCTGCCTGCGTGGGGTGTTGCCTATAATGCCTCTCCTTGGAGGGCTGGATTCTGGGCTCCAGTGCCTTGGTCTCTCCCAGGACTAAACGCTACTGATGCCAGGATGCTATATAGGTCCAGGGGTGTGGGTTCCTTAAACACAGGACCCCGGTCCCTGAAGGTCCGAGACAATACCCATGGAGATGGGAGAAGATTGGGCCTCTTGCAGTTTGCAATACCCTGCGGCGTGGAGCAGGTAAGAGGGAACCTGCGGGACTTGGTTCGACAGTAGGTATCCCCCTGGGGGTTCTGGGTTGGCTAATGGTATGCTTGTGCATCAGCCACTATCTCCACTATGTCTTTTTAGGCAGGATGGGATGTACTAATGTTTACCCAGATAACATGTAGATATATGTATACTTGTTTAAGATATATATTTGCTACTCACCCCAGGTCTGCCTGTTAGCATTGATACTGCAGCCCCACGTACTATAAAGAGGGAATTGCTGGTGAAAACTCCTGTTTCTTAGGAAGCCTATGGGGACAGCTTCCTCTCTGTGTGCACTACAGTAAGGATTAGTGCTTACCTGGTGTCTGTTGGTGCTGCTGGCGCTGGTCCATGCTTTTCCTCTGCTCTCTGCTTCCTCCATGTTGTTCAGCGTGGGGGGGGGGTGCGCGCGTGTGGGCGCGTGCACGCCGCCCTTTATAGCGTCGGCGTGCGTTGGGGGGGCGGGCCAGCAGCGTCAGGGTCAGTTAAAAGTAAAACGTTTCTCTCTGGCTGGTCTTTTCCCTCCTGGAAGCAGAGGAAGAAGGACACAGAGTGCGCAGCTGGGTCTTTTGGCCACAGTGACACCCAGTGGCGGTTTGTGGATCTTCAGGTCTAGGACTTAGTTCCACTATTGACCAGAAAAAAAAAAAAAAAAAGAGTTTTTTGCTTAAAGGGACTCAGCCTTAGATCCAGCAGTATCTGAGTCAACCTTGGACTCCGGCTAACTGGCATTGGTGTTGCAATACTCACAGGTTTTCCTCAGTATTGCCACCTCCCAGGCGGGTAAAAAAAAAAAAAAAAATTTTTTTGAAAAAAAAAAAAAAAAAAAAAAAAAAAAATATATATATATATATATATATATATATATATATATATATATATATATATATATATATATATATATACAAAATTTTTCATTTTCCTCAGCCTGTTCTCATATTAATTACTCCTAGCTACAACAGTCAGGTGTTGGCTATAGGGGTGACTCAAGGTTGTGCAATGGCTCCAAAGGGATCAGGACCAGCCAAGGCTGCAAAAGGTGCCAAGAAACAAAAGGGGTCTCCATCGGGGTCAGAGGATTTGGGCCAGGCTTCAACGGCCCCACCCTCACCAGTTAGACCACCGAGTAGCATAGTACAAGAGCCATTGGGGGTGCTGGGGGCAGAGGCGGCCCCCGATCCACCCATTCCTGTTTACGTAACGGAAGAAATGCTAGCGACCACCCTGGGTGGGCTAGAGAAAAGGTTAACTGCTTTGTTTGCCCGCCCTTTGCCAAGTAGCAAACGGGCTAGATCCCCCTCACCTAGTTTGGTGTTTTCAGATGCGGAGGTCTCCTCTTCGGAGGAACGGGACCCACAAGGGGATCAAGCAGACCCAAGTCCCGACGGTTCAGACATGGAGGGTTCCACTGTAGATGAATATTTTTCGGCCTCTCAAGCGGAGAGCCTGTGGATCCAGTCTTTGACCGATATGGTTCGCACTGCTTTTAAACTTCCAGTGCCAGAACTAGTAGCCCCTGTGGTATCCTCATTGGGTTCTTTAAAGGCTCCATTAACTTGTGTGTCTTTTCCGATTCACCCCCTTCTGCGGAGCGTGATTTACCAGGATTGGGCTTGACCTGATAGGATCTTTATCCCTCCTAAGAGGTTCTCTATTCTCTATCCTATGGAAGAAGAATTTTTAAAGAAATGGGCACTCCCCACAGTGGACGCGGCCATTTCCTGCGTGAATAAATCCCTGACCTGTCCGGTTGAAAATGTCCAGATGTTCAAGGATCCGGTCGACAAAAAATTAGAGACCCTACTGAAGGCTTCTTTCACCACAGTAGGTGCCATGGTTCAGCCAGCGGTGGCAGCCATTGGCGTTTGTCAGGCCTTAAAGGATCAGGCAAAACAGATATTAAAGGACATGCCGGCTCAGCAAACTCGTGAATTAGCAGATTTCCCTAGGGCTCTCTGCTTTGCAGTAGATGCTATTAAGGACTCCATCCAACAGGCATCCCGGTTATCTCTGCTGGTGGTTCACATGCGTCGTCTTTTGTGGCTAAAGAACTGGTCAGCAGAGGCACCCTGCAAAAAGCTTTTAGCAGGGTTTCCCTTTCATGGGGGAAGACTATTCGGTGAAGACCTAGATAAATATATCCAAACCATATCAAGTGGTAAAAGTTCTTCCTTACCGGTCAAGAAAAGACCGCGTGGGCCCGCGTTTAAACGACAGGCCTTTGCAGGCTCGGCCCCTTCGACTTCCCGTCAGTATCGACGGCCTCCCGGGCGTTCAGCAGTTAATAGCCGCCCACAGGGACAAGCCGCGGCAAACAAGAGGCCCTGGTCTCGCAAGCCGGCTAAACCAGTCATCAAGTCAGATTCATGAAGGGGCGCCCCCAC
This sequence comes from Rana kukunoris, assembly GCA_029574335.1. Classification (NCBI taxonomy): domain Eukaryota; kingdom Metazoa; phylum Chordata; class Amphibia; order Anura; family Ranidae; genus Rana; species Rana kukunoris. Next base: position 166,667 of record JAJQKJ010000077.1, read on the forward strand.
TCTCTTGGGTGGGGGGAAGACTTCAGTTTTTCTCCGAAGTCTGGAAGGCCAGAATTCCCGACTCTTGGGTTCGGTCCGTGGTAGCCACAGGCTACAAACTAGAGTTTCGAGAAATCCCCCCTCCTCATTTTCAGGGGTCAAGTCTTCCAAGCGACCCGTTAAAGAGGGCCTCTCTCGTAAAGGCGTTGGATCGCCTCTTGCTCCAAGGAGTAATTGTAGAAGTACCAACCCAAGAAAGGGGTCTGGGATTCTACTCCAACCTTTTTATTATACCAAAACCCAATGGCGACGTCAGGCCTATCCTAGACCTCAAACGCCTAAATCGCTTTCTAAAGATTCAGACCTTTCGTATGGATTCCATACGTTCAGTGACAGCCAGCCTGCATCAAGGCGACTTTCTAGCATCTATAGACATAAAGGATGCATATCTGCATGTGCCGATCTACCCAGCACATCACAAGTTTCTTCGTTTTATGATAGATCAAAGTCATTTCCAGTTCGTAGCCCTCCCTTTCGGGTTGGCAACAGCTCCGCGGGTATTCACAAAGGTGTTAGCCCCGGTGCTAGCCGTCCTAAGGACAGAAGGCATTTTGGTCCTGGCATACCTGGACGATCTCCTGGTTATCGACAGATCAGCTTCCAACCTCAATCATGCAGTAGTCCGCACAGTTCGGCATCTACAAGAATTCGGGTGGGTTGTGAACCAAGGAAAATCGAGGTTGCAACCCACAAGACAGTTGGAATATCTAGGCCTTCGGTTAGATACAGAATGCCAGAGGATATTTTTACCTCAAGAAAAGATCAGGTCATTGACTCAAACAATTCAAATAGTCCTAGGCAAAAAGAGGCCGACTATTCGCCTATGCATGCGACTGCTGGGAAAGATGGTAGCCGCCTTCGAAGCAGTGCCCTATGCCCAGATCCATACCAGAGTTCTCCAGGCAGCTATTCTCTCTGCTTGGAACAGGTCCATACAGGCATTAGACCGTCCATTAGGTCTTTCCCCAGGAGTCAGGCGCAGCCTGTACTGGTGGCTGGTCCCTCAAAAATTGTCAAAAGGGAAAACCTTTTGCCCCATCACGTGGAAAATAGTAACCACAGATGCCAGCCTAACAGGTTGGGGGGCAATCTTAGGAAAACGGACCCAGCAGTGACAGTGGTCAGAGGCAGAAAGTCTGCTTCCCATCAATGTCCTAGAGATCAGAGCTGCTCGGTTGGCCCTGGTCGCCTGGACTCTCCCCCTGCAGGGTCTGCCAGTAAGGATACAGTCCGACAATGCCACGGCGGTGGCATACATAAACCACCAGGGGGGCACAAGGAGCCTAGCGGCTCAAAGGGAAGTAAACCTGATTTTCTCATGGGCCGAAGCCCATGTACCCTGCATCTCAGCAGTGTTCATCCCAGGGATAGACAATTCTCAAGCAGATTTTTTGAGTCGTCAACAGTTACTCCCGGGAGAGTGGTCTCTTCACCCCCAGGTATTCCAAGAGATTTGCCAAAGATTCGGAGTTCCCGATGTGGACATCATGGCAACAAGATTCAACAAGAAATTGGACAAATTCGTATCCCGAGCCAGGGACCCCTCGGCCTACGGGACCGATGCGTTGGTTTGCCCCTGGCACCAGTTTTCTCTCCTGTATGCGTTCCCTCCACTACAGATGATTCCCCGCCTTCTACGAAGGATCAGGGTGGAGCGCAGGCCGGTGATCCTGGTGGCCCCAGCCTGGCCCAGAAGGGCTTGGTACACACTCATCGTGAGGATGTCAGTAGGGGCACCGTGGCCACTCCCCCTGCGCCCAGATCTGCTGTCTCAGGGCCCGATCTACCACCCTGCTTCACAGCAGCTAAATTTGATGGCTTGGCGGCTGAATCCCTAATTCTTAAGGGCAGAGGCCTCTCAGCCCAAGTCATATCTACGTTAATTCAGGCTAGAAAGCCAGTCTCTAGAAATATCTATTACAGAGTCTGGAGGACCTATGTGGAGTGGTGCGAGTCTCAAGGAGGGCATCCTCGCAAGTTTTTTATTGACAGGATCTTGCGATTCCTCCAGGTTGGCGTTGACAAGGGGTTGGCTCTTAGTACTCTAAAGGGGCAGGTGTCTGCCTTATCGATATGGTTTCAAAGGCCTTTGGCCACGCATTCGCTTGTGAAAACCTTCTTGCAGGGGGTCTTACATGTGAATCCCCCTATTAGAGCTCCCCTCTGCCCCTGGAATTTAAATCTGGTCTTGTCAGCTTTACAAAAGCAGCCGTTTGAACCTCTGACAGAAATCCCTCTTGTGCTGCTAACCCGAAAGTTGGTTTTCTTGGTGGCTATGGCTTCGGCCAGAAGGGTCTCCGAGCTGGCAGCCTTGTCTTGCAGGGAACCGTACCTGATTCTGCATAAGGACAGAGTGGTTCTGCGGCCTCAACCTTCTTTCCTTCCTAAGGTCATATCCAGTTTCCACTTGAATCAGGACCTAGTCCTACCATCCTTCTTTCCTACTCCCCAGTCCAGAGAGGAAAGACTGCTTCATACTTTGGACGTGGTCCGAGCCATGAGGGTTTATCTCAAGGCTACAGAGAAGATTCGGAAAACAGATGTGCTTTTCGTTCTTCCGGATGGCCCCAAGAAGGGTCAGCCGGCTGCCAAGTCTTCCTTGGCTAGGTGGATTAAGCAGCTGATTTTTCAGGCCTATGGTCTGAAGCGCGTTCCACCTCCCTTATCAGTTAAAGCCCATTCTACGAGGGCCATGAGTGCCTCTTGGGCGGCACACCATCAGATCTCTATGGCACAGGTTTGCAAAGCGGCAACCTGGTCTTCCGTACATACGTTTACTAAATTTTATAAGTTGGACGTCACAAAGGTTACGGACGCAGCATTTGGGCAGGCGGTCCTACGGGCAGCAGTATAGAATCCTCTGGCCCGGTTCACGCCCCCTTTTTTTCTGTTGGTGGAGCTATTTTACCTCCTGATAATGTTTTTTTGTTTGGCTATTTTTGGCCTTACAGTCTCCCTCTCTTCATGGAGCATTGCTTTGGGACATCCCATATGTAATGGCTATGCGCTCTGTGTCCCGTGATGTACGATAAAGAAAAAAGGATTTTTAATAACAGCTTACCTGTAAAATCCTTTTCTTGAAGTACATCACGGGACACAGAGCTCCCACCCCTCTTTTGGGGAACATTGTGTAACCTCGGAGAAATTGCTTGCTACAAAACTGAAGCACTCTCAGTGGGAGGGGGTTATATAGGGAGGAACTTCCTGTGAAGTTGATTACACCAGTGTCCACACCTGAAGGTACCCATATAACCCATATGTAATGGCTATGCGCTCTGTGTCCCGTGATGTACTTCAAGAAAAGGATTTTACAGGTAAGCTGTTATTAAAAATCATTTTATTGAAGATTCCACAATATAATACATATTGGTTATACACATTTTAAATTAAAGGGGTTGTAAAGACAAAAATATTTTCCTATTAAATTATAGTCTAACAGTAGCTGATGAAGTAAAAAGTTATGTTTTGCATTATAACTATTTTGATACCTGTTGAAATCGAGCTGTTTTATTCACCTCTGTCACTCCTGAATCATTATTCTCACTGACTTCCTGGTTTGTGGAGTGCATTCATTCTTGCTACATCACGGCCTAATAGGAACTACAGTTCCCATTAGGCTTAGCCTCCATGCCTGTGAGGGATAAGAGAGCATCTTCACACAGGGCTGTAATCATAGGGAGGGGGTGAGCACATTCTGCTTTCCACCATGCAAAATGGCTCAGATGCTGGTGGAAAGCAGGAAGAGGAGAGACAGGAAATGGCATTTTCAAACCTGGATTACTGTATTTTGGAGGTCAAAAGAAAAAAGGAGGTAAGTGATATTTAAGTGCTCTAGCTTACAGCAAAAAAATGATCTAATAAAAAATGAACCTTTAGTGTTCCTTTAAGTAGTTGTGTGTATGTATATATATATATATATATATATATATATATCAGGCCCGGACTGGCCATAGGGCATACCGGCAAATGCCCGGTGGGCCGCGGAACGGCCCTCGCGGCCCGTGGGCCGATTGCGGCCCGCGAACGGCCCTCGCGGCCCACGAACGGCCCCCAGCGGCTATTGAGCCTCACTGTGCCCATCAAATGCAGCCACTGGGCCCATTAAATGCTGCTACTGGGCCATCAATTGTCATCACTGTGCCATGCCATCAAATGCAGCCACTGTGCCATGCCATCAAACGCAGCCACTGTGCCATCAATTGTCACCACTGTGCCATGCCATCAAACGCAGCCACTGTGCCATGCCATCAAACACAGCCACTGTGCCACCAATTGTCACCACTGTGCCATGCCATCAAACACAGCCACTGTGCCATCAATTGTCACCAATGTGCCATGCCATCAAACACAGCCACTGTGCCATCAAATGCAGCCACTGTGCCATGCCATCAAATGCAGCCACTGTGCCATCCCATCAAATGCAGCCACTGTGCCATCAATTGTCACCACTGTGCCATGCCATCAAACACAGCCACTGTGCCATCAATTGTCACCACTGTGCCATGCCATCAAACGCAGCCACTGTGCTATGCCATCAAACGCAGCTACTGTGCCCTTTAATTGTCGCCACTGTGCCAATTGATGCCACTGTGCCCATTGTCGCGGCTGAGCCAGAGGGGGCGGCTGAGCCAGAGGGAGCGGCGCTCCAGCGCCCTCTATAGATGCACTGCCACTGTCTATCTATCTATCTTCTTTCTTTCTATCTGTATCTATCTTCCTTTCTTTCTATCTATCTATCTATTTTTATCTATCTAGATCTATCTACCTATCTTCCTTCCTTCTCCTCTTTTTTTTCTATCTTTATCTATCTTTCTTCCTTACTATCTTCTCTATCTATCTATCTATCTATCCATCTTCCTTCCTTTCTTTATCTACCTTTCTTTTTGTATCTATCATCCTTCCTTCCCTACTTTCTTTATATCTTTATCTTTCTTTCTCTATCTATCTATCTATCTATCTATCTATCTATCTATCTATCTATCTATCTATCTATCTATCTATCTATCTATCTATCTATCTATCTATCTATCTTTATCTATCTATCTTCCTTCCTCCCTTCCCTTCTTTCTATCTTTATCTATCTTTCTTTCTTTATCTTCCTTCCTCCCTTCCTATCTATCTATCTATCTATCTATCTATCTATCTATCTATCTATCTATCTATCTATCTATCTATCTATCTATCTATCTATCTATCTTCCTTCCTCCCCTTCTTTCTTTCTATCTTTTATCTTTATTTATCTTCCTTCCTTCCCTTCTTTCTATCTGTATCTAGCTTTTCTATCTATCTATCTATCTATCTATCTATCTATCTATCTATCTATCTATCTATCTATCTATCTATCTATCTATCTTTCTTTATCTCTTTCTTTACCCCACATCCCGTCATTAACCCCCGCTGTGCCCCCCCCCCCCCTGGGCTGCTCAGTCTTAAATGCCCGGGCCTATTTTTTGTCCCAGTCCGGGCCTGATATATATTATATATATAACTTTTAACTTATTTTCAAAAATAAATAAATATAATATATAATAATAATGAAATAAGATCATTTAAGAAGTACCAATTGTGTACTTATAAATTATAGTATAATTTTAAACATTCAAAGGGTAAGATAAATCAGATTAAATAAACATCAGAGATCAGCTTATAGCATAACAGGGGCCAAGATCCGGCTAGGTGGCTTGGCGTGTCCTGAAGTGAAGAGAAAGGTCATCAACTGTCTCAAATGCAGGTATGAAAAGCAAACAGGATCCACAAGTGGTAGAATCATAAGAACTTGTATTGTTTGTGGTGTGAGTATATCTAATCAAGTAAATAGTAATGGGACCACATGCATAATGCCTAAAAAACAATCGTGCATATAGGAATAAATACGCGGACAGCAAAATTCCTTGAAACATGTTTATTTGTGGAAAAACATAAATCATTTTGGAAATAATTTCGGCCACGGCCTGGTTCATTGGTTTTAATAAATTAACTCCGATAATAACGAACTTGAAAATCACAACTTGTATCACTCAATCAATTAGTTTTCCATCACCAACAACCCCAGCTCAGCCACTGAGACTCAAGCTGATTTATCATTAAGCTCTTAATACTCCCCTCAGGCGACCTGCCCGAGGGAGCCCACCACATGAACCGGCCGCGACGGGAAGGGGGGGGTAGGGTGGGAATCTCCTCCTGCTGTGTATTTGATCCGGCAGCACCTAGCCCAGTCCCTCTTGGACCCTTATATAGGCTAGAACCGGGCTCCAGAACTTTCTACCCGGGCACCTGATCCCAGCTATCCAATCACGGCCCTGTACTCCTCTGCCTTCAGAACCTCCCTGACTAGCTGGTTTAATTAAGCCGCACCTGCCCTTGCCATTAACCCTCTAACCACCTCACAACCCACCATCTGAGCCCACCTGGCCTGACCTTAATTTGACCTGCCTGCCCATGCCGTGGACCCATTAGGAAAGGAGAGCCTAAACGGCTACTCTCTTTCTTTCCCATGGGACCACATGCATAATGCCTAAAAAACAATCGTGCATATAGGAATAAACACGCGGACAGCAAAATTCCTTGAAACATGTTTATTTGTGGAAAAACATAAATAATTTTGGAAATAATTTCGGCCACGGCCTGGTTCATTGGTTTTAATAAATTAACTCCGATAATAACGAACTTGAAAATCACAACTTGTATCACTCAATCAATTAGTTTTCCATCACCAACAACCCCAGCTCAGCCACTGAGACTCAAGCTGATTTATCATTAAGCTCTTAATACTCCCAACCGACAGGAGGAGGGGCCCTAGCCCCCCTACTGTCACCATCCCAGACCGCGGCCGCCTCTATGCACGATTGCAAATCGTTATTAAAGATGTCAAGGCCAATATCCGACAGATGGACCCCATCTGTCCCATAAAGGCCCCGAAAACCACCCTCCAGTTCGCGATGCCTGAAAGAAATACCTATTCCGGGAAATAAAAACGTTTCGATTGCCTTATTAATTCGCTTCCGGACCTTCTCCAGAGGCTTGAAGGTTAGTGACTCCAACCACCGCAACCTCGGGATTATCTCCGAAAAAATTAACACAGCATGCGGAGAAACCATTCTAAGAAAATTAAATGACTCCTTCATTTTGTTGATCAAATCATATGTCTTAACTCTCCCGATATCATTGCCTCCCAAGTGTAGTAACAATATGTCTGGAGGAGGATAAAGTGCATACAACCTGCCCAGCTCGAAGGTTAGATCATCCCATAGCATTCCTCTGCGACCATACCAATGCACTCTGAAGGCTGATGGGTCCAGACCCAGATTCTCAGTATAAGACCTATTCGCTGCTCTCTTCCGAGCCCAAAAAATAAATGAGTGACCTAAAATCCAAATTGAGCGTTGGTGACCTGAAATAGATTAAGCTGTTAATGTCAGGCGGATGTACAATTTAAAAGCACTTGACTTCCATCTACCAATCTTTTTAATTAAACTCTCTTCCAAACCAATCCTGGCAGCCTCTGTGGCGGCCCCAATTCGGAATGAATGAGATGTTATATGAACATGTCTTAGATTAATATGCGCCAAACATTTGTTTAAAACTGCCGAAAATTGGTAACTAGAGGCAGGTGACCCATTCTTATGCAAGAATAACAATCCGGGGACTGGTGGACGAATCCGCAGATACTCCTGCATATTAGCCACTGGGCAAATGGACCCCACACTGTACCTCTTCAATGAGACCCATGAACCTATACCTAGCGTATCTGTCTTGCTAAATTTAACAAACAATTTTACACTGCCCTCCAGCATGAGAACCTCGGACGATAAAATTCCCGAAGACCCTTTACCCGAGGTGGGGAGTAGTTCTGAAACCCTAAACGCACCGAAAAAGGTCATTACAAAAATAGTTCTAAACAAAATAGCCTCGTATGAAGAAAAACAAATTGCTGATGTTGCCCCACATATTCTGGCTAGAATAGCTGGGGTAACCGGTGATCTATTATCCCGTCTAAATGAACTCCTCCTGTAGCCCTTTAGGGCCTGCCTTACTGTAAAAAAGCTATGACAAGGAGGCAAGCTATAGATACGCAGAAAAAACGAGATTCCAGAAAGAGTTTTGCTAATATGGGACCAGGAATATTGCTTCCGTATCAGAGAGTCAAGAAACAATAGTACCAGGTCTTCTGAATAGTTAGACAGGGATGCATGCATTGACACCAAGAAGGCCGACCATAACAACCATGCGGACGAGTAATTCTTCCAAGTAGTACTGGCCACAAGATCTGAATATTACTGGAAATTAAATCAGTTCCCACAGATGGGAAGGACACGTCTCCCCTACCGGGTCTGCCCCTGGAAGTAACCCGAAAAACTGGTCCATCTGCAGACGAGAAAAAGCGTCAGCTATCAAATTACACTTACCGGGAATGTGTTTTGCTTTTAGCCAGATATTCCATTTCAAACAGAGGAAAACTAAATGTCGAAGGTAAGTTACCACAGTCGCAGACTTGGATGACAATGTATTCACGGCAAATAAAACACCTTTATTGTCCGTGCTTATCATTAACCTTCTGTTGCTAAATTGATGGCCCCACACCTCTAATGCCACAATCACTGGGAACAATTCCAGGAGCACTATGTTTTTGCAGAAACCATTGGCGACCCACCTGACTGGCCAGGTATCCATACACCAATGGTTCCCCCAAACAGCCCCGAAACCCACCGAGCCAGCCGCATCTGTCTCTAGTTGGAAGTCACTGTCCAACACAAATTCGTGTTGCCACAATGTCCTCCCATTAAAGCACTCCAAGAATTGTAACCAGACCAAGAGGTCCTTCTTAATATCCCTGGTTAACCTAATATGGGCTGCTGGATTCCTTATACCGGCGGTATCCGCGTACAAACTTCTGGAAAATACCCTACCCATTGGCAGCACTCTCGATGCAAAAGCCAGCTGACCCAGTAAGGACTGCATTTCCTTTAGTGTGACTTTCTTCCTTCTAGTGAATGTCCTTATAGCCTGGGATAACGCATAGACTTTGTCGCCCGGCAACCTAAACTCCATTGCGACCGAATCTATCGTTATTCCTAAAAAGTCAATGCATGTCGTAGGAGCGACGGTCTTGTCTTTCGCCAAAGGAACCCCAAAAATGCCTGCATACCGTCTGGAATGAACCCAACAGGCGCGAGCACTCTGGTGAACCGTCAGGGCCCAAAAACAAGAAGTCATCTAAATAGTGTATCAGGTTCCTTGAGCCTGAAAACACGCTTACCACCCACTCCAAAAAGGTGGAAAATGCTTCGAAATAAAAACAAGAGATAGAGCAACCCATGGGCAAGGCTTTGTCAAAGAAAAACTGTCCCTCAAAACAAATTCCCAGCGAATTAAAGCTCTCCGGGTGCAAAGGGAGGAGCCGAAAGGCAGACTGAATATCCGCTTTGGCCATTAACGCCTTCCCTCCCAGGAGCCGCAACTTATCGACTGCTAAGTCAAATGATGCATATGAAACAGATTTGATCGTTTAAAGATTGGCCAAAAGGAAATGACAAATGATGAATTAATCGAAACTGAAATGGCTCCTTCTTGGGGACCAGGCCCAACGGAGAGATCCTAAAGTTTGAAAAGGGGGGAGAATTAAATGGACCCTCCATCCTACCTGCCTGGATTTCCTTAAAAAGTTTTTCTTTCACCAACAAGGGGGCATCCCTTGCAGATTTTAAATTCTTAACCGTAATGCAACCTTTCCCATCAAAACTCGGTACCCGGAAACCGTCCGAAAAACCTTTAATTAGCAGGGAAGCCATCCGCCGGTTTGGATACACCTGTAGCCACGGGGCTATGTTTTTGAAAATCACTGGTGTGGTTGCTCTTGGGAACTCCCTCTCTTGCGCTGGATTGTAATTTCCGAAAGCATTTCGACACTGGGTGATTCCCTGCGCAAAATGCACAATCGTGCTTGTACTTGCAAGCATTAGCCCATTTGCACTGGGAATCATTAAAGGCAAAACACAGCCCTTTCTTATATGCACCAGCAGTGGCCTGCGGTGTATTGGGCGTGCTTGTACGCACCAATGGCTGTCTCTGAGGTAAAAATAAATTTAACCACAGCCCCACATCCTTAGACCCCCATTGCAATGAAGGCTGAACTGCTAACTTTTGCCTGAAGGCCTCATCGTACGTCAACCATGCTAGCCCACTGAAACTTCTATAAGCCTCCAAGATGATATCTACGTGCTGAAATAGCAGGGGGCTTCTCTCCGGGGACTTTTCACATAGTATGCTAGCGTAGATGACAAAAGCCTGAAGCCAACTATAAAAAAGACTTAATCGCCGGCTTCCGGTCCTCCTGCTTGTCATCTCTCCTATCATACCTGGAAACATCCTTAGAGGGCGGGAGGATAGTAGCCAGTTCGATGTACTCCCCCCTCCATATTTTTTCTTTAATGCTAAGGGGTAAGTGAAAACCCAGAGGGGACAAAATACATGGCATGCAATCCCTTGAAATATTTTCAACAGGCTTAGAAATGCTCTCAGCATAATGGCTACTAGGCACAGGGGCTGTGTCAGCTGACCAGACCCTTGCTTCGTTGCTAAATGGCTGCAAGCTCTTAGGGGTAGTCTGTTCCCTCATAACCTCAATTAGTCTCTCAACAGCGGAAGATAAAACAGACAATTGTGTTGCCGTCTGGCACTCACCCTCCTCCCCCCGAGCAGGCTGCGCTCCAGGGGGTGTTGTAGGTGTCTCGCACCGCACAGGGATCCTGCCGGCTTGACTCAGATTCTGCTGGGTGGATGGGCTTGATTTGCTGCGGCTTCCTTTCCCACTCTTCTGCGCAGTTTGGCTGCCACTAGGTGTGCTGTGCTGCTGGGAAGGCACCTCAGCTGAGCGAGAAGCACCTCTGCTGCCTTTCCCTTTGCCGCCTGGTGGTGGGGCCGATCCCCTTTGCTGATACCTGCAAAACAAAAGGGGAGAATCTGTGCCACTGTCGTTGGCCCTGGTAGATACAGGGCGGGGACTCTTTGCCTGAGAGCGCCTCCTCTTGCTTGTCCTGAGCCCGACGCCGTCCTCCTCCTCCGCGTCTTCCAGACCTGCGGCATGTGACGCTGTGGCCGCCGAGAACTCCATCTCAGGGAACAGGGATGGCTGGCTGAGGTCCGCGCACGGCTCGCTCGGTCCCGCAGAGGGTTCTGACTCCAAGACGCCGACCGACCTGGACCTCTCGCATGGTAAGGATAGGCACTGCTGTAGCCATTCTGCGCCGCCCGCTCCCTCTGCTTTTAACAGAAGCTGCTGCAATAGGGACTCCATTGTAAGCACCGTCCGGGAAGCTCCTCCTGCTGTGTATTTGATCCGGCAGCACCTAGCCCAGTCCCTCTTGGACCCTTATATAGGCTAGAACCGGGCTCCAGAACTTTCTACCCGGGCACCTGATCCCAGCTATCCAATCACGGCCCTGTACTCCTCTGCCTTCAGAACCTCCCTGACTAGCTGGTTTAATTAATCCGCACCTGCCCTTGCCATTAACCCTCTAACCACCTCACAACCCACCATCTGAGCCCACCTGGCCTGACCTTAATTTGACCTGCCTGCCCATGCCGTGGACCCATTAGGAAAGGAGAGCCTAAACGGCTACTCTCTTTCTTTCCCATGGATTATGTAAATCTGTATGATATTTGCTTAATTCATAGGGGGGAAAAAATGGGGGGCAAAAATGAGGAATACTCCAAAGGGTGATGACAATAGTGTGATTATATTGGAATGGGAGGTGATCTAAGGTTTGTATTTAAGTCAAAATTAAGGTCAAAGCCTTGCTGTAAGTGATTTATCCATGGGCTCCATAATGTTTTGAATTTAGAAATTTTGTCCAGATAAATCGCTTCTGTTTTGGCATGAATCATTGCCTGGTTAATTCTATGTTTGGCTGCTACAATACATAAAGTGGAAGTTTTCCATGCTGCAGCAATTGATTGCTTTGCAGCTGTTGTTACATATACTGTAACAGAAGTTTAAATTGTCGAAAAGTAATGTTTTGGGGTTTACTGTTCAATAGGGCTACTGTTGGATCTGGTAATAGGGTAGTGCTAAACATGGTGGATAGTGGATCAAATATTTTTTCCAGAAGATGAGAACAATAGAGCAGGTCCACCAAATGTGTAGGTGTGTACCTATATCTGTGCAACCTCTAAAGCATTGAGAAGGATATTGTGGGTGAAATGTAGCAATCCTAGCTGGAACTAAGTACCATCTTGTTAGAACCTTGTAATTAGTTTCTAGAGAGGCAATGTTGGGTGTAGCAGAGTTTGTTGCTTTCCATATTTGAAGCCAATCCAAGTCTCCAGGTTGGAGATTCAAGTCAGATTCCCATTTTGATGTATATGATGGAGCATTCTCAGAGATGGGAGACAGTAGTTGTTTGTATAAGTCTGAGATTAAGCCTTGTCTGTGTGGGTCAGAAATACAGGTTTGTTCGAAGAGGGTGTAGCTGTCAGTGAATATGTTCTGGGGATTGTTTAGTTGTATAAAGTTCTTTATTTGTAGATATCTGAAGGTTTCTGTATTAGGTATATCATAGGTTTCACTAAGTTTGGGGAAGGGGAGAATAGCGCTGGATTCGATAAATTGGTGCATTTGTGTTATCCCTTTGTTAGACCAAGTTGAAAAGGAGGATGGGGAAGTCCAGGCAGGATAAAAATCAGGGTTATGTAGAAAGGAGAGAAGGGGATTGTGTAGGGATTGTAGTCCAAAACGGGATTTAAGTCTGTCCCATATAGCCAAGCTATGTTTGGTGATAGGATTTGAAATTTTTCGGCGAAGGGAAGGAGAAAGCCATAAGATATTTGCCAAAGAAAGAGGGTCACACTTAGCCGATTCAATCGACACCCATAGTGGTATTTCTTTGGAGGCGTGATATTTAGGGAGTTGGGCCAGATGAGCAGCGTAGTAATATTTGCTAAAATTAGACATGCTCAATCCACCGTGTGTTCGGGGAGTGAATAGGGTATTTTGTGACAGGCGTGGTTTGATTTTACCCCATACGAATTGATTTACTTTGCGTGGCAGAATACGAAAAAAGTATGCTGGGACTCGAACTGGGAGGTTTCTGAAAAGATATTACGATTTTTAGCAAAAAAGTCATTTTAGTGACAGTTATCCTACCCAACCAGACTAATGGTAGTGAGGACCAGTTCTTCATTAACGAGGTAAGTTCTTTCAGCAAAGGTGAGTAGTTTGCTTGATATAGATTAGCCGGATCAGCCGTCAGTGAGATACCTAGGTAAGTAATATGTGTATTTGACCAATTAAAGGGTCTTTTAGTTCTGTCAATGATTCAGAAGGAAGAGAAATATTTAAAGCTTTGGATTTTTGTGGGTTTATTTTCAGCCCTGAAATCGTGCATAATTTACTAAATGTGTCAATTAGGTATGGTGCTGATATTAAGGGAGATGTGAGAAAGATCAAGATGTCATCAGCGAACATGCATAATTTATGTTGATATCCGCCCAGAGACCTTTAATGTTGATGTTTGTACATATCATTTGTGCAAGGGGTTCGATCGCAAGGGCGAAAAGGAGTGGGGATAAAGGGCAGCCCTGCCTGGTTCCTCTTTCTATTTTTAAGGGTTCAGAGCGTTCCAAAGCCCCATTTTTGGAGAATAGATTTTAGATAATCCCAGGATAGACTGTCAAATGCTTTTTGTATATCGATAGAGAGGAAACAGGCAGGGATGCGGCGGGTATGTGCCATATGTGCAAGAAGGGTTGCTCTCCATATATTATCTCCTGTGTGTCCAGGGGCGGACTGACAACTCATGGGGCCCCCGGACAATAGAAGATTATGGGGCCCCCGGGCTTACAGATGGCCACCACGCCAGGAGGCAGTACAGAGGCGGGGCAGCTAAAATCTCTGGATTTTTACATCAAAATCATGTCAGTTTCGGACATATCAGGGACAGATGTAAAAAAAAACACAGATATTTACATACTGTCCCAGGTTTTACTGAGCCTGGCAACCCTGATGGGGCCCCCTAGTGGCATGGGGCCCTCGGGCACTGCCCGAGTGACTCAATGATCAGTCCGCCCCTGTGTGTGTCTAGAAGGAATGAAGCCTGTTTGGTCTTTGTTTATAAGTTTTCCTATTATTGGATTAAGTCTATTTGACAGAACTTTGGCTAGTATTTTAATGTCTAAATTTAGTATAGAAATAGGTCTATAATTGGACCAGGATGTGTCATCAGAGTTTGGTTTTGGTATCATTGATATAGAAGCTAGCAGGGATTGTGGATGAAAAGAATGCCCTGAGAGGAGAGAATTACAAGCTTCTGTTAGAAGGGGGGGAAGTACTGTAGAGAATCTTTTGTAATAAGTGGCTGAGAAGCCATCTGGGCTAGGGCGTACATGTAGGGGGGTAGGGGGCGTGTATTATTTAAACTAGGCGCGATCCCGCGGCGAAAGTTCTGCGCATGCGTCGACTGTCAGTGCGCATGCTCCAAATTCTGTCAGTGAACGTCAATGACGTCAATCCCCATTCACGGACGTTTTACGCAAACGACGCAAATTTTTTTAAATTTGACGCGATGACGACGGCCATACTTAACATAGGATACTCCATCTAGGGGGCATGTTTTTCTTTACGCCGAGTATCGCTTACGGAAACGTCGGAAAGTCACTGCGTCGGGCCCGAGTACGATCGTGAATTGCCGATTCTCGCTGATTAACATATTCTCGGCGTTAATCAGCGGGAACGCCCCGAGCGCCATTTTTTAAATTGCAGTTCCGATACGACGGCAAAATACAATTATGCCGCTCGTATAGGAACTCCAACCCGGCGTTTCTTGTTTTCTGCTTACAGAAAACAGAAACGCCAGCTCAAAGTGAGAGTTATGCTGGCGTATCACTGATACTCCAGACTAACTCTACCTGAATCTGGCCCAGTAGATAGATAGATAGATAGATAGATAGATAGATAGATAGATAGATAGATAGATAGATAGACAGACAGGAGTTGTCAATATATTTTTAAACTGTATGGCCTCGTACACACGAGCGGATATGTCCGCTGAAAACGGTCCAATGGACCGTTTCAGCAAACATCTCCGATCGTGTGTATGGGCTAGCGGACAGATTTGTCCACCCGACAGATTTCAAAGCATGCTTTGAAATCTATCGGGTGGGAATGTGTCCGCCCGACATGTCTGCTGGTTAGTACACTTACCAGCAGACATGTCGTCCCGCACCGCCGCCGAATGGATTCGGCGCATGCGCGGAAGTGTTTTACTTCCTGGTGCGGTGATGTGGCGGCGTCAACGTCACCGCCACGTCACCGCCACGTCACCACGACGTCCGCCGACGGGGAATTTGATCCGATGGCGTGTACACGCCATCGGACCAATCTCCAGATCGGACATATCCGATGGAAACGGTCCGCGGACCGTTTTCATTGGATATGTCCGATCGTGTGTATGGGGCCTATAGCTTAGCTAGATCTGCTATTAGTATATGTCAGGCAGGAGATTGTGCTTTAGGGTTTACCTTAAACATAGTACTCCGTGTTAGTCAACGTGTGCTAGTTAATTGCACATAGACGCATTAACTGTTACTGCACGTGTGCTATTTATTTGCAGAGAAAGGCAGTTGCTGTTAATGCAAGTGGGCTATTGAATTGCACAGAAACGCAGTCGCTCTGACTGTGCGTGTGCTGTTTAATACCACCTGAGCACATTTGGTGTCACTGCACGTGTGCTGTTACATATCACCTGAGCGCATTTGGTGTCACCGCACGTGTGCTGTTACATACCACCTGAGCACATTTGGTGTCACCGCACGCGTGCTGTTACATATCACCTGAGCGCACTTGGTGTCACTGCACGTGTGCTGTTACATACCACCTAAACGCAGTAAGTGTCACCGCACGTGTGCTGTTACATACTGTAAGGGTTAACATAAGTTGTTCATATATTGCATATATGCTGTCTGTATATCAGAATGACATGAGCATTCCTTGTGATGACCATATATAGTAGTAGTCAGTTTGAATGTCTTGTGACCTAAGTTTTGTGGTTTCTATAACCAGTTTGTGGCGGTTGACATATATACAAGCCTTAATCATGAGACGAGTTCTAACTTAAGCAATAAATAACGGTAACTCTTAACCAATGATATTTTAACAGCATCACCCAAAAGGGGGGCGTCCGCCCAGTAACAGTGTATTAACCAATGATGTTAAGACATGTATTTGTGTATTTCCTTTGAATCTCTGTATGTTTTTATAAAAGAAACTGCTCGCGCCATATTACAGCAGAATGATTCAGCCTATTATCGTCTCTCAGTCTCGTTACTGCAAGGGCTAAAATCATTCTCCTGGTACCAGACAGGACATCATACCAAGGGTCAGTACTTTATACCTTACAATTTGGGGTGGGCTTTCAGTTTGGGGGCTCTTCCGGGGTGCAGGGGATCTCCTTTCGTCTGTCGGAAGGCTCGGATCAATTCCTGTATTCCTAATAATTCTCAGTCGGGGACTGTGATAAGAATCGTGTCTAGGACACGACGTGTAAGGGTTTTGGATAAGACATCAGGGATGTCCAGATGTCCAGATAAGATAAGTCTCAGGGAGACATAGATATACCCTTGGTATGATCGCCTAAAATATTGATGTTTAAAGTATTAAGTAATATATTGTTGTTTAAAGTATTAAGAATTTTAAAGTAATAAGAAATTATCTGTTTGTGCGGTACAGGTGCTTAGAAGGTGAGCTAAGCCAAGGACTGCTTTGAGACGTGTTTGGCAAAGGTATAAGACGCCCCATCTCCGTGGCTAGGCAAAAGCTATATGACCCACGGTTGATGAAAGCAAGTGATACTGAGCCAGGCGTCTTTGTAATCTGTATAACTTGTCCTTGATGTAAAATTTGTTTAGTATTTAATATAACTGAGTGGAATTTAAAAATCTGCCAAGTTAGTTTTAATAATCCCTCCCAAAGAAAGTAAAACAGTATTTAGGTTGCAGGGTAAATTTTCCAGAAAGACAACCTGTCACGATCACACTTGTCAGTGGCAAATTTCTAACCACAAGCGAGCGTCTCGTGACAGGGCTATATGAGGAACTAAAAGAATAAGAAGGAATTTCTACTAAGCACGTAAGACTGGCTGTGATACTTCACAGCCCGCATTATCTTTGACCACCACTAGAGGGAGACTCCACCCCAATCCAACTAGCTGACCACACACAAGCAGATACAAATCTTACATACAATCTGGTGCACACTAAGGGTTGGGACACAGTCTAGCAATTACTACACACTTCTAGTGTTCCTCCAGCTATCCTGTAAGCTTGAATCCCAGTGTTAATCACTATTTCCACTGTCCCCACACCCACACACCAGGCACACAATAAACCATAGCCTGCCACCACCCAACAGCTTGTCCGCAGACTGGTCTGCTGAACCACACACATACACACACACATACACACAGATCTCTGTCTGGCAGATCTGTTAGCTTACAATCAGCATGCAATCTGCCAACATACAGTGAAATTGCATACCGATTGGCACATAACATAGACTGAGCACTTAGGCACCAAAACACAATAAATTTTCATTGTGAATATATATCAAAACCAATATTCTACTACAAATGACCTGCCAGTTATGTATAGATAAAGAACTACGAGTTACTTACATTTTGCAAAATATTGATAATACCTATAAGAATTCTATTATCCAGGCAATAGTTAGAATTCCCAATAAGATTTGTACCATATTTAATCCAAGCAAAGTGGGGTCGTGCTTCCAGTGTGATTGGCACGACGATTTTGATTGTGTTGATACTACAATTGGTCACAGATTAGGGTGTGTTTATCTCACTGACGAACGCCGTTGTTTGAACCAATGGGGACCAAACATAGTAAAATTACCTCCTACCCTCCCCCCAATGTCCAAGAAACCTGCAAAGAATACGTTGCCCGAGTAGGAGGCACGGATTATTTTCTTATTAATCCCTGGGTGGATAATATAGCGGGATGGACAGAGGGATTACACAGTTGTTCACCCTTCCCTAGGGACGGGGCAAATGACCTGTTCCATTTGGATATGGTGAAGGGACTGTGTTTAGGAGATCAAAGCGCATGGCCATATTATGGTCCGGACCCACAATGGGACCAGGATTATATGAGACATGGGGGGGAGCAATGGTTAGAAGTTGCCCCCTATTGGTATGATAGACCCAGACCCAATTCTAAACGCCCCAAACCCATAGATCACTCAAAAAGATATGAGTTAGAGAAATTATGTATTAAGAAGGGAACTTCTGGCATAAACCCCATTCCACCCCCCAAATACCAAGCCCTATATCCACAATTCACTGAAGAAGAAATAATTTCAGGAGTAGTTGGAAATAACCGAAATCGTCCAGCTCCTACTGCCCCAATACACCCTGGATCCCAACAACCAATGCCCACGCAATCCTCTACTCTTACAGTTCAAATACCAACAGTCCAAACTTCAGCCCCTTCAGTTCTGATACCCGACAGTTCAGGACAGGAGGGATCAGAGAGGGAGGATCCAGATGAAAATAGGGGAGCTAGTGGTGGGACCACAGGGTCAGCAGTGGTAGATTTTATAAATAGTACAAGACTCGGAGAAATTCTCAGTCCCAATCGTAATCGGTCAGGGATCACAAGAAACGTGACCCATATGCCTTTTATGACGGTTGGGGATCAGTTATTGAAAAAGCCTATGGATATTGAAGATATTAATAGGATTTTAAAACATTGCCCCAAACCCAATATAGCACCAAAAGGTTGCATAAGTTATCTAAAGAAGGCATGCAAGGGGAGGAATTTCACACAGGAAGATATGAGACTTATAGTTGATGGAATTGTAGAAACCCATTCCGGATGGAAATGGGATAAGGTTCCTGCTATCAGTATCATGGACCTCGCAAAGCAAACTGCAAATACTTACCCTTTGAATACGGAAGAGGGGCAGAAGCAAATGTGGGTAGAATTAGAGGCACATATGATAGAAGTTTTCAAGTCCCGATCCTCCCTCCCTGTTGCTGTTTCTTGCAAACAGAAACCCGGAGAAGGAGTACTTGAATTCTGGAAAAGATTTGTGAAATGCTGGACGGAAGATGCCGGTCTCCCAAAAGCGGATAATGAACAATTGCTCATTTCCACTTTTATTAGCAACCTCTCATCACACATTAGTCTCACAGTTAAACAAGCTGTGTCAACATGGCCCTCTGATACGGAAAAACAGTTTGAAGAACATCTCCACCAAAAAGAAGCAGCAGGGGTCTTCGATGTAAAGAAACCCACTGTTTCTACTCATAATTATCAGGGAAGAAGAAACCCTGACAATTATAGACAAACCAGAGGTAGGAGACCAGAGAGGGGACAGTCATTTAATCGCAGTAACATGGACAGGGATCACATGAATAGAAACGCACAGGACCGACCTTGTTACAATTGCGGCCGTTCCGGCCATTGGGCCAGAAATTGCCCCCTACCTGACAGAAGGGCCAATTCCCAAGACCAGAACCCTGGCCTGACCAAGACAAATACCCAACCTAGATTTGACATAGACTGGACTCAACACCCACGTTGACGAGGCCCGGAGGATTGCTCCCAGGCCTTTGCACAGATCACTGACAGTTGGGAAGAATCACCATTTATTGCACTTCTAGTCCAAGGGAGGTATGTTAAATTGTTGGTGGACTCAGGGGCAAATACCAGTGTTCTGTGCAGGGATCAATACCAAGGTCCCCTGAAAAGGTCTGATCCTTCAATGGGAATAAATGGGATAACCACCAAAACCTATGAAACAACTTTGCTCCCTGTCCATACTCCAGATGGAACATTTGTCATGAATCATGTTTTCAAGATTATCCCTGGTTGTCCGGTAAATTTGCTAGGAAGGGATCTTTTTGGAAAACTAGAACTTAGTATCCACTCGGGTCCGGACGGACTCAGTGTGGAATCTAAGGTGATACCTATAACCCGTCCCATTTTTGTCAGTCTACCGCTTTCCGATGAACTACTCACCGTTGATAACGGCATATGGTCACAGAACGATTTTGACACCGGTCTCATTGATTGTACCCCCTATCGGGCTACCCTGAAACCAGGTGCTCAACCAGTGTTTCATAAACAATACCCTTTGTCAAAAGAGAAACTAGATGGAATCAGACCTATGATACAGGACTTTTTAGAGAAGGGAATCTTGACCCCTATCTGCTCTGCATATAGTACCCCTATCAGCCCTGTTTCCAAACCAGATGGTAGTGTCAGATGTGTTCAAGACCTAAGGGCTATAAATAATTTAATCATCCCTCTTGCCCCGATAGTGCCAGATGTCACCTCTCTCCTTTCCTCCATCCCTGCACAAGCCACCTATTTTTCTGTAATTGATTTGAAAAACGCCTTTTTCAGTATACCAGTACACGAGGACACTAGGCCTATGTTTGCATTCACCTTCGAGGGTCAACAACTCACCTGGTGCCGTATGCCCCAGGGATATGCTGATTCACCTGTAGTGTACAGCATAGTCCTCCAAGCTACATTAAAACCCTGGCACCCCCCCCAAGGTTCTGTCCTGTTACAATACGTGGATGATCTCCTCGTTTGTAATCTGTCACAGGAGGCCTGCAGGGAAGATTGTTTATCGTTGTTAGGTTGGTTATATGAATGTGGGCACAAAGTTTCACCCAAAAAGTTACAATGGTGTAAACAGGAAGTTGAATATCTTGGTTTTGTCCTCAGTCAAGGGAGTAGGAAAATCAGTCCTAGCCGTATCCAATCTGTCATGGGCCTGGTCAACCCAATCACTCAGAAAGAAATGCTATCTTTTCTGGGTATGATAAATTACTGCAGACAGTTGATACCGGACTGTTCTTACTATGACAACATTTTGAGGCAATGTACACTGTCAGACAAACCAAAAAATATAATATGGTCACAAGAAATGTTAAAAGCTTTTGAAAAGTTGAAGTTAGCAATGATGTGTAGTCCTGCTTTGGGCCTGCCTGAATATGTAAAGCCATTTCAGCTATATGCAAGGGACAACTGTAAAACCATGGCGAGGGTACTGACACAAGAACACGGAGGAAAGTTTAGGCCCGTAGCTTTTTTTTCGAAGGTAATGCCAATTTCCGTACAAGGTATGCCCGCTTGTTTGAGAGCCCTAGCGGCATGTGCAATGGTGGTGGAAATGTCAGTAGTTTTCACCCTGGGCCACCCCACCACACTTTACACTACCCATCATGTCATCCATCTTCTAAGAGGGATACACACCCAGCATATGTCAGCCCAACGTCTAAGTGGATACGAAGTCATCCTCTTAGGAAATACATCCTTGTCAATCAGATACTGTTCCCCAAATGCAGGCCCTGCCCCTATCTTAAATGCATTATTGGGATTGAAAGGTGAGACAGATGACATTCCACAAGACCATGATTGTTTGACTTCTGTAACAACAGAGACTTCCCCTAGACTAGACATGGCAACCCTGCCCATACCAGATTCGCATGTTGTGTTTGTGGATGGGTCATGCACAAGACCAAACGACACCACATACAACGCAGGATATGCCGTTGTAAGTTTACCTGACTGCATACATGAAGCAAAACCCATCCCCTATCAGTCGGCTCAGGCTGCCGAGCTGATAGCCTTGACCAGAGCATGCCAGTTGTTCGAGGGACAGCCTGTCACCATTTACACAGACTCAAAGTATGCCTTCTCCGTGGTCCATGACCACGGCGTTATCTGGGCCAGACGAGGGTTCATAGGAGCGGATGGGAAAAGAATTTCTCACTCCCAGTTGATCAATGATCTACTAGCTGCAGTCCACCTCCCTTCAGAGATAGCCATACTACATTGTAGGGCACACACGGGGGGCGGAGATCCGATTTCCAGGGGCAATGCCTTGGCAGATAGAACAGCAAAGGAAGCTGCACTACAAAAACCAGCTACTCTACAAATGGCCGTACTAACACCACCCTCGTTAGATGACACACAAATGATAGTGGAACTCCAGTACTCGGCAAGGGACACAGATCTAAATGACTGGTGTTATCCAGTGTTGCAAAAGAGTCCAAAGAGTGGACTAATTTGCAAAGAGGGGAAACCATGCATCCCACAGGCTAGTGCACCACTTTTTATAGCCCAGTACCATGGGGTAGGCCACAACAGTAAAGCTACAACGCTACTGTTGCTTAAAAATGATTTTTACATTACAGACGTTGACAAGTTAGTAGCTGGGTTTGTGCAGAGATGCATCACATGCCTCCGGGCAAATCCTAACAACCCTAATCGGGCAGTTCACCAACACCTCAAGTATCCAACAACCCCATTCACTCATCTCCAAATCGACTTCACACACATTCCCCGTGACAAAGGAAGACAGGAATATGCTTTGGTTATTGTGGACATGTTCTCACGATGGCCAGAGGTATATCCCACAAAGGCTGAGGATGCAAAGACAGTAGCAAGAATTCTAACTCAACATATTATTCCCAGGTGGGGATGCCCATTAGAGATAAACAGTGATCAGGGACCGGCCTTCACTTCAAAGATTAATCAAGAATTAGTTAAGGCCCTTAGGATAGAATGGAAATTTCATGTCCCATATCACCCCCAGAGTTCAGGGGTTGTTGAGAGAATGAATAGAACATTCAAAGACAAGTTAAGGAAGGCTACTGGAGGAACCTTCCACAAATGGAAGGAAGTGTTACCCATCATTCTTGCAGAGATTAGAATGACCCCCCACAAATCTTTAAAGATGTCACCTTTTGAAATACTAATGGGAAGACCCTTTCCCACCCCATGGGCAAAGAAACCCCTGGCCTTACAGGAAGGAGATTTAGAGCAAATACAGGATCACTATGTTAGGACATTGATAACTAAACTAGATGAGATAGAGCAAAAAATTGTCTGTAAGTTTCCTTCTCTTCCACAGGAAAACACCCACCCTTTTATACCAGGAGATGTAGTGGTAGTAAAACACCTGACGAAGGATAAGAAGGCCAAGGATTTCGCCTATGGTCCAGAAACAAGTATTGTGGCCGTAACCCGTACCGCCGTGTTGACTGAAGGAAGCCCAACTTGGATCCATGCCACCAGAGTGAAATTGGTCCCGAGAGCAAGACTGAGAGCAGAACCGGTTGATGCAGATGACCAAAACAAAGGGGAAAGCCCAATCCTCCAACAAGGGGTACTAACGGGAGCAAATGACTCCGACCTCCCACAAATTGGATCTGAGGTAATAACGAGGGCTGATAGCCCTGACCTCCGACAAGATGACATCGCTTATTTCACCACAGACTTCTGGGAAAGCCTTGTGCCTCCTATTTTGGACTGTCCTAATCGTATTCCTGCCAGTTTGGCTGATAACTAACTGTATCTATCACCCTGAAGATTTGGGACATATAAAGGGCATTTGTGGAAATCCCAACACTCCACAACAGGACAATACCAATAACACACATGATAGACACAAGAGAAATGAGAACTCAGAGGGTTTTACAGACAAAATGTTATTATTAAAGTTTAAATATGCCTATGCCCAGAAATCTGGATATGAAAAATGTTGGATATGTAGCAAGCTCCATCCTAGCACTACTAGGATTCCCCTAATGGCAGTACCTCTAAATTTCACCCCTTTCCTTAACAACACACCTCCCCTCATCCTTACCAATGTCACAAGAATGTTTTCAAATGATACCCCTACTTTTCAAATCATGAGTAGAAGTTATTTCCCAGACTGGTGTTTTAGGTTGGGGAATTCCACAAGGGGGGCTGAAGTTTGCCAACAAGCTAAAATTAACTTTTCAATGACTTCAATTGAAAGCCCTTTCTTTCACACTTCAGAACCTGCCCTAAACATCACTCTAATGAACTTTCTTAGCTCCAGTTCCACCTCCCCAGTGGGCCAGTTATTGGCGAGTCTAACCTTTTCCAGTCTTTTTGACAAAATGATGTCAATATTCAATAAGCGACCTTTAGCTTTAGGGAACAATATTTACATCTGTTGTGGGAAAACATGCCATCCATGGATTCCCATAGATCCCCAGGGATGGTGTTACCTTGCATCGCTGATCCCTATAATGGGTGTGTTAGGGGATGATAAGGGAAGACATCTATTAGAGGCCAGCATGCACCCCAGATATCCCCTTAAATATCGTGGGAAACGGGATTTGTTCCAGGAGAAAGATATGGCATGGGCATGGTTCCCTTCATGGAGTGGGTGGGGAATAGACTTAATGAAAAGGGTGAATAAATATGCGGGAATTATTGATGAAATAATGGAGAAGAACTCCGATGATATTACTAAATTAAACATAGAAACTAGAGCAATTAGGAAGCAATTAGAATTACATGAGTTAGCCATTGAGAGCATAAGCGCCGCTCTAACTGGTTTATGTGAGAACACAGAAGATTATGAGTGTTGCACCTGGTTCCATAACACAAGTATCAAGGTACCAGATTATTATGATGTAATTGCACAACACCGAAAAGAAGTAAACAAATTACAAGATGAAGCTAGGAATATTGCCAAAACCTGGGATCCTTTTGCAAACTTAAGCCTTGGAGCGGGAATGCTGACATGGTTAAAAAGTGCTGCCCTGGCCATCTTTATGATTATTCTTTTTGTTTTACTCTTATATGCTTGTTATAGGCTTATAATGTGCATAGTTGTTAAAATGTCCCGAACACCCGACCCAGCAGCTGCGAATAGAATCTATCTGAACATGTATCATGATAAAAGAAGGATGGAGAAGGAGAACCACATAATTTAGAATTATTTGGATTCTAAGAGGGGATTGTAAGGGTTAACATAAGTTGTTCATATATTGCATATATGCTGTCTGTATATCAGAATGACATGAGCATTCCTTGTGATGACCATATATAGTAGTAGTCAGTTTGAATGTCTTGTGACCTAAGTTTTGTGGTTTCTATAACCAGTTTGTGGCGGTTGACATATATACAAGCCTTAATCATGAGACGAGTTCTAACTTAAGCAATAAATAACGGTAACTCTTAACCAATGATATTTTAACAGCATCACCCAAAAGGGGGGCGTCCGCCCAGTAACAGTGTATTAACCAATGATGTTAAGACATGTATTTGTGTATTTCCTTTGAATCTCTGTATGTTTTTATAAAAGAAACTGCTCGCGCCATATTACAGCAGAATGATTCAGCCTATTATCGTCTCTCAGTCTCGTTACTGCAAGGGCTAAAATCATTCTCCTGGTACCAGACAGGACATCATACCAAGGGTCAGTACTTTATACCTTACAATTTGGGGTGGGCTTTCACATACCATCTGAGCGCATTTGGTATCACCGCACGTGTGCTGTTACATACCACCTGAGCGCATTTGGTGTCACCGCACGTGTGCTGTTACATACCACCTGAGCGCAGTTAGTGTCACCGCACGTGTGCTGTTACATACCACCTGAGTGCATTTGGTGTCACTGCACGTGTGCTGTTACATACCACCTGAGCGCATTTGGTGTCACTGCACGTGTGCTGTTACATATCACCTGAGCGCATTTGGTGTCACTGCACGTGTGCTGTTACATACCACCTGAGCGTATTTGGTGTCACCGCACGTGTGCTGTTACATATCACCTGAGCGCATTTGGTGTCACCGCACATGTGCTGTTACATACCACCTAAACACAGTTAGTGTCACCGCACCTATGCTGTTACATACCACCTGAGTGTATTTGGTGTCACCGCACGTGGGCTGTTACATACCACCTGAGCGCATTTGGTGTTACTGCACGTGTGATGTTACATACCACCTGAGCGCATTTGGTGTCACTGCACGTGTGCTGTTACATATCACCTGAGCGCATTTGGTGTCACTGCACGTGTGCTGTTACATACCACCTGAGCGCATTTGGTGTCACTGCACGTGTGCTGTTACATACAACCTGAGCGCATTTGGTGTCACTGCATGTGTGCTCTTACATATCACCTGAGCGCATTTGGTGTCACTGCACGTGTGCTGTTACATACCACCTGAGCGCAGTTAGTGTCACTGCACGTGTGCTGTTACATATCACCTGAGCGCATTTGGTGTCACTGCACGTGTGCTGTTACATACCACCTGAGCGCATTTGGTGTCACTGCACGTGTGCGGTTACATATCACTTGAGCGCATTTGGTGTTACTGCACGTGTGCTGTTACATACCACCTGAGTGCAGTTAGTGTCATTGCACGTGTGCTGTTGCATATCACCTGAGCGCATTTGGTGTCACTGCACGTGTGCTGTTACATACCACCTGAGCGCATTTGGTGTCACTGCACGTGTGCTTTTACATATCACCTGAGCGCATTTGGTGTCACTGCACGTGTGCTGTTACATACCACCTGAGCGCAGTTAGTGTCATTGCACGTGTGCTGTTACATATCACCCGAGCGCATTTGGTGTCACTGCACATGTGCTGTTACATACCACCTGAGCGCATTTGGTGTCACTGCACGCGTGCTGTTACATTTCACCTGAGCGCATTTGGTGTCACTGCACGTGTGCTGTTACATATCACCTGAGCGCATTTGGTGTCACTGCACGTGTGCTGTTACATATCACCTGAGAGCATTTGGTGTCACCGCACGTGTGCTGTTACATACCACCTGAGCGCATTTGGTGTCACTGCATGTGTGCTGTTACATATCACCTGAGCGCATTTGGTGTCACTGCACGTGTGCTGTTATATGTCACCTGAGCGCATTTGGTGTCACTGCACATGTGCGGTTACATACCACCTGAGCGCATTTGGTGTCACTGCACGTGTGCTGTTACATATCACCTGAGCGCATTTGGTGTCACTGCACGTGTGCTGTTATATGTCACCTGAGCGCATTTGGTGTCACTGCACATGTGCGGTTACATACCACCTGAGCGCATTTGGTGTCACTGCACGTGTGCTGTTACATATCACCTGAGCGCATTTGGTGTAACTGCACGTGTGCTGTTACATACCACCTGAGCACAGTTAGTGTCACTGTCTGTGTGCTGTTACATATCACCTGAGCGCATTTGGTGTCACTGCACATGTGCTGTTACATACAACCTGAGCTCAGTTAGGGTCACTGCACATGTGCTGTTACATATCACCTGAGCGCATTTGGTGTCACTGCACGTGTGCTGTTACATACCACCTGAGCGCAGTTAGGGTCACCGCACGTGTACTGTTACATACCACCTGAGCGTATTTGGTGTCACGGTACGTGGGCTGTTACATACCACCTGAGCGCATTTGGTGTCACTGCATGTGTGCTGTTACATATCACCTGAGTGCATTTGGTGTCACTGCACGTGTGCTGTTACATATCACCTGAGCGCATTTGGTGTCACTGCACGTGTGCCGTTACATACCACCTGAGTGCAGTTAGTGTCACTGCACGTGTGCTGTTACATATCACCTGAGCGCATTTGGTGTCACTGCACATGTGCTGTTACATACCACCTGAGCGCATTTGGTGTCACTGCACGTGTGCTGTTACATATCACCTGAGCGCATTTGGTGTCACTGCACATGTGCTGTTACATACCACCTGAACGCATTTGGTGTCACTGCACGTGTGCTGTTACATATCACTTGAGCGCATTTGGTGTCACTGCACGTGTGCTGTTACATACCACCTGAGCGCATTTAGTGTCACTGCACGTGTGCTGTTACATACCACCTTAGCGCATTTGGTGTCACTGCACGTGTGCTGTGACATATCACCTGAGTGCATTTGGTGTCACTGCACGTGTGCTGTTACATACCACCTGAGCGCAGTTAGTGTCACTGCACATGTGCTGTTACATATCACCTGAGCGCATTTGGTGTCACTGCACATGTGCTGTTACATACCACCTGAGCGCATTTGGTGTCACTGCACGTGTGCTGTTACATATCACTTGAGCGCATTTGGTGTCACTGCACGTGTGCTGTTACATATCATCTGAGAGCATTTGGCGTCACCGCACGTGTACTGTTACATACCACCTGAGCGCATTTGGTGTCACTGCATGTGTGCTGTTACATTACACTTGAGCGCATTTGGTGTCACTGCACGTGTGCTGTTACATACAACCTGAGCGCAGTTAGGGTCACTGCACGTGTGCTGTTACATATCACCTGAGCGCATTTGGTGTCACCGCACGTGTGCTGTTACATACCACCTGAGCGTATTTGGTGTCACTGCACATGTACTGTTACATACCACCTGAGCGTATTTGGTGTCACTGCACGTGTGCTGTTACATACCACCTGAGCGCATTTGGTGTCACTGCACGTGTGCTGTTACATATCACCTGAGTGCATTTGGTGTCACTGCACGTGTGCTGTTACATATCACCTGAGCGCATTTGGTGCCACTGCACGTGTGCTGTTACATACCACCTAGGCGCATTTGGTGTCACTGCACATGTGCTGTTACATACCACCTGAGCGCATTTGGTGTCACTGCACGTGTGCTGTTATATGTCACCTGAGCGCATTTGGTGTCACTGCACATGTGCTGTTACATACCACCTGAGCGCATTTGGTGTCACTGCACGTGTGCTGTTACATATAACCTGAGCGCATTTGGTGTCACTGCACGTGTGCTGTTACATACCACCTGAGCACATTTGGTGTCACTGCACGTGTGCTGTTACATACCACCTGAGCGCAGTTAGTGTCACTGCATGTGTGCTGTTACATATCACCTGAGCGCATTTGGTGTCACTGCACGTGTGCTGTTACATATCACCTGAGCGCATTTGGTGTCACTGCACGTGTGCTGTTACATATCACCTGTGCGCAATTGGTGTCACTGCACGTGTGCTGTTACATACCACCTGAGCGCAGTTAGTGTCACTGCACGTGTGCTGTTACATATCACCTGAGCGCATTTGGTGTCACTACACATGTGCTGTTACATACCACCTGAGCGCATTTGGTGTCACTGCACGTGTGCTGTTACATACCACCTGAGCGCAGTTAGGGTCACTGCACATGTGCGCTGTTACATATCACCTGAGCGCATTTGGTGTCACCGCACATGTGCTGTTACATACCACCTGAGCGCAGTTAGTGTCACTGCACGTGTACTGTTACATACCACCTGAGCATATTCGGTGTCACTGCACGTGTGCTGTTACATATCACCTGAGCGCATTTGGTGTCACTGCACGTGTGCTGTTACATACCACCTGAGCACAGTTAGTGTCACTGCACGTGTGCTGTTACATATCACCTGAGCGCATTTGGTGTCACTGCACATGTGCTGTTACATACAACCTGAGCGCAGTTAGGGTCACTGCACATGTGCTGTTACATATCACCTGAGCGCATTTGGTGTCACCGCACGTGTGCTGTTACATACCACCTGAGCGCAGTTAGTGTCACCGCACGTGTACTGTTACATACCACCTGAGCGTATTTGGTGTCACTGTACGTGTGCTGTTACATACCACCTGATCGCATTTGGTGTCACTGCACGTGTGCTGTTACATATCACCTGAGAGCATTTGGTGTCACCGCACGTGTACTGTTATATACCACCTGAGCGCATTTGGTGTCACTGCACGTGTGCTGTTACATATCACCTGAGCACATTTGGTGTCACTGCACGTGTGCTGTTACATACCACCTGAGCACATTTGGTGTCACTGCACGTGTGCTGTTACATACCACCTGAGTGCAGTTAGTGTCACTGCACGTGTGCTGTTACATATCACCTGAGCGCATTTGGTGTCACTGCACGTGTGCTGTTACATACCACCTGAGCGCATTTGGTGTCACTGCACGTGTGCTGTTACATATCACCTGAGCGCATTTGGTGTCACTGCACGTGTGCTGTTACATACCACCTGAGCGCAGTTAGTGCCACTGCACGTGTGCTGTTACATATCACCTGAGCACATTTGGTGTCACTGCACATGTGCTGTTACATACCACCTGAGCGCATTTGGTGTCACTGCACGTGTTCTGTTACATTTCACCTGAGCGCATTTGGTGTCACTGCACGTGTGCTGTTACATATCACCTGAGCGCATTTGGTGTCACTGCACGTGTGCTGTTACATATCACCTGAGAGCATTTGGTGTCACCGCACGTGTACTGTTACATACCACCTGAGCGCATTTGGTGTCACTGCATGTGTGCTGTTACATATCACCTGAGCGCATTTGGTGTCACTGCACGTGTGCTGTTATATGTCACCTGAGCGCATTTGGTGTCACTGCACATGTGCGGTTACATACCACCTGAGCGCATTTGGTGTCACTGCACGTGTGCTGTTACATATCACCTGAGCGCATTTGGTGTCACTGCACGTGTATTGTTACATACCACCTGAGCACAGTTAGTGTCACTGCACGTGTGCTGTTACATATCACCTGAGCGCATTTGGTGTCACTGCACATGTGCTGTTACATACAACCTGAGCGCAGTTAGGGTCACTGCACGTGCGCTGTTACATATCACCTGAGCGCATTTGGTGTCACCGCACATGTGCTGTTACATACCACCTGAGCGCATTTGGTGTCACTGCATGTGTGCTGTTACATATCACCTGAGCGCATTTGGTGTCACTGCACATGTGCGGTTACATACCACCTGAGCGCATTTGGTGTCACTGCACGTGTGCTGTTACATATCACCTGAGCGCATTTGGTGTCACTGCACGTGTATTGTTACATACCACCTGAGCACAGTTAGTGTCACTGCACGTGTGCTGTTACATATCACCTGAGCGCATTTGGTGTCACTGCACATGTGCTGTTACATACAACCTAAACGCAGTTAGGGTCACTGCACATGTGCTGTTACATATCACCTGAGCGCATTTGGTGTCACCGCACGTGTGCTGTTACATACCACCTGAGCGCAGTTGGTGTCACTGCACGTGTGCTGTTACATACCACCTGAGCGTATTTGGTGTCACTGTACGTGTGCTGTTACATATCTCCTGAGCGCATTTGGTGTCACTGCACGTGTGCTGTTACATATCACCTGAGCGCATTTGGTGTCACTGCACGTGTGCTGTTACATACCACCTGAGCGCAGTTAGTGTCACTGCACGTGTGCTGTTACATATCACCTGAGCGCATTTGGTGTCACTGCACATGTGCTGTTACATACCACCTGAGCGCATTTGGTGTCACTGCACGTGTGCTGTTACATATCACCTGAGTGCATTTGGTGTCACTGCACATGTGCTGTTACATACCACCTGAGCGCATTTGGTGTCACTGCACGTGTGCTGTTACATATCACTTGAGCGCATTTGGTGTCACTGCACGTGTGCTGTTACATACCACCTGAGCACAGTTAGTGTCACTGCACGTGTGCTGTTACATATCACCTGAGCGCATTTGGTGTCACTGCACATGTGCTGTTACATACAACCTGAGCGCAGTTAGGGTCACTGCACATGTGCTGTTACATATCACCTGAGCGCATTTGGTGTCACCGCACGTGTGCTGTTACATACCACCTGAGCGCAGTTAGTGTCACTGCACGTGTGCTGTTACATACCACCTGAGCGTATTTGGTGTCACTGTACGTGTGCTGTTACATACCACCTGATCGCATTTGGTGTCACCGCACGTGTGCTGTTACATATCACCTGAGTGCATTTGGTGTCACTGCACGTGTGCTATTACATATCACCTGAGCGCATTTGGTGTCACTGCACGTGTGCTGTTATATGTCACCTGAGCGCATTTGGTGTCACTGCACATGTGCTGTTACATACCACCTGAGCGCATTTGGTGTCACTGCACGTGTGCTGTTACATATCACCTGAGCGCATTTGGTGTCACTGCACGTGTGCTGTTACATACCACCTGAGCGCATTTGGTGTCACTGCACGTGTGCTGTTACATACCACCTGAGCGCAGTTAGTGTCACTGCACGTGTGCTGTTACATATCACCTGAGCGCATTTGGTGTCACTGCACGTGTGCTGTTACATACCACCTGAGCGCATTTGGTGTCACTGCACGTGTGCTGTTACATATCACCTGAGCGCATTTGGTGTCACTGCACGTGTGCTGTTACATACCACCTGAGCGCAGTTAGTGTCACTGCACGTGTGCTGTTACATATCACCTGAGCGCATTTGGTGTCACTGCACATGTGCTGTTACATACCACCTGAGCGCATTTGGTGTCACTGCACGTGTGCTGTTACATTTCACCTGAGCGCATTTGGTGTCACTGCACGTGTGCTGTTACATATCACCTGAGCGCATTTGGTGTCACTGCACGTGTGCTGTTACATATCACCTGAGAGCATTTGGTGTCACTGCACGTGTGCTGTTACATACCACCTGAGCGCATTTGGTGTCACTGCATGTGTGCTGTTACATATCACCTGAGCGCATTTGGTGTCACTGCACGTGTGCTGTTATATACACCTGAGCGCATTTGGTGTCACTGCACATGTGCTGTTACATACCACCTGAGCGCATTTGGTGTCACTGCACGTGTGCTGTTACATATCACCTGAGCGCATTTGGTGTCACTGCACGTGTATTGTTACATACCACCTGAGCACAGTTAGTGTCACTGCACGTGTGCTGTTACATATCACCTGAGCGCATTTGGTGTCACTGCACATGTGCTGTTACATACAACCTGAGCGCAGTTAGGGTCACTGCACATGTGCTGTTACATATCACCTGAGCGCATTTGGTGTCACTGCACGTGTGCTGTTACATACCACCTGAGCGCAGTTAGTGTCACCGCACGTGTACTGTTACATACCACCTGAGCGTATTTGGTGTCACTGCACGTGTGCTGTTACATATCACCTGAGCGCATTTGGTGTCACTGCACGTGTGCTGTTACATATCACCTGAGCGCATTTGGTGTCACTGCACGTGTGCTGTTACATACCACCTGAGCGCAGTTAGTGTCACTGCACGTGTGCTGTTACATATCACCTGAGCGCATTTGGTGTCACTGCACATGTGCTGTTACATACCACCTGAGCGCATTTGGTGTCACTGCACGTGTGCTGTTACATATCACCTGAGCGCATTTGGTGTCACTGCACATGTGCCGTTACATACCACCTGAGCGCATTTGGTGTCACTGCACGTGTGCTGTTACATATCACTTGAGCGCATTTGGTGTCACTGCACGTATGCTGTTACATACCACCTGAGCGCATTTAGTGTCACTGCACGTGTGCTGTTACATACCACCTTAGCGCATTTGGTGTCACTGCACGTGTGCTGTTACATATCACCTGAGTGCATTTGGTGTCACTGCACGTGTGCTGTTACATACCACCTGAGCGCAGTTAGTGTCACTGCACTTGTGCTGTTACATATCACCTGAGCGCATTTGGTGTCACTGCACATGTGCGGTTACATACCACCTGAGCGCATTTGGTGCCACTGCACGTGTGCTGTTACATATCACCTGAGCGCATTTGGTGTCACTGCACGTGTATTGTTACATACCACCTGAGCACAGTTAGTGTCACTGCACGTGTGCTGTTACATATCACCTGAGCGCATTTGGTGTCACTGCACATGTGCTGTTACATACAACCTGAGCGCAGTTAGGGTCACTGCACATGTGCTGTTACATATCACCTGAGCGCATTTGGTGTCACCGCACGTGTGCTGTTACATACCACCTGAGCGCAGTTAGTGTCACTGCACGTGTACTGTTACATACCACCTGAGCGTATTTGGTGTCACTGTACGTGTGCTGTTACATATCACCTGAGCGCATTTGGTGTCACTGCACGTGTGCTGTTACATATCACCTGAGCGCATTTGGTGTCACTGCACGTGTGCTGTTACATACCACCTGAGCGCAGTTAGTGTCACTGCACGTGTGCTGTTACATATCACCTGAGCGCATTTGGTGTCACTGCACATGTGCTGTTACATACCACCTGAGCGCATTTGGTGTCACTGCACGTGTGCTGTTACATATCACCTGAGCGCATTTGGTGTCACTGCACATGTGCTGTTACATACCACCTGAGCGCATTTGGTGTCACTGCACGTGTGCTGTTACATATCACTTGAGCGCATTTGGTGTCACTGCACGTGTGCTGTTACATACCACCTGAGCGCATTTAGTGTCACTGCACATGTGCTGTTACATACCACCTTAGCGCATTTGGTGTCACTGCACGTGTGCTGTTACATATCACCTGAGTGCATTTGGTGTCACTGCACATGTACTGTTACATACCACCTGAGCGCAGTTAGTGTCACTGCACTTGTGCTGTTACATATCACCTGAGCGCATTTGGTGTCACTGCACGTGTGCTGTTACATATCACCTGAGAGCATTTGGTGTCACCGCACGTGTACTGTTACATACCACCTGAGCGCATTTGGTGTCACTGCATGTGTGCTGTTACATATCACTTGAGCGCATTTGGTGTCACTGCACGTGTGCTGTTACATACAACCTGAGCGCAGTTAGGGTCACTGCACGTGTGCTGTTACATATCACCTGAGCGCATTTGGTGTCACCCCACGTGTGCTGTTACATACCACCTGAGCGCAGTTAGTGTCACCGCACGTGTACTGTTACATACCACCTGAGCGTATTTGGTGTCACTGCACGTGTGCTGTTACATACCACCTGAGCGCATTTGGTGTCACTGCACGTGTGCTGTTACATATCACCTGAGTGCATTTGGTGTCACTGCACGTGTGCTATTACATATCACCTGAGCGCATTTGGTGTCACTGCACGTGTGCTGTTACATACCACCTGAGCGCATTTGGTGTCACTGCACATGTGCTGTTACATACCACCTGAGCGCATTTGGTGTCACTGCACGTGTGCTGTTATATGTCACCTGAGCGCATTTGGTGTCACTGCACATGTGCTGTTACATACCACCTGAGCGCATTTGGTGTCACTGCACGTGTGCTGTTACATACCACCTGAGCGCACTTGGTGTCACTGCACGTGTGCTGTTACATATCACCTGAGCGCATTTGGTGTCACTGCACGTGTGCTGTTACATACCACCTGAGCGCAGTTAGTGTCACTGCACGTGTGCTGTTACATATCACCTGAGCGCATTTGGTGTCACTGCACGTGTGCTGTTACATATCACCTGTGCGCATTTGGTGTCACTGCACGTGTGCTGTTACATATCACCTGTGCGCATTTGGTGTCACTGCACGTGTGCTGTTACATACCACCTGAGCGCAGTTAGTGTCACTGCACATGTGCTGTTACATATCACCTGAGCGCGATTGGTGTCACTGCACATGTGCTGTTACATACCACCTGAGCGCATTTGGTGTCACTGCACGTGTGCTGTTACATACCACCTGAGCGCAGTTAGGGTCACTGCACGTGCGCTGTTACATATCACCTGAGCGCATTTGGTGTCACCGCACATGTGCTGTTACATATCACCTGAGCGCATTTGGTGTCACTGCACGTGTGCTGTTACATACCACCTGAGCGCAGTTAGTGTCACTGCACGTGTGCTGTTACATATCACCTGAGCGCATTTGGTGTCACTGCACGTGTGCTGTTACATACCACCTGAGCGCATTTGGTGTCACTGCACGTGTGCTGTTACATATCACCTGAGCGCATTTGGTGTCACTGCACGTGTGCTGTTACATACCACCTGAGCGCAGTTAGTGCCACTGCACGTGTGCTGTTACATATCACCTGAGCGCATTTGGTGTCACTGCACATGTGCTGTTACATACCACCTGAGCGCATTTGGTGTCACTGCACGTGTTCTGTTACATTTCACCTGAGCGCATTTGGTGTCACTGCACGTGTGCTGTTACATATCACCTGAGCGCATTTGGTGTCACTGCACGTGTGCTGTTACATATCACCTGAGAGCATTTGGTGTCACGCACGCGTACTGTTACATACCACCTGAGCGCATTTGGTGTCACTGCATGTGTGCTGTTACATATCACCTGAGCGCATTTGGTGTCACTGCACGTGTGCTGTTATATGTCACCTGAGCGCATTTGGTGTCACTGCACATGTGCTGTTACATACCACCTGAGCGCATTTGGTGTCACTGCACGTGTGCTGTTACATATCACCTGAGCGCATTTGGTGTCACTGCACGTGTATTGTTACATACCACCTGAGCACAGTTAGTGTCACTGCACGTGTGCTGTTACATATCACCTGAGCGCATTTGGTGTCACTGCACATGTGCTGTTACATACAACCTGAGCGCAGTTAGGGTCACTGCACATGTGCTGTTACATATCACCTGAGCGCATTTGGTGTCACCGCACGTGTGCTGTTACATACCACCTGAGCGCAGTTAGTGTCACCGCACGTGTACTGTTACATACCACCTGAGCGTATTTGGTGTCACTGTACGTGTGCTGTTACATATCACCTGAGCGCATTTGGTGTCACTGCACGTGTGCTGTTACATATCACCTGAGCGCATTTGGTGTCACTGCACGTGTGCTGTTACATACCACCTGAGCGCAGTTAGTGTCACTGCACGTGTGCTGTTACATATCACCTGAGCGCATTTGGTGTCACTGCACATGTGCTGTTACGTACCACCTGAGCGCATTTGGTGTCACTGCACGTGTGCTGTTACATATCACCTGAGCGCATTTGGTGTCACTGCACATGTGCCGTTACATACCACCTGAGCGCATTTGGTGTCACTGCACGTGTGCTGTTACAGATCACTTGAGCGCATTTGGTGTCACTGCACGTGTGCTGTTACATACCACCTGAGCGCATTTAGTGTCACTGCACGTGTGCTGTTACATACCACCTGAGCGCATTTGGTGTCACTGCACGTGTGCTGTTACATATCACCTGAGTGCATTTGGTGTCACTGCACGTGTGCTGTTACATACCACCTGAGCGCAGTTAGTGTCACTGCACTTGTGCTGTTACATATCACCTGAGCGCATTTGGTGTCACTGCACATGTGCTGTTACATACCACCTGAGCGCATTTGGTGTCACTGCACGTGTGCTGTTACATATCACCTGAGCGCATTTGGTGTCACTGCACGTGTATTGTTACATACCACCTGAGCACAGTTAGTGTCACTGCACGTGTGCTGTTACATATCACCTGAGCGCATTTGGTGTCACTGCACATGTGCTGTTACATACAACCTGAGCGCAGTTAGGGTCACTGCACATGTGCTGTTACATATCACCTGAGCGCATTTGGTGTCACTGCACATGTGCTGTTACATACCACCTGAGCGCATTTGGTGTCACTGCACGTGTGCTGTTACATACCACCTGAGCGCAGTTAGGGTCACTGCACGTGCGCTGTTACATATCACCTGAGCGCATTTGGTGTCACCGCACATGTGCTGTTACATATCACCTGAGCGCATTTGGTGTCACTGCACGTGTGCTGTTAAATACCACCTGAGCGCAGTTAGTGTCACTGCACGTGTGCTGTTACATATCACCTGAGCGCATTTGGTGTCACTGCACGTGTGCTGTTACATATCACCTGAGCGCATTTGGTGTCACTGCACGTGTGCTGTTACATATCACCTGTGCGCATTTGGTGTCACTGCACGTGTGCTGTTACATACCACCTGAGCGCAGTTAGTGTCACTGCACATGTGCTGTTACATATCACCTGAGCGCATTTGGTGTCACTGCACATGTGCTGTTACATACCACCTGAGCGCATTTGGTGTCACTGCACGTGTGCTGTTACATACCACCTGAGCGCAGTTAGGGTCACTGCACGTGCGCTGTTACATATCACCTGAGCGCATTTGGTGTCACCGCACATGTGCTGTTACATACCACCTGAGCGCAGTTAGTGTCACTGCACGTGTACTGTTACATACCACCTGAGCGTATTTGTTGTCACTGCACGTGTGCTGTTACATATCACCTGAGCGCATTTGGTGTCACTGCACGTGTGCTGTTTCATATCACTTGAGCGCATTTGGTGTCACTGCACGTGTGCTGTTACGTACCACCTGAGCGCAGTTGGTGTCACTGCACTTGTGCTGTTACATAGCACCTGAACAATATGTCTGGTAGGACAACAAAGAGAGGCAGAGAGTCATGAGGGCAAGCAGGCTCTGCATCTAGAGGTAACGCTGGTGGTGGATGTGGTGCATCCTCTTCAGCACGTGGCCGTGGCCATGGCCGCTCGTCCTTTTCGGGAGCTGGCCGTGTTGAGCCTCAACATGCAGAGAAATTAGTAGAGTGGATGACCAAGCCGTCCTCATCCTTCTCATCCTCTCTCACACAGACTGATCAAAGTTCATCTGGCAAAGCAGCTGCCAAGGCGTCCTCTTCCCTCTGCACAATGGCTTCACACAATACTTCCCTATTACCACTATATCCTCCTGAGGAGTCCCCCGGACTGTTTCAACACAGTGTTGGGTACATGCTGCAGGAAGATGCGCAGCGTTTTGAAGACTCCGATGACGGAACACTGATAGAGGAAGGCATTGATGTGAGCCCAGGGAGAGGGGGTGTCCGAGAGGGACAGCAATTTGTCAGTGATGATGTTCCCCCAGCTGGAGCATACTGCCAGGTTGTTGACAGTGATGAGGAGGGAGGGGATGATGAGGTCACTGACTCTACCTGGGTGCCTGATAGGAGAGAGGAGGAGGAGGAGGAGATGGAGGAGGAGTTGGAGGACAAGGCACAGGCACATCTCCAAAGAGGCAGGATGCCCTCCAGGGGTCAGCTTAAGGTCACACCCACTGCATTACAGCGCACATCTACGGCGCTTGTGCATGGCGCTGCTGTGTCTGACCGGTACAGCAAAAGTTCATTGGTGTGCGCCTTTTTTGAAACATGTCCACAAGATCGTACCTTTGCTATTTGCAACTTATGTCGCAAGCGTATCTCGCGTGGCCAAAACATCAACCGCCTGGGTACCACATGCTTGTCCAGACATATGTCGACCTGCCATGCAGCTCATTGGCAAGCACACCAGAAAGACCCACAACAAAGACAAAAGCGTATCCCCCTTGCCCTTCTGGGACCTCCAACCCCAGTAGACCCCCAGTCCTCTCTGAAGCCTGCAGTGAAGGTGTAGAAATAGGTGTGTCACAAGCTAGTAGTAGCGGTCAATCTACTGATAGTACCAGGCAAATTTCCCTGCCCCAGCTGCTGCAGCGCCGAAAGAAGTACAATCCCAGCCATCCACATGCCCAGCAGTTGAATGCTAGCTTAGCGAAATTGCTAGCACTTCAACTGCTACCTTTTCAGTTAGTAGATTCTGCCCCCTTCCGTGAGTTTGTGCAATGTGCAGTACCTCAGTGGCAAGTACCAAAACGCCACTTTTTCTCACAGAAGGCTATTCCGGCTCTCTACCGGCATGTGGAAGGCAATGTCCATGCCTCGCTGGACAGGGCGGTCAGTGGTAAGGTGCATCTTACCGCTGACTCATGGTCCAGCAGGCATGGACAGGGACGTTACCTGTCTTTTACGGCGCATTGGGTGACTGCTGGCAGCTGGGAAGGACGCAGGGCAAGGTCCAGTAGTTTTGGAGGTTGTTCCGCCACCACGCCTCCAAAACAATACTACTGCTTGTGACACACCTCTTTCCTCCACCCCCTCCTCTTCTTCTTCCTCTGTGGCCTCTTCCTGTGGGGATGTTTTCTCCGAACCAGCCGTGCTTCGTAGGCGTACGAGGGGATACGCAGGAATGCAGGCCAAGAGATGCCATGCGGTGCTAGAGCTGGTGTGCTTGGGAGACAGGAGCCACACTGGGGAAGAGGTTTTGTCAGCTCTGCAGGGTCAGGCTGAGAGGTGGTTGATGCCACGCCAGCTGAAGCCTGGAATGGTGGTCAGCAATAATGGCACCAACCTCCTCTCTGCCCTGCGACAGGGAAAACTCACCCACGTTCCCTGTTTTGAGCATGTCCTCAATTTGGTGGTGCAGCGGTTCTTGGGCAGGTACCCGGGCTTGCAGGATGTCCTGAAGCAGGGCCAGGAAAGTCTGTGTGCATTTTCGGAGGTCATATAATGCCACTGCTCGGCTGACTGACCTCCAAAGGGAATACAACCTGCCCAAGAACCGCCTAATTTGTGACATGCCCACCAGATGGAACTCTACGTTGGCCATGCTGCAGCGGCTGCACACGCAGCAGCGGGCCATCAATGAGTACCTGTGCCAATATGGCAGCAGAACTGGGTCAGGGCAGCTAGGTTTTTTTCCCCACGCCAGTGGGCCTTGATCAGGGATGCATGCACTGTCCTGTCACCATTTGAGGAGGCCACGAGGACGGTGAGCAGTGACAGTGCATGCATCAGTGAGACTGTCCCTCTTATTCACATGTTGGAGCACACGCTACGTGGAATAATGGACAGGGCCCTTGAGGCAGAACAGAGGGAGGAAG
Organism: Rana kukunoris; assembly: GCA_029574335.1. Taxonomy (NCBI): domain Eukaryota; kingdom Metazoa; phylum Chordata; class Amphibia; order Anura; family Ranidae; genus Rana; species Rana kukunoris. The sequence goes on from JAJQKJ010000077.1 coordinate 207,027, forward strand.
ATGATGACTTCCTTACCTCTCAAGGCCCCCTTTACCCAGACAGTGGTCCTGCTTACCCACCTAGCACACAGGAAGAGGAGGAGGAGGAGGATTGTATCAGCAGCATGGAGGTGGAGCCTAGCACTCAGCAGCAGCTGTCTTCAAGGGATCATTTACAGTCCCAAGGAGCACGTGGAGTTTTACGTGGCTGGGATGAGGTGCCTGTGGATCCTGTCATCCTCAGTGACCCAGAGGACTGTGGCCCGAATGCCTCTGCAAACCTGCACTGCATGGCCTCCCTGATCCTGCAAAGCCTGCGTAAGGATCCTCGTGTACGTGCTATTAAGGAGAGGGATCATTACTGGCTGGCGACTCTCCTTGATCCACGTTACAAGAGTAAGGTTGCAGACCTTATGTTGCCATCGCAGAGGGAGCAGAAGATGAAACTTCTGCGGGAGGCCTTGCAGAAGGGTCTGTGCAATGCGTTCCCAGAACCGGGAGGATTACCAAAACCTGGCTCTGGACAACGTCTTGCTGAGGCTTCGGTGAGTCACAGAAGGGGCGGTGGAGAAGGTGGTCGTCTGGCGGATGCGTTCAGGCAGTTTTTTAGTCCGCAGCCCCAAGGTCTGACCGGTTCCAGCAACCATCGCCAGCGTCTGGTTTACATGGTCCGGGAATACCTAGGGGCAAGATCCGACTTGGACACCTTCCCCACCGAAAATCCTCTAGCTTACTGGGTCTTGAGGATGGATCACTGGCCAGAGCTTGCACAGTATGCAATTGAGCTACTGGCTTGCCCTGCATCCAGTGTTCTTTCAGAACGGACATTCAGTGCTGCTGGAGGCTTTGTGACTGATCACAGGGTGCGCCTCTCCACCGGCTCTGTTGATCGACTGACCTTCATCAAAATAAATCAGGCTTGGATCAACACCAGCTACCAAGCACCTGATGCTGATATTAATGAATAATATCTTTTTTTTGAAATGTCGGATCCCTTTTAGACTGCTGATGCTGAGTGACTGTCCTCTTATGCTGCTAATGGAATATCCTTCTCCTCCTCACTTTTCTTGCTGATAGCTAGTAAGAAATGTTGTATTTCTGGGCTCCGCCACCAGTGCCTAAGGCCAAATTTTTCTGCCCCTGTTTTAACAGGGGCGCCTAATAACATTTTTTGATGCAATCATTTGCAGGTGGCTCCTTGTTGCGCTCCAATTGGAGTTATTGTGAGGGGTTGCAGTGTTGTGTTGTGCCCAAGGCCCAATTTTTCTGCCCCTGTTTTAACAGGGGCGCCTAATAACAATTTTTGATGCAATAATTTGCACGTGGCTCCTTGTTGCGCTCCAATGGGAGTTATTGTGAGGGGTTGCAGTGTTGTGTTGTCTCCAAGGCCCAATTTTTCTGCCCCTGTTTTAACAGGGGCGCCTAATAACAATTTTTGATGCAATAATTTGCACGTGGCTCCTTGTTGCGCTCCAATTGGAGTTATTGGGAGGGGTTGCAAATGTTGTGTTGTGCCCAAGGCACAATTTTTCAGCCCCTGTTTAACAGGGGCGCCTAATAACAATTTTTGATGCAATAATTTGCACGTGGCTCCTTGTTGCGCTCCAATTGGAGTTATTGGAAGGGGTTGCAAGTGCTGTGTTGTGCCCAAGGCACAATTTTTCAGTCCCTGTTTAACACGGGCGCCTAATAACAATTTTTGATGCAATAATTTGCACGTGGCTCCTTGTTGCGCTCCAATTGGAATTATTGGGAGGGGTTGCAAGTGTTGTGTTGTGCCCAAGACACAATTTTTCAGCCCCTGCCACCGCTAAAATATTCGACATAATGTTGCCACACAGAACTTGCGCAAGTAGCATTAATTACTTTTTTTTTATAGTCCTCTCATGTTGTGCAGGGACATTTCTAAACACGTGCCACTACTATAGACACCCAGCAGGTGTGATATTTAATGGAATTTTTTTTTTCACTTTAAGCATCATTAACCACTTAAGACCCGGACCAATACGCTGGTAAATGACCCAAGGTGTTTTTGCGATTCGGCACTGCGTCGCTTTAACAGACAATTGCGCGGTCGTGCGACGTGGCTCCCAAACAAAATTTGCGTCCTTTTCTTCCCACAAATAGAGCTTTCTTTTGGTGGTATTTGATCACCCCTGCGATTTTTATTTTTTGCGCTATATAAAAAAATAGAGCGACATTTTTGAAAAAAAAACACTATTTTTTACTTTTTGTTAAAAAAAAATCAAATAAACTAAATTTTAGTCAAACATTTAGGCCAAAATGTATTTAGCCACATGTCTTTAGTAAAAAAAAAAAATCGCAATAAAAAAAAATAGCTACCTAGCGGGAACAGCGACACTAATACAGCGATCAGAAAAATGATCGCTTAGTGACGCTGGCAATAGGGAGTGAAAGGGTTAACTAGGGCGGTGATCAGGGGGTTAAAACTTTATTAGGGGGGGTGGGGGGGCTATCCTGAACCTAACACTAACTGACTTTTACACTGCCTGTCACACTGACACTAAATGCAGTGATTAGATCACTGCATTCAGTGACACTGTGACAGGGGGGTGGGGGGGCAGATCGCAAGGGGTTAAGTATGCCTATGTGTGTGTATGTCAGTGTAGTGTTAGTGCACACTTACTGTGAGGTGTCCCTCTCATCGCAGCGGTTGGAAATACCGCTGCGATGAGAGATTACATCACTTCCCCCTTCCTGTGTAAACACAGGAGGAGGAAGTGACAGGGCGGGAGAGCGCAGGGATTGGCTGGGAGCGATCGCGGGGGGGCGGGCAAACACGGACATCCGCCCGCTCGTCCCGGATCGCTCCCGGAGACACGGGGACCACCGCACGCCGCGGGGGGGTCCCGATCGGACCCCCGATCCGCTACTGGGCGAGGACGTAAATTTACTCCCTTGTGCCCAGCCGTGCCATTCTGTGGCCGTAAATGTGCGTGCGGAGGTCCTTAAGTGGTTAAAATGGCTGCTCCGCAAAAAACGGCCGTTTAAAAAAAAAACATTTCCATTTCCTGGGGGCAAGACCCGGGTTCTGAACGACGTTTTCCAACATTTTTTTGAATTTTGGTCTTTAAAATGACCGTTTTTTAATTCGAACGTTCGGGTCCCATAGACTTCAATGGGGTTCGAAATATTTGTGCGAACCCGCGGTCTGTTCGAACGTTCTGATGCGAACCGAACCCGGGGGTGTTCGGCTCATCCCTAGTCCTTTGCCTCTCTTTTTAGAGACCGCGTGGTCAAAGTGCGTGCATGTTAACCCAATTTCGAGTGCGTGTAAGTGTGGTTGTTTTTGTGGGAGGGAGGGGTGGGCGTACTAAGTGCAAGCTTACCTCGCATTGCACACCCACCGGGAGCCGGACTGAGACCACCAAACTCAATTTACATGTAGCTGAGCACGGGATCCGAACCTCTAGCTGCAAAGGTGAATGGCTTGTCAGCACAGTGCCAAACGCGTCGAGCCACCGCAGCTCCCCAATACTTGGTTGTTCATTGTATTTAAGATCTTCTTATGTGAGACCAATTTGTTATTAAATGTAGATGTGTTATTAACTAGATTTAAATAATCCGACTTAAGTCATTATACAGTAAAAGGAGAGTGTGCTCAGCGCAGAAGTTTATTACACATATGGACTCAGTAGCACAATGGTTGGCATGGCCGATCCGCCCTATAGGCTCGCTATGCAAGCCGCTTAGGGCCCCACAAATCTGCGAAGGGTCCCCCAAATAACTAGAGGCCCTGCCTAGTAAGAAGTCATTTTCGCCCCCTCACCCCGCTTCTCAACTTGATGACTGCATGGGAGAAGAGGCAAGAAGTCAGCACCCCTTGCTTCTCAATGTAATGTAAGATGTCATTTCCGACAGCACAACACCCCCTCCCCCCACTTCTCAACTTTCTTTAATGTGACATGTCACTGTTGTCAGCGCCCCCCACTTCTCATTTTTAATGTGCCATGTCATTTAGCTTTGAGCCCCAGGGAGGTCATGATCGGCACTGAGTGTTGCTCACAACAACAACCTAGTTAGCGTGTCACACAGAGGTGATCCAGTGTATACTTGTTGTTTTTCCAGGTAGGAAACTTGTCCAAAGATAGAGAAATGCAGCAGCTTCGGTAATGGATAAAATCCATTGTTAAGCTTAGAAGGATTGTAAAAGCAGACAATTGTACTACACTTTTTAAAAAGGATGATTGATATTCCACTTTCAGCCTCTAATCTTTTTGATTCATCTATCCCTTGTTTTACAATCTCATAGGCCACCATCAAGCTGCAGAAAAGGAGCCGACCAACCCCACACAGTACCAAGCCCCACCCTCGCCGGATGTAAAGGAAGTGCACAATGCCACCACATCAGGTCAGTTTCAGTTAATACATGTAGGCCTGCATAATTTTAATGCATGTTTTTTCACAAATTTTAGGTGGACGAGCTGTTGGTGGTGGCTTAGACACTTCCAGTGCCCAGGTGCTCATTGGGGAGATAATGTCCTGCAGGGCACGAATAGAGGACACGAACATAGCCCTGGATAAGATCATAAGGGAGAATAAGAAGGTGGACCAAGACCTGAAGAACATTCTTGATGTTCTGGGGAGGGTTTAAAAAAAAAAAAAAAAAAAAATGAAAAAAAAAATAAAAAAAAAAAATATATATATATATATATATATATATATATATATATTTATGGTCGTGGCCCTCTGACTGAGAGTGATGTGGATCACATAAACACGCGACAAGACTTACAACATAAATAGACCTGAAGTGTGCCTTGGTGGTCTGGTCAGTATGCCAAGAAAAGGGGGCATACCCAAAGTAAGTAATGGGTAGTTATTTGAAGAAGGATATGCTGAGAAGTGCCCTGAAAAAGGGAAGGGCGGGAGGGTGTCGAATGCGATTGAATGCGCAGACTCACGGACATGAGGTGAGCTGGGAAGAGTCGGCCCAGTGACGTGTAGTACTGCACACTGAACCGACAAAGAGCATGTGTGAGTGGGCTGCTTAAATACCCTCCGGGCCCCTCCCATAAACTCAGGCCACCATACTGGCCTTCTTATTTATGGTCGTGGCCCTCTGACTGAGAGTGATGTGGATCACATAAACACACGACAAGACTTACAACATAAATAGACCTGAAGTGTGCCTTGGTGGTCTGGTCAGTATGCCAAGAAAAGGGGGCAAAAGACTCAGATAGGGAAATAGCTTATATTGATTTCTTGTATTTATTGAGCCAGCTTGGTAAAGGCTTGTGCCATTCCTTCCTGAGGATTTGGGATGTATGTGGCAAAACAAGGAGACTTCCCATCAGCCTGGTATCTTGATTACGTGGTATGGTACTCCCTGTTGGGAGGCAGCTGAGGCTGCTCTAATTCAGAAAGAATGTCCTGAGAACAGACTGGGATTTGAAGCCCAAGTTGCTTAGGATTCTGACATGCTTGACAAATTGGCTGCCAGTCAGGGAGCTGGTTTAGAAAGGGTAGCAACGAGCTACAATCAGATTGGCTGGGTAGATGGAGCAGTAGTCGGTCAAGCACCGTCACTGGGAGTCAGGCATTGTTAGTCTGAAACAGGTTGATGTCAACCCCTGGGGCTGGTTTGTTGCGTTTGCAGACTGAGAGTGTAGGGGTTCGAAAGCGAGTCGGGTGGCATCAGAGCAGTGTGACTGCCGGAGCCACTGACTGTAAATTCGTAGAAGGCCTGGTAGATGGCTGCTTGGATGACTATGCTGGGCAAGGCCCTAAATGGGGAACGAGTAAGGATTTCAGACATGTCCCTAAAGAGGGCACTCTTGAAAGGTAGGCGCTCGCTACTGACTACAGGTTGGTGCTTCTGTATGCTCTGTAGAAGGGACTTGACTGCATGGGCTCGAGAATACTGACAGTTTACTGGGGTCCTGCAGGGACAGGAAATGCTGGACGCCATCTAGATATGGCGTGATAGTATTGTGAGAAAGGGTTAGCTGCGTGTGGCAATACAATATGAATGCTAGGAAGTGTCTAACGTTGCCTATTGCTGCTCCGAGACAAGTGGCCAAAAATTAGCAGTTAGTGTTCCAAGCAGTGTGATAGGCCTTCAGTGTGTTGCGTGCCAAGGAGTGGTTAAATAGCTGGGTTGAGTTGGTGAGATGCTACTTCAATCCATCGTCAGCAATGACCAGGGTGGGACAGGGATGGTTATTGGGTCAGCTCCAGGCTCTTGCTGGAAAAACAAAGTAAGGTTGTAATGGGAGAGAGCATCAGCTGCGATTTTGCATTTGCCTGGAACATGTCTACAGAAGATATTTAACTGGTGACAGCTGCGCGAGCCTGCGCAGGAAGGACGTGATGGGGAACGGCTTGATCTACCTTGATTGATGAAGTCGGCTGTGGCCTGATTGTCTGTGGTGAAGAACACTGTCTGTCCAGTTCAAGTGTGGCCCCAAACCTGGGCAGCTGCCACAATGGGGTACAGCACGAGACGTGATGAAGACTGGGTGAAGCAGAAATTTAAGAGAATTTCTGGGGGCCAAGGTTTGGAGAACCAGTGGCGGACGAAAAATGCACGCAAAAGCCTGTGGTGGCTCGGCTGACACTGCCGGGATGAAGATTAAAATGCTGTTCTATCAGGTGGGGAAGTTGTCCCACATAGCTAAGTCTGCTACTGATGCTTGGTCTAGTTTAAGAACTTGGACTGGATCTGGCATTGGTGTGAGAAAATCAAGACAATACACAGGTGCTCAACAAGATGATATACGTGCACTCACTGACCAACGTGCACTCGCTGACCAACGTGCACTCGCTGACCAACGTGCACTCGCTGACCAACGTGCACTCGCTGACCAACGTGCACTCGCTGACCAACGTGCACTCGCAGACCAACGTGCACCCGCAGACCAACGTGCACCCGCAGACCAATGTGCACTCGCAGACCAACGTGCACTCGCAGACCAACGTGCACTCGCTGGATGGAAACCTGAACTAACTGCAGGGAAAAAGACAGGGAAAAGATGAGTGGCCCGCGTGCCACTAAAGATGAATGGCCAACTGGGTGCCACTGTGTGTTTGTTTGGCTGATTGTCACTGAGGTGTGTTTGCAAGTTCAGTTTGTATTCGGGTTTGCACGTAGGTGCATGCTGCAAAGTGTTTTATACTGCTGCAGACAATATTGTGTGGTTGCAAGGGTCTCAGTCTGGTTTGCTGAGATGATATTGCGTGGTTGCAAAGGTCTCGATGATTATGAGATGGTTGCACGGGTCTCAACAAGTGAGGGGTTGCTGAGACGATGTTGCGTTTGCAATGGTGTCAAATGAGTGTCGGGCTGCTGAGATGACTATGTTTGGCTGCAAAGGTCTGAACGGGTGTCAGGTTGCTGAGACGAGATTGTGTGGTTGCAAAGGTGTAGACGAGTTTGAGGTAGCTAAGATGATATTTTGCAAGGGTATTGCACAAGATACAAAAGGTTTGAATACAACCTGCAACAGTAAGAAGAAGCCGCAATGCACTTGCGATGTCCAATGCGATTGAATGCGCAGACTCACGGACATGAGGTGAGCTGGGAAGAGTCGGCCCAGTGACGTGTAGTACTGCACACTGAACCGACAAAGAGCATGTGTGAGTGGGCTGCTTAAATACCCTCCGGGCCCCTCCCATAAACTCAGGCCACCATACTGGCCTTCTTATATATATAAAAATATAAAAAATAAATAAAAAATGACACATTTTTAATTGTGATCCAATAAATATTTTTGGATACTCAAGAATCTCTGGCTTCTTATTATATCCATGCTGCCTAAAAGAACAAATGTAGATTTGTGGTGTTTCCATTGACAATGGTGAGTATTTAGTAAAAGAAAATAAACATGACACTATGAGAACGTAGGAGAAAGCTAGAATGAACTCAAATTAGAAAATAAGCAAACAAAGAAAATTACTAGAGCAGGGGCATAAAAATTGGGCCTTAGTCACTGGTGGCTGTGTCACAACACTGCAAACCCCTCACAGATACTGTAATTGGAGCTCAGCAAAGAGACACATGCATAGTATTGCATTAAAAATTCTTGTTAGACGCCCCTGTTCAACAGGGGCAGAAACATTGGGCCTTAGTCACATCACAACACAGCAACCCCTCCCACTATCTTTAATTGGAGCACAACAAGGAGGAACGTGCAAAGTATTGCATCAAAAATTGTTATTAGGCGCCCCTGTTAAACAGGGGCAGACAAATTAGGCCTTAGGCACTGGTGGCGGAGCCCAGAAATACAACATTTCTTTCTAGATATCAGGAAAAAAAGTGAGGAGGAGAAGGATATTCCATCAGCAGCATAACAGGACAGTCACTCAGCATCAGCATCCGCAGTCTCCAAGGGATCTGACATTTCAACAAAAAATGATTATTCAGTAACATCAGCATCAGGTGCTTGTTGGCTGGTGTTGATCCAAGCCTGATTCATTTTAATGAAGGTCAGTCGATCAACAGTGTCGGTGGAGAGGCGCTCCCTGTGATTGGTCACAAAGCCTCCAGCAGCACTGAATGTGCGTTCTGAAAGAACACTGGATGCAGGGCAAGCCAGTAGCTCAATTGCGTACTGTGCAAGCTCTGGCCAGTGATCCATCCTCAAGACCCAGTAAGCCAGAGGATTTTCGGTGGGGAAGGTGTCCAAGTCGGATCTTGCCCCTAGGTATTCCCGGACCATGTAAACCAGACGCTGGCGATGGTTGCTGGAACCGGTCAGACCTTGGGGCTACGGACTAAAACAGTTTTTTGAACGCATCGGTCAGACGGCCACCTTCTCCACCGCTCCTTCTCTGACTCACCGAAGCCTCAGCAAGACGTTGTCAAGGGCCAGGTTTTGGTAATCCCCCCGGTTCTGGGAACGCATTGCACAGAGCCTTCTGCAAGGCCTCCCGCAGAAGTTTCATTTTCTGCTCCCTCTGCGATGGCAACATAAAGTCCGCTACCTTACTCTTGTAAAGTGGATCAAGGAGAGTTGCCAGCCAGTAATGATCCCTCTCCTTGATAGCACGTACACGAGGATCCTTACGCAGGCTTTGCAGGATCAGGGAGGCCATGCAGCGTAGGTTTGCAGAGGCATTCGGGGCACAGTCCTCTGGGTCACTGAGGACGACAGGATCTGCAGCCACCTCATCCCAGCCACGTAAAAGTACACGTGTTCCTTGGGACTGTAAATGATCCCTTGAAGAGTGCTGCTGTTGATGCTGAGTGCTAGGCTCCACCTCCATGCTGCTGGTACAATCCTCCTCCTCCTTCTCCTCATCCTCCTCCTCCCCTTCCTGTGTTTCAGGTGGGCAAAAAGGGACAGTGTCTGGATAAAGGGGGCCTTGAGAGGTAAGGAAGTCCCCCTCTTCCTCCCTCTGTTCTGCCTCAAGGGCCCTGTCCATTATTCAACGTAGCGTGTGCTCCAACATGTGAATAAGCAGGACAGTCTCACTGATGCATGCACTGTCACTGCTTACCATCCTAGTGGCCTCCTCAAATGGTGACAGGACAGTGCATGCATCCCTGATCAAGGCCCACTGGCGTGGTGAAAAAAAACCAAGCTCCCCTGAGCCAGTTCTGCTGCCATATTGGCACAGGTACTCATTGATGGCCCTCTGCTGCGTGTGCAGCCACTGCAGCATGGCCAACGTAGAGTTCCATCTGGTGGGCATGTCACAGATTAGGCGGTTCTTGGGCAGGTTGTATTCCCTCTGGAGATATGTCAGCCGAGCAGTGGCATTGTATGGCCTTCGGAAATGCACACAGACTTTCCTGGCCTGCTTCAGGACATCCTGTAAGCCCGGGTACCTGCCCAAGAACTGCTGCACCACCAAATTGAGAACATGCGCAAAACAGGGAACATGGGTGTGTTTTCTCTGTCGCAGGGCAGAGAGGAGGTTGGTGCCATTATCGCTGACCACCATTCCAGGCTTCAGCTGGCGTGGCGTCAACCACCTCTGAGCCTGCCCCTGCAGAGCTGAAAGAACCTCTTCCCCAGTGTGGCTCCTGTCTCCCAAGCACACCAGCTCTAGCACCGCATGGCATCTCTTGGCCTGCATTCATACCACTACTACGTTCTGACACACCTATTTCTACACCTTCGGTGCAGGCTTCAGAGAGGACTGGGGGTCTAGTGGGGTTGGAGGTCACAGAAGGGCAAGGGGAGGTCCGCTTCGGTCTTTGGTGTGGGTCTTTCTGGTATGCTTTCCATCACACTGCATGGCAGCTCGACATATGTCTGGACAAACATGTGGTGCCCAAGCGAGTGATGTTTTGGCCACGCGAGATACGCTAGATACATATGTTGCAAACAGCAAAGGTACGATCTAATGGACAGGTTTCAAAAAAGGCCCACACCAAAGAACTTTTGTTGTACCGTTGAGACACAGCAGCGCCATGTAATGCAGTTGGTGTGCTGCCCTTAAGCTGACCCCGGGAGGGCATCCTGCCTCTTTGGAGATGTGACTGTGCCTCGTCCTCCTCCTCCTCTCCTATCAGGCACCCAGGTAGAGTCAATGACCTCATCATCCCCTCCCTCCTCATCATCACTGTCGAAAACCTGGCAGTATGCTCCAGCTGGGGGAACATCACTCCCAGATTGTTGTCCCTCTCGGCCACCCCCTCTCCCTGGGCTCACATCAATGCCTTCCTCTATCTGTGTTCCGTCATCGGAGCCTTCAAAGCGCTGCGCATCTTCATGTAACATGTACCCAACACTGTGTTGAAACAGTTCGGGGGACTCCTCAGGAGGACACGGTGGGACTAGGGAAGGATTGTGTGATGCCATTGTGCAGAGGGTAGAGGACGCCTTGGCAGCTGCTTTGCCAGACAAACTATGATCAGTCTGTGTGAGAGAGGATGAGGAGGATGAGGACGGCTTGGTCATCCACTCAACTAATTTCTCTGCATGTTGAGGCTCAACACGGCCCGCTCCTGAAAAGAAGGACGAGCGGCCACGGCCACGTGCTGAAGAGGATAAACCACATCCACCACCAGCATTACCTCTAGATGCAGAGCCTGCTTGCCCTTGTGACTCTCTGCCTCTCTTTATCTTTCCAGTCATATTTATGCGTTCAGGTGCTATGTAACAAAACAGACGCAGTCACAGAAACTGCGTTCAGGTGTTAGTAAACTCCACACAAGCAGTAAGAGCGACTGCGTTCAGCTGCTATGTAACAAAATAGTCGCAGTCACACCAACTGCGTTCAAGTGGTATTAAACAGCAACCGCACAGTAAGAGTGAGTGCGCTCAAGTGCTATGTAACTAAATAGTCGCAGTCACACCAACTGCGTTCAGGTGGTATTAAACAGCAACTGCACAGTAAGAGCAACTGCGCTGAAGTTCTATGTAACTAAATAGTCGCAGTCACACCAACTGCGTTCAGGTGGTATTAAACAGCAACCGCACAGTAAGAGCGAGTGCGCTGAAGTGCTATGTAACAAAATAATCGCAGTCACACCAACTGCGTTCAGGTGGTATTAAACAGCAACCGCCCAGTAAGAGCGAGTGCGCTCAAGTGCTATGTAACAAAATAGTCGCAGTCACACCAACTGCATTCAGGTGGTATTAAACAGCAACCGCACAGTAAGAGCAACTGCGCTGAAGTGCTATGTAACTAAATAGTCGCAGTCACACCAACTGCGTTCAGGTGGTATTAAACAGCAACCGCCCAGTAAGAGCAACTGCACTGAAGTGCTATGTAACTAAATAGTCGCAGTCACACCAACTGCGTTCAGGTGGTATTAAACAGCAACCGCACAGTAAGAGCAACTGCGCTGAAGTGCTATGTAACTAAATAGTCGCAGTCACACCAACTGCGTTCAGGTGGTATTAAACAGCAACCGCCCAGTAAGAGCAACTGCGCTGAAGTGCTATGTAACTAAATAGTCGCAGTCACACCAACTGCGTTCAGGTGGTATTAAACAGCAACCGCACAGTAAGAGCGAGTGCGCTGAAGTGCTATGTAACAAAATAATCGCAGTCCCACCAACTGCGTTCAGGTGGTATTAAACAGCAACCGCACAGTAAGAGCAACTGCACTAAAGTGCTATGAAACTAAATAGTCGCAGTCACACCAACTGCGTTCAGGTGGTATTAAACAGCAACCGCACAGTAAGAGCAACTGCGCTGAAGTGCTATGTTAACAGCACACACGCAGTGACACCAACTGCGTTCAGGTGGTATTAAACAGCAACCGCACAGTAATAGCGACTGCGCTCAAATGCTATTTAACAGCACACAAGCAGTGACACCAACTGCGTTCAGGTGGTATTAAACAGCAACCGCACAGTAATAGCGACTGCGCTCAAATGCTATTTAACAGCACACGCAGTGACACCAACTGCGTTCAGGTGGTATTAAACAGCAACCGCACAATAATAGCGACGGCACTCGATGCTATTTAACAGCACACACACAGTGACACCAACTGCGTTCAGGTGGTATTAAACAGCAACCGCACAGTAATAGCGACTGCGCTCAAATGCTATTGAACAGCACACACGCAGTGACACCAACTGCGTTCAGGTGGTATTAAACAGCAACCGCACAGTAATAGCGACTGCGCTCAAATGCTATTTAACAGCACACACGCAGTGACTCTAACTGCGTTTAGTTGCTATTAAACAGCACACACGCAGTAAGAATGTCTGCGTTTCTGTGCAATTCAATAGCCCAGTTGCATTAACAGCGACTGCGCTTCTGTGCAAATAAATTGCACACGTGCAGTAACAGGTAATGCGTGCAATTAACTAGCACACATTGAATAACACAGACTAATATTTTAAACCTAATCCCTAATGCAGGCAATACAAAACGGTAGAGCACTGCATGTAGAACAAACTCCTGCCTGACAGATACTAATAGAACATCTAGCTGAGCTATACAGTTTATAAATATATTGACAACTCCTAGGGATGTGAATATATTCTCTACAAACTGTAAATTTAACTATACTAACTAGTAGCCTCCCTGATCTATCTATCTATCTATCTATCTATCTATCTATCTATCTATCTATCTATCTATCTGGTAGAAAAGACACTGTGGGCCAGATTCACAGAGCGATTACGCCAGCGTAACAGGAGATGCGCGGCGTAAGTCTAAATTTGCGCATTCGTTTCAAAACGAGATACGCAAGAAATCTACTTTTTTTTGTCCAGCGTAATTTCGATAGACAGGCGCATCCGTCCGCGCAAAACTGCGCTAGACACACCATTGATTTGCTATTCAAATATGCTAATGAGGGAGTTACGGGGATCCACAAAAGAACGTTGGTGCAGCGCAGGCTACGCGCTGTGCGCAACAGCTGCATGGCCTGTCTAAAATTAGACCATATAAAAGGTGGTATAAAATTAGACAATTCGTCTACATGTCAGAGAAAGCAACACTGTTAGTGAGGAGCTGAGCAGTCACACGTGTTGCACAACAATCTGTATGCCAACATGCCAGTGGCATCCATGCTCATAGCTATACTACTGACTTTAGATGAGCAAAGAAGGAGGAGGGCATGGAGGAGGGCACGGGAGAGGATTTTTTTTTTTTTTACAAAAAAAAATGTCTTTGCTTTAAGAAACATTTTTACAAAAAAATATACATACATATATACATCAATACATAACATACATACAAATTACAAACACGGTCTCACTATCTTTCAATAGCCCTTTAAAACCTTGATGGATATAATAATCAAATCTGATACAAGCCCCTCACTCTTCACTTGATATATCACACACGCATAGACATCTTTGGCATGAGTGATTCTGAGGTGTCTCGCATCTTCAGATTCACTCCTCATGCCATCCTGGAATTAACCACAACCCTGCAGGAGCCCAACACTAGCCCAACACATGACACCACCCATGACAGCTACATATACAATCCTAGCCCCATCCCCACAGATTTCGAACAGAACATGTATGGGGACAGCTGGCTGGCTGGTTGGTGAGTGACATGGATGGCAGGCATGACTGTCCACCCCATGATGCTGAAATCACAAGGGGCACATGCACTACTAACATCCTCCTGTCTTATCCCTTCAGGGTGACTCTGCATATGCACTGGGACCCCATCTCATGACTCCTATACGGAACCCCCCATGGTACCGTGTTGTATTCCCCAAACTTTGTATGCCAGATCATCGGTGCATGTTGCATGCTGCACAACTTCGCAGTGAGAAAGGGCCTGCAGATTGACATAAGTGATGACCTGACCCCTGAACCCGACAATCCCCCCCTAACCGAGGCTACCCCATCTTCTGAGGGAAGAGCAGCCAGGAGACAGCTCACATTTGGCATCTTTGCACATTAAACACACACATTAATCATGGCACAATGAGAATGCATGCATGCACACCACTGTGGTCCCTAGCACAGACACATCACATCCTCATCACATTGGATTGGCACAAGCCCACCATGTAGGACTTGTGAGCAGCAACGCCACGCCACGGCTACAATTATGTCACTGTACATTCATACACCATTCACACGGACCTGGGGATCACTTCTTCCTGGTCCTGGGGAACCCTTCTCCACCAAAACTGAGGGTGACACCCCTTTTCCGGCAGGAATATCACCCCCACATTCCAAAAACATTCACAACACAAAAATAAATAAAATATGTCCAGCAAAAAAAAAATTGCCAGCAAATTTTTTTTTTTTTTTAAACACAACAAAGAAAACACAGAAAAGACAAAAATCACTCTGCAAAACAGTCACCAAATATCTCAAAGACACGTCACAAACAAACAAACAAACGCTAATAAACAACAGAACAAAAACACCTTGCTGTATAGGGAGGGATACAAAGGGATGTACTTTTGCAAAGGAAGTGTGTTTGTGTCTGTCTATTTATGCTGTCTGCGTAGTTCATTACGTTGCCCTAGTCCACTTACAATTTCACTGATTGCGCCGTTCCTGAGTTGTGAGCATGCGCACTGCTTCAAGCGTGCATGCGCGAGCAGGCCGGCTCTTCATTTGCATGGGGTCATGGCTCATTTCAATGTAACACGCCCACGTCCTTCCCAATTTGAATTACTCCGCCTTGCGCCTCTGAAATAACGTTGCGCAGGCGCAAATTTCTGCGCAAAACCGACGAGAATCGGGTGATTGCGCCGCTACATTGCGCCAGACTAACGTAAAGGCGGTGCGCTACGCCGGTCCAATAATGCGCAGATGTACGTGAATCTGGCCCTGTGTCTCTATCTCTCTATCTCTAACTGTCTGTCTTGCTTTCTTTAACAAAGCCGGAACACACTACACGAGGCCACCGTGCAGGCTTCCTTTTATAGTGTGGGGCGTGTACTAATCCCCCTGAGCCATAATTGGCCAAAGCCACCCTGGCTTTGGCCAATTATGGCTCTTCGTTTTTGGCGCGCTGTGATTGGCCAAGCATGCGGGACATACAGCATGCTTGGCCAATCATCAGCGCTCAACGCCGCAGTGAATTATGGGGCGTTTTACGTCACTCTAATTTGGCGCGGACGACCCGTTTCGTTTGGGTTTCGTCGAACGATCAAACGACCAATGTTCGAGTCGAACATACATTCGTTTCGAACGCAAAGCTCATCCCTAGTCTTTATGTTCTTCCCTTTGTGGAGGAGCTTTTCCCCATATGGTATAAATCTGGGCATATGCGAACCAGATGTGATGTCTTTGATAACGCCCTGGAGGAGGGGCGAAACGCGTTGATGTAACTTTCGGTTTGCGGCAAACTTGTGACACAATTTCCTGTCTCTGTGGAGCACATGCTATACAAGCGGCAGAAGTTTCTCTGAAATCCTGTATTTTGCCATACATCCTGTAAGTAGCGATTTGATGCGCGTGATATAGATATGCACGCACACACGCACTTCCGGGTGAGATAGCTGACACGCAATTTGGAACGCACGCCGTTCCTGCAGTCTGGTGGCATAATACCACAGGTGAAACAAAACGTATCCACCGCCCCCATCTATGGCTGGCAATCACAGTAAGTAGCAATGGAAGGCTAAAGCAGATAACAACAAGAACCTGGGGAATGCCCAGGGAATAACCAAGCCTACTTACCGACCAGTTAGCAGAACAACCAATTAACCTGTCTAACAATGTGCGTTAAAAACAGGGGTTTTGTCCGCACGCATTTGCAAACGCATGCATGAGCCACAGAGCCGCGCCAAGGCACCCCATAATTCTGTGGTCCTAACACTAACAGTGAGTGTCCTCACAATGGAGGCACATGCATTTTAATGAATAGATAGGGGCAGGTGGACTGAAGGGGAGCCACCCCTCCTTAAAGGTACAGAAGCACACCAAGCAGGTTATTCCCTGGGCATTCCCCAGGTTCTTGTTGTTATCTGCTTTAGCCTTCCATTGCTACTTACTGTGATTGCCAGCCATAGATGGGGGCGGTGGATACGTTTTGTTTCACCTGTGGTGTTTATTTTGGTCCAGCAGTGCACCAACACCTTTGCAGCCATTGTGCTATATGCTGGGTGCTTGGTGTGCTTCTGTACCTTTAAGGAGGGGTGGCTCCCCTTCAGTCCACCTGCCCCTATCTATCCATTAAAATGCATGTGCCTCCATTGTGAGGACACTCACTGTTAGTGTTAGGACCACAGAATTATGGGGTGCCTTGGCGCGGCTCTGTGGCTCATGCATGCGTTTGCAAATGCGTGCGGACAAAACCCCTGTTTTTAACGCACATTGTTAGACAGGTTAATTGGTTGTTCTGCTAACTGGTCGGTAAGTAGGCTTGGTTATTCCCTGGGCATTCCCCAGGTTCTTGTTGTTATTTGGTGGCATAATACACCTTCAACATGATGTGCTTCTAATTAGAAGTTTTTTTAACTTTTTACTTTTTTAAATCTTTTATGTTGTTTTTATCCCTTTGTGTGTACTGGTTAATGTTTTAGCCATTGTATGCATACCAGTTTTTCTGCATTCCCCTTATGGTCTGTTGGTGGAAATGCAAATAAATCATATATTTTTTCTACACACAACGCTATGGTAGTCTGTTTTTTCTCCAGGAGGAACTTGGACCATTAGGAACTGTTCCCACTGTACACACAGAAGCTTCCACATCGGATGACAGCAGACAGGAGGACAGGACAAACCTAAGACCCACAGCGTGGAATTACATGCACTTTACCCCTGCAGGGGTGAGTGTTTCTGGTGAGTGGAGCACCGGATTCACAGCGGAATCACACAATGCATATGTTGAATATTTATCATGGATCACTGCACTACAAGTGACTTATCAATTGGATGTTTTATGCTTTCACATTTTTTGGGACTGTTTTCTATGAGATTTTTTCTTTTACTTTTGGAGACACATCTGTGATGGGACTTTTGCATACTATTGCATAATTTTGTTTTTTTAAATCCACAATATAATTTTTATATTATTCAGCTTTATCACTAGTTGGTCAGCGGTGCGCATATTTATGCGCATTTATGAGCATAAGTATATTTACCATTTTGGTTTTGCTACACAAATTTCACTAGTTGATTAATGGTATATTATTCTATACATTTGTTTGCTGTTTTATAAGCACCTGCACTATAGGTTCATTTATTGTATTTAGGCGCATTTTGATGTGCATAACATATTCCCATTCAGGCCTAAGCCTCGTTAACTGGAACCGCATCAGCTAGATGTGGGTTTAAGGTGGCCCAAGGATTATAGGACCCGTTCATTTATATTTATTGGTGATTTTGGTTTTGTCACAATATCTTCACAAGTGGATTATTAATTTATTACCTCATATTTTAGTTTGTTTACAAGCACCTGTATTGGAGGTTCACATATTGCACATTTTGATGCGCATGACATATACATATCCATGTTTAGGTCTCATTAATTGGAACCCCACCAGCCAGATGTGGGATTAAGGTAGCCATAAGCACTACAGGACTTATACATTTATCTTCAGTACTGCATTAGCTTTTACTGATTTAGCAATTCTGGATTATCACCACTTTGTGACCGCCAAGTGTTATCACAATTAGGATTAAGAGCAGGTGCACCGATATCTTCATCTACCATTCTCCTATTCTTCCTATTTTCTTTAGGGAGGAGTACAGACAGCGCCACTACCCCCATAACATACATCCTAAATGATATATTGCTCACACATGCCATGGTTATATGTGGAATTGCACCCCAAAATACATTCTGCTGCTTCTCCTGAGTACGGGGATACCACATGTGTGGTGGCAGGGGGGCGAGTGGTAACTTGAGAGGTGCCCGAAGCTGAGCTGAAGGAGGATGGTGTGTCAAGGTTCCGAGCAGAAGCTGTAGAAGATTGGGTGTCCTGTGTTAGCCAGTCAACTATGTCCTCAGAACTTTTCGAGTTCAGGGTATGTGGCCTCTGAACACTGGGCATTATTCTAGGGCCAAAGGGAATCACAGCACCACGACCACAACGACCCCTGCGGGGTGGTCTGCCTCTGCCTGTCATTTAGCTGCTGTGAAGCAGGGTGGTAGATCGGGCCCTGAGACAGCAGATCTGGGCGCAGGGGGAGTGGCCACGGTGCCCTTACTGACATCCTCACGATGAGTGCGTACCAAGCCCTTCTGGGCCAGGCTGGGGCCACCAGGATCACCGGCCTGCGTTCCACCCTGATCCTTCGTAGAAGGCGGGGAATCATCTGTAGTGGAGGGAACGCATACAGGAGAGAAAACTGGTGCCAGGGGCAAACCAACGCATCGGTCCCGTAGGCCGAGGGGTCCCTGGCTCGGGATACGAATTTGTCCAATTTCTTGTTGAATCTTGTTGCCATGATGTCCACATCGGGAACTCCGAATCTTTGGCAAATCTCTTGGAATACCTGGGGGTGAAGAGACCACTCTCCCGGGAGTAACTGTTGACGACTCAAAAAATCTGCTTGAGAATTGTCTATCCCTGGGATGAACACTGCTGAGATGCAGGGTACATGGGCTTCGGCCCATGAGAAAATCAGGTTTACTTCCCTTTGAGCCGCTAGGCTCCTTGTGCCCCCCTGGTGGTTTATGTATGCCACCGCCGTGGCATTGTCGGACTGTATCCTTACTGGCAGACCCTGCAGGGGGAGTGTCCAGGCGACCAGGGCCAACCGAGCAGCTCTGATCTCTAGGACATTGATGGGAAGCAGACTTTCTGCCTCTGACCACTGTCCCTGCTGGGTCCGTTTTCCTAAGATTGCCCCCCAACCTGTTAGGCTGGCATCTGTGGTTACTATTTTCCACGTGATGGGGCAAAAGGTTTTCCCTTTTGACAATTTTTGAGGGATCAGCCACCAGTACAGGCTGCGCTTGACCCCTGGGGAAAGAACTAATGGACGGTCTAATGCCTGTATGGACTTGTTCCAAGCAGAGAGAATAGCTGCCTGAAGAACTCTGGTATGGATCTGGGCATAGGGCGCTGCTTCGAAGGCGGCCACCATCTTTCCAGCAGTCGCATGCATAGGCGAATAGTCGGCTTCTTTTTGCCTAAGACTATTTGAATCGTTTGAATCAACGACCTGATCTTCCCTTGAGGTAAAAATACCCTCTGGCATTCTGTATCTAACCGAAGGCCTAGATATTCCAACTGTCTTGTGGGTTGTAACCTTGATTTTTCTTGGTTCACAATCCACCCGAATTCTTCTAGATGCCGCACTGTGCGGACTACTGCATGATTGAGGTTGGAAGCTGATCTGTCGATAACCAGGAGATCGTCCAGGTATGCCAGGACCAAGATGCCTTCTGTCCTTAGGACGGCTAGCACCGGGGCTAACACCTTTGTGAATACCCGCGGAGCTGTTGCCAACCCGAAAGGGAGGGCTACGAACTGGAAATGACTTTGATTTATCGTAAAACGAAGAAACTTGTGGTGTGCTGGGTAAATCGGCACATGCAGATATGCATCCTTTATGTCTATAGATGCTAGAAAGTTGCCCTGATGCAGGCTGGCTGTCACTGAACGTATGGAGTCCATACGAAAGGTCTGAATCTTTAGAAAGCGATTTAGGCGTTTGAGGTCTAATATAGGCCTGACGTCGCCATTGGGTTTTGGTATAACAAAAAGGTTGGAGTAGAATCCACGACCCCATTCTTGGGTTGGTACTTCTACAATTACTCCTTGGAGCAATAGGCGATCCAACGCCTTTACGAGAGAGGCCCTTTTTAATGGGTCGTGTCATGGACAGTCCGGTCCACTAGTGGGCACATTGGCGCGCATTCGCGATAACGGCGCGCGCGTTCGCGATAGCGGCGCGCGCATTCGCGGCACCATAGCGTGCACGGGAGCGCGCACTAGCGGCGGCGGCGCGCGTGCACGTGGAGACGACGTTTTGGCGCCAAATCTGGCTTTAA
Organism: Rana kukunoris; assembly: GCA_029574335.1. NCBI lineage: Eukaryota > Metazoa > Chordata > Amphibia > Anura > Ranidae > Rana > Rana kukunoris. The sequence continues at coordinate 227,309 of JAJQKJ010000077.1, forward strand.
AAGAATCCTGATCCCTGTGCTTCTTGCTGTCCTGTCTATAGCGTTTCTGTGAGACACCAGCATCTGTGAACCTGATTGAATCTGATCCTGACCACCTGGCTTGTACCTGTTGACCCGTCTACTGCCTGCCCTGACTTTGGCTTGTCTGACTTCCCCTTTGGCTAACCCGCTGTACCTCCGCTGCCCGCCTGTTGAACGACCCGGACTGAACCTGACCACGCCTGTGCCAACGCTGTCTCCTACTGAACCCTTATCCCGCTCGGGGGCTTACCTACAAAGACTTGTTCCTGTCGGTACTACAGGACACCTCCCCCGCTTCTGCTGTACTTCTGTTTCCATCTGCCCGACAGTGAGCTTGGATCTTCTACCTGCACCAGCCTGTAATCGGACTCCAAGGAACTACCGACTCAGCTCACGGGCCCGCACTCGCCAGCATCAGGCGCTTGTGCGACTCTGTAGTCCCGATCCTCCTGTCTGCACTATCAGGGGTCCCGGGATCAGAGGAGCAAGGGCTGCCGCACCCTGCACGCCGGGCTCGCACCACCAGGTACGTGACAGTACAGGACAGCCATGACCGAGCCCACGCAGGGAGCGGATCCAATGCAGGAACTATGCCGGCACCTTGACGGTCTGACCCAAGCCGTCCGAACCTTACAAGAGGGTTACACCCGACTGGAGACCCGAGTTCAGGCCTTGTCCGCTCCAGCTGCTACCTCCGCCACAACAGGCACTCCTTCTTCACCTGCCGTAATCATGCTACCACCTGAACCTAAGGTTCCCATGCCAGAACGTTTCACTGGGGAACGAAACAAATATCGAGCGTTCCAGAATGCCTGTGAACTTTATTTCGCACTCCAGCCACGGACTTTCTCCCTGGAGGCCACCAAAGTGGGATTTGTCATTTCCCTTCTGTCTGGAGAACCACAAGCTTGGGCCCACCGCCTGTTGGAGCAGAAAGATGTGTCCCTTGACAACTTGAACACCTTTTTCCAGGCCATGTCCCTACTGTACGAGGACCCTCACCAAACGGCCACAGCAGAAGCAGCCTTACATGCCCTCCAACAGGGGCGCAGACCAGCGGAGGACTATGTGTCCGAATTCCGAAGATGGAGTTCGGATACGAATTGGAATGACGCGGCCCTTTGCTACCAGTTCCGCCTGGGACTTTCGGAACCGTTGAAAGATGAACTTGCTAGGGTGGGTGTTCCTGGAACTCTGGATGCCCTGATCAACTTAACTATCCAAATCGACAGGCGCCTAAGAGAGCGTAGGACTGAAAGGGCCACCGGTCCGTCTCGTCCCACCTGGATGATGCCGCGGGTACCTCCCTACCCAAGCCCAACTCCGCAGGCTCCCACGCCTCCGCAGCCTCATGACCTTGCTGAACCTATGCAACTAGGACTTCTTCGCCCTACTCTGACACCCGAAGAACGCCAGCGACGCCGGCTCAACAATCTGTGCCTGTATTGTGGGGGTTCCGGACACTATGTGAGGACTTGCCCTGTAAAGATCCGTAAGTGCCTGTCCATGTCTACTGCTTATGCACCTATTGGACCATCCAACCCTACTCACCTGGCTATTTCCGTTCTCTTTCAGCTTCCAGAGGGGAACATCCAGGCCAGCGCTATCCTTGATTCAGGAGCATGTAGCTGTTTCTTGGACCGGAATTTCGCCATCAGACACCAGATCCCTCTTCGCTCCAGAGCCTCGGGACTTTCAGTATACTTAGCGGACGGATCAATCTTGAAATCTGGACCGGTCACCCAAGAAACCCAGCCACTGGCCACAACTATTTCCGGAACCCACCACGAACTGCTATGCCTAGATGTGATTGATTCCCCGCTGTTCCCCATCATTCTGGGCATGCCATGGCTTCGCGCCCACAACCCTCAAATCAACTGGGTTACAGGGGCAATTCACTTCAACTCTCTTTATTGCCTGGAACATTGTCTGCAAGTGTCACCATCAGCCCCCTCTTTGCTCTGCATGGATTCTGATGCAGAGGCCCGTCGAGTTGTCCCAGAACCTTACCATGACTTTCTAGACGTGTTCAGCAAAAAGGGAGCTGAAACCCTTCCGCCACACAGGGCCTATGATTGCCCCATCGAACTCCTCCCGGGAGCAGAGGTCCCTTTCGGCAGGATCTTCCCTAAAACAGAGCTCGAACTGGAAGCCCTAAAAACTTATTTAGACGACAGTCTCCGGAAGGGGTTTATCCGCCCGTCCACTTCACCTGCAGGAGCAGGTATCTTCTTTGTTCAAAAAAAGGACCTCTCTCTCCGCCCATGTGTGGACTATCGGGAACTTAATAAAGTGACCATTAAAAATCGGTACCCGCTTCCCTTGGTACCCGAATTGTTCCAACGCCTAGGATCCGCAGTAATTTTCACCAAACTAGATCTTCGTGGAGCTTATAACCTTGTGCGTATCAAAGACGGAGACGAGTGGAAAACCGCTTTTCGCACACGCTTCGGGCACTTCGAATATCTGGTCATGCCCTTTGGTCTCTGTAACGCCCCGGCCACTTTCCAGCACTTTGTAAACGATATCATCAGGGATTATCTAGATCTTTTTGTTATCGTTTACTTAGATGACATTCTTATCTTCTCTTCTTCTTTGGAAAGACACCGGGAGCACGTCAAGAAGGTGCTCAGACGGCTTCGAGTTCATGGTCTCTATGCTAAACCGGAGAAGTGTGAATTCGAGCAGTCCAGCATACAATTTCTGGGACTCATAATTTCAGTAAAAGGCATTCAGATGGATCCCCAGAAGGTTTCCGCAATCCTTGACTGGCCAGCACCCACTGACAAAAAGGGCATTCAGCGCTTCGTTGGTTTCGCTAACTTTTATAGGAAGTTTATCAAGGGCTTCTCTACCATAATCTCCCCAATCACCAACCTCACTAAACAGACTGTCCGATTCCGTTGGTCACCAGAAGCCCAATCGGCCTTTGAAACCCTTAAAGGACTGTTCACCTCCGCATCTGTCCTCAGACATCCCGATGCAAGTTTGCCTTACATTTTAGAAGTCGACGCTTCCGAAACAGCGGTAGGGGCAGTTTTTTCACAAAGACAGGGCCCTAAGGCTCTCTTACACCCTGTTGCTTTTTTTTCTCGCAAGCTATCTGACCCAGAAAGAAATTACGACGTAGGGGACCGAGAACTATTAGCCATCAAGGCCGCCTTGGAAGAATGGCGATACCTCTTGGAAGGTGCAATGCACCCAATCTTGATCTTTACCGACCATAAGAATCTCGAGTATCTGAAGGCCGCCAAGAGATTGAAGCCACGCCAGGCCAGGTGGGCACTATTCTTTTCTAGATTTTCGTTCCATATCACGTACAGGCCGGGATCGAAAAACACCAAACCTGATGCCCTCTCACGCATGCACGGAGACTCGGAAACCCACGCCCCACCGGATACCATCCTGTCAGCAGGAAATTTTTTGTTACTACAAGAAGACTTACTAACCCAAATCAGACAAGCCTCGTCCGGAAACACCTCCTTACCCGATCCGGACCTACAATTCAAAGACGGCCTACTGTGGCACCAAGACAGAATCTTCGTGCCAGAAGGTCTACGGGTCAAGGTTTTGAGTTTGTGCCACGATCATGAGTTGGCAGGTCATTTTGGTGTGCACAAGACATCCGAACTCCTACAACGCATGTTCTGGTGGCCCCAACTCTCTAATGATTGCAGGAAATATGTGGAGTCCTGCATTACCTGTATTCGGAACAAAGGAGGCAACTCAAGAGCCTGGGGGTTGCTTAAACCATTGCCAGTACCAGAGAAGCCATGGAGAATGATATCCATGGACTTCATCGTGGAGCTCCCTCCTTCTGAGTGCTTTACCACTATCTTTGTGGTAGTGGACAGACTAACAAAGATGGCACACTTTCTACCTATGAAAGGCACACCCTCGGCCCCGGAAACGGCCAAGGTATTTATCAAAGAGATCGTAAGGCTCCATGGCATCCCGGCAAATATTGTGTCTGATCGTGGAGTACAGTTTACTTCCAGATTCTGGAGGGCTCTCTGTGGATCCCTCAAGATCGGCCTGTCTTTCTCGTCGGCTTATCACCCGCAGTCCAACGGCCAGACTGAGAGAACGAATCAGACTCTGGAGCAGTACCTGCGTTGTTTTCCTCCTTCTCTCAAGAAAACTGGGTATCCCTACTGCCGTTGGCTGAATTTGCTTACAATAACTCTGTCCATTCTGCCACCAAACAGTCTCCGTTTTATGCGAATTATGGCTTCCACCCGCTGTTCATGTCCAACTCCGTCCCAGAGTGTTCAGTACCTGCCGCCCAGGAAACATTACATTTCTTCAATACAAACAATAAAATCTTACAGGAGACAATGACCAAAACTCAACAATACAACAAAGAAGTGTTTGACAAAAAGAGGAGAGGAGAACTTAATTTAGAACCTGGAGACCTAGTGTGGCTGTCCACCACGAACCTGAAACTTGCTTGCCCATCCAAGAAACTGGGTCCCAGATTCACAGGTCCCTTCCCAGTCAAAAGAAAAATTAATAACGTGGCCTACGAACTGGAACTGCCCGAAACATTCCGCATTCACCCGGTCTTCCATGTAGCCCTCCTCAAACCTGACGTTTCGGACCCATTTCCTGACCGGAACACTGGTCCCCCCAAACCAGTACTAGTTGACGGAGAGGAGGAGTTCGAGGTCGAGTCCATCCTGGACTGCAGAAAGAGGCGCAACCAGGTTCAGTATCTAGTGAAATGGAAAGGCTATGGGCCTGAAGACAATTCGTGGGAACCAGAGTGTAATATACATGCGAAAAAGCTGATCCAGTCCTTTAAAAGTGCCCACCCACTCAAGCTGGCCCAGTTGGGCATCCGGAGGCTGCCCCTTGGGGGGGGGCAATGTCATGGACAGTCCGGTCCACTAGTGGGCACATTGGCGCGCATTCGCGATAACGGCGCGCGCGTTCGCGATAGCGGCGCGCGCGCATTCGCGGCACCATAGCGTGCACGGGAGCGCGCACTAGCGGCGGCGGCGCGCGTGCACGTGGAGACGACGTTTTGGCGCCAAATCTGGCTTTAAAAGAATCCTGATCCCTGTGCTTCTTGCTGTCCTGTCTATAGCGTTTCTGTGAGACACCAGCATCTGTGAACCTGATTGAATCTGATCCTGACCACCTGGCTTGTACCTGTTGACCCGTCTACTGCCTGCCCTGACTTCGGCTTGTCTGACTTCCCCTTTGGCTAACCCGCTGTACCTCCGCTGCCCGCCTGTTGAACGACCCGGACTGAACCTGACCACGCCTGTGCCAACGCTGTCTCCTACTGAACCCTTATCCCGCTCGGGGGCTTACCTACAAAGACTTGTTCCTGTCGGTACTACAGGACACCTCCCCCGCTTCTGCTGTACTTCTGTTTCCATCTGCCCGACAGTGAGCTTGGATCTTCTACCTGCACCAGCCTGTAATCGGACTCCAAGGAACTACCGACTCAGCTCACGGGCCCGCACTCGCCAGCATCAGGCGCTTGTGCGACTCTGTAGTCCCGATCCTCCTGTCTGCACTATCAGGGGTCCCGGGATCAGAGGAGCAAGGGCTGCCGCACCCTGCACGCCGGGCTCGCACCACCAGGTACGTGACAGGTCGCTTGGAAGACTTGACCCCTGAAAATGAGGAGGGGGGATTTCTCGAAACTCTAGTTTGTATCCCGTGGTTACCACGGACCGAACCCAAGAGTCGGGAATTCTGGCCTTCCAGACTTCGGAGAAAAACCGAAGTCTTCCCCCCACCCGAGAGAGTGGGGGCGCCCCTTCATGAATCTGATTTGATGACTGGTTTAGCCGGTTTGCGAGACCAGGGTCTCTTGTTTGCCGCGGCTTGACCCTGTGGGCGGCTATTAACCGCTGGACGCCCGGGAGGCCGTCGATACTGACGAGAAGTCGAAGGGGCCGAGCCTACAATGGCCTGTCATTTACACGTGGGCCCACGCGGTCTTTTCTTGACCGGTAAGGAAGTACTTTTTCCACTTGATATGGTGTGGATATATTTATCTGGGTCTTCCCCGAATAGTCTTCCCCCATGAAAGGGAAACCCTGCTAAAAGCTTTTTGCAGGGTGCCTCTGCTGACCAGTTCTCTAGCCACAAAAGACGATGCATGTGAACCATCAGTAGAGATGCCTGTTGGATGGAGTCCTTAATAGCATCTACTGCAAAGCAGAGAGCCCTAGGGAATTCTGCTAATCCATGAGTATGCTGAGCCGGCATGTCCTTTAATATCTGTTTTGCCTGATCCTTCAATGCCTGACAAACACCGATGGCTGCTACTGCTGGCTGAACCATGGCACCTACTGAGGTGAAAGCGGCTTTCAGTAGGGTCTCGAATTTCTTGTCGCCCGGATCCTTGAACATCTGGACATTTTCAACCGGACAGGTCAGGGATTTATTCACGCAGGAAATGGCCGCGTCCACTGTGGGGAGTGCCCATTTCTTAAATATTCCTCTTCCATAGGATAGAGAATAGAGAATCTTTTAGGAGGGACAAAGATTCTATCAGGTCGAGCCCAATCCTGGTAGATCACGTTCCGCAGAAGGGGGTGCATTGGAAAAGACGCACAAGTTAATGGAGCCTTTAAAGAACCCAATGAGGAAACCTCAGGGGCTACTAGTTCTGGCACTGGAAGTTTAAAGGCAGTGCGAACCATATCTGTCAAAGACTGGATCCACAGGCTCTCCGCTTGAGAGGCCGAAAAATATTCATCTATAGTGGAACCTTCCCTGTCTGAACCGTCGGGACTTGGGTCTGCTTGATCCCCTTGTGGGTCCCGTTCCTCTGAAGAGGAGACCTCCGCATCTGAAAACCCCACACTGGGTGAGGGGGATCTAGCCCGCTTGCTACTTGGCAAAGGACGGGCAAACAATGCAGTTAACCTTTTCTCTAGCCCACCCATGGTGGCTGCTAGCATTTCTTCCGTCACGTAAACGGGAATGGGTGGATCGGGGGCCGCCTCTGCCCCCAGCACCCCCAATGGCTCTTGTACTATGGCACTCGGTGGTCTAACTGGCGAGGGTGGGGCCGTTGAAGCCTGGCCCAAATCCTCTGACCCCGATGGAGACCCCTTTTGTTTCTTGGCACCTTTAGCAGCCTTGGCTGGTCCAGATCCCTTTGGAGCCATTGTACAACCTTGAGTCACCCCTATAGCCAACACCTGACTGTTGTAGCTAGGAGTAACCAATATGAGGACAGGTATGAGGAAAATGAAAAAATTAATTTCTTTTCTTTTTTTTTTTTTCCAAAAAAATTATTATTTTTTTTTTACCCGCCTGGGAGGTGGCAATACTGAGGAAACCTGTGAGTATTGACACACCAATGCCCGTTAGCCGGAGTCCAAGGTAGACTCAGATACTGCTGGATCTAAGGCTGAGTCCCTTTAAGCAAAAAACTCCTTTTTTTTTTTCTGGTCAATAGTGGACTAAGTCCTAGACCTGAAGATCCACAAAACCGCCACTAGGTGTCCCTGTGTGGCCAAAAGACCCAGCTGCACGCTCTGTATCCTTCTTCCTCTGCTTCCAGGAGGGAAAGACCAGCCAGAGAAAAAGTTTTACCTTTAAACAGACCCTGACGCTGCTGGCCCGCCCCCCAACGCACGCCGACGCTATAAAAGGCGGCGTGCACGCGCGCACACGCGCGCGCACCCCCCCACGCTGAAAACAACATGGAGGAAGCAGAGCAGAGGAAACAACATGGACCAGCGCCAGGCAGCACCAACAGACACCAGGTAAGCACTAATCTTATTGTAGTGCACACATAGAGAGGAAGCTGTCCCCATGGGCTTCCTAAGAAACAGGAGTTTTCACCAGCAATTTCCTCTTTAAAACATGTGGGGTTGCAGTATCAATGCTAACAGGTAGACCTGGGGTGAGTAGCAAATATATATCTTACACAAGTATACATATATCTACATGTTATCTGGGTAAACATTAGTATCCCATCCTGCCCACACAGACATAGTGGAGATAGTGGCTGATGCACAAGCATACCATTAGCCAACCCAGAACCCCCAGGGGGATACCTACTGTCGAACCAAGTCCCGCAGGTTCCCTCTTACCTGCTCCACGCCGCAGGGTATTGCAAACTGCAAGAGGCCCAATCTTCCCCCATCTCCGTGGGTATTGTCTCGGACCTTCAGGGACCGGGGTCCTGTGTTAAGGAACCCACACCCCTGGACCTATATAGCATCCTGGCATCAGTAGCGTTTAGTCCTGGGAGAGACCAAGGCACTGGAGCCCAGAATCCAGCCCTCCAAGGAGAGGCATTATAGGCAACACCCCACGCAGGCAGGGCCCGGGTACCGTACTCCTTGGCTTTGAAGCACTTCGGACGCATCCGGCTAGCTACCCTGGGTCCCGAGACCTCCGAGGGACAGCTAGACGTGACCAACACCTAAGACACTGGCGAAAAAACTGAAGCACTCTCAGTGGGAGGGGGTTATATAGGGAGGAACTTCCTGTGAAGTTGATTACACCAGTGTCCACACCTGAAGGTACCCATATAACCCATATGTAATGACTATGCGCTCTGTGTCCCGTGATGTACGATAAAGAAATATATATGAGATGTGGCACTGGACAAGTGGGCACAGTATACGCTGTGAGCCTGAGACACGCTGGCAGACAACTGACTACTATTCTCTATTGCAGTCAAAATTGTTTTTTTTTTATGTTATCTACTGTGCCAACTAAATATATATGAGATGTGGCACTGGACAAGTGGGCACAGTATACGCTGTGAGCCTGGCAGGCAACTGCAATTAGAATTGTGTTTTTTTTAATAAATGTTTTCTACTGTGCCAACAGATATATGAGTGGTGGTGGCACTGGACAAGTGGGCACAGTATACGCTGTGAGCCTGACACACACACGCTGCCTGGCAGGCAACTGCAATTAAAATTGTGTTTTTTTTTATAAATGTTTTCTACTGTGCCAACAGATATATGAGTGGTGGCACTGGACAAGTAGGCACAGTATACGCTGTGAGCCTGACACACACATGCTGCCTGGCAGGCAACTGCAATTAGAATTGTGTTTTTTTATAAATGTTTTCTACTGTGCCAACAGATATATGAGTGGTGGTGGCACTGGACAAGTTGGCACAATACAATCTGTGAGCCTGACACACACACGCTGCCTGGCAGGCAACTGCAATTAGAATTGTGTTTTTTTTATAAATGTTTTCTACTGTGCCAACAGATATGAGTAGTGGCACTGGACAAGTAGGCACAGTATATGCTGTGAGCCTGACACACACACGCTGCCTGGTAGGCAACTGCAATTGGATTACAGAGAAAAAAAAGCAGACTGATATATTAGCACAAAAAAGGGCTTTTTGGGGTGCTGTCAGGACGCTGTCCTTACAGCAGAGATCAGATGAGTCTTTCAGGACTGGAGTGGACACTGAATACACTGGTCTAGCTATAGATTTCCCTATTAATTCATCATCATTGAGCAAATTTTTACCCTGTACCTCACAGTCAGCAGACACATTCCAGCCAATCAGCAGCATACCCTCCCTCCCTGTCCCTCCTCTCACTAAGACTGCAGATTCAGAATGAATCTAAAATGGATGCTGTCTAGGGAGGTGGGAGGGTCAGGGAGGGAGGGTATGCTGCTGATTGGCTGGAATGTGTCTGCTGACTGTGAGGTACAGGGTCAAAGTTTGCTCAATGATGATGAATAGGGGGCGGATTGAACATCGCATATGTTCGCCCGCGGCGGCGAACGCGAACAAGCGATGTTCGCCGGGAACTGTTCGCCGGCGAACCGTTCTATACATCTCTATTCTTTAGGAGCTTTTAGATTTTTAAAATAAATAAACTTTAATTAGAATACAGAATACATTTGAAAAAAGCTACCAAATGGCTTACATTTTGTTGTGTAGTTATAAAAAAGCATCAATTGTATCAACATATACATACTCACCAAAAAAAGGTGCTTTGATGGGAGATAGTGTAAGGTACCTGTAAAAGGTAGTGTCCGAAGTGGAACAGGTATGCTGGAGATCCAGGCAAAGCGTCGTCAGGCAGATACGGTTGGCAACGGATCAGGCAAAATAGTTCACAATCGGATTCCGGAGAAGGGTCAGGCAGGCAAAGGTCATACACGATCTGGCGGTAAAGTACAAAATCAGCAGGCTGTAGAATAGTCGGGATATCAGGCAGGAGTTCAATACAATGCAGATCACTGAAGACAAAACACCCAGGAAGTAATCCAAATAAACGGGCGCTGAGTGATGACCTCACTTCCTATTTAAAGGCTGTCCAGAATGAAAATTGTCCACAGCTGGCAGCAGGTGGAGCTAGTGAGTCCGAGGTGTGTGTTGAACACAATAAGGATATTCCCAAGGCCTAGATCTCTTCTGTGGCACATCAGGTAAGGCTATGGTTTAAGACCAGGAAGACCCAGGTTCGAATACACCCCGGGACATGACAGGGCCCCCTCCCCAATGGACCCCTCCGGGGGCCTAGCGGGGTTTAGTGGGGAACGAGGTATGGAAGTCTCGTATAAGAGAAGGGGCATGCAGATCTTTGGCTGGAACCCAGGAGCGGTCTGTGACAGGATATCCCTTCCAATGAACCAGATACCGAAGGCCACGGCCATGTCTTCTGGAATCAAGAATCTTGGAGACTTCAAACTCACTTTGTCCATCAACAAGAACAGAAGGAGGTAGCTGTTGTGATCTGGAGTAGCGGTTGAAAATAGCTTTTTTGAGGAGGGAAACGTGAAACACAGGATGTATCCGGAGAGAGGAAGGTAATTTTAAGCGATAGGAAACTGGCCCAACTCGAGCAATGATCCTGTAAGGACCAATGAATCGAGGGCCCAATTTGGTAGAAGGTTGTTTCAGTCTCACATACTTGGTTGATAGCCAAACTCTGTCCCCCACCACATATGGAGGTATATGGCGTCTTCGTCTGTTGGAAAAAAGTCTGTACTTGCCTGCTGACTTTTGTAGTAATGAACGAATCTTCTTCCAATGTAGTAGAATATTCTTTACCCGCTGATCTGCTGCTGGTACACCAGAAGAAGGCTGAAGTAGAGGAAAAGTCTGAGGGTGATAGCCTAGGGCTGCGTAGAATGGTGTGGTATGAAGAGCACTGTGCCAACGGGAATTTAGGGCGAACTCAGCTAAAGGCAAGTACTCAGACCAGTTGGAGTGTAAGGCATTGACATAATGTCGAAGATAGGTTTCTAGGGTCTGGTTCATGCGTTCGGTTTGACCATCAGTTTGCGGGTGATGTGAAGTAGAGAGCGAGAGCGTTACTCCCAGTTTCTTGCAGAACGCTCTCCAGAATCGGGAAACGAACTGGGATCCGCGGTCTGAGACGACATTGGTAGGTATGCCATGATGTTTTACAACATGGGAAAGGAAAAGAGTGGACAGTGCTTTCGCTGTAGGTAATCCCGGGAGCGGCACAAAATGAGACATTTTGGAAAAGCGATCCACTGTGACCCATATAGCAGTCATGCCCTCGGACTTGGGTAAGTCTACAATGAAGTCCATGGTCAAATGGGTCCAAGGCTGGCGAGGTGCCGGAAGTGGATGTAACAGTCCAGCAGGCAATGTGCGGGGTACTTTATTAGCAGCACAAGTTGGGCAGGCAGCCACATAGTCAGTAACATCCTTTTTCATATGAGGCCACCATACATGACGTTGCAAGGTCTTAAGAGTGATGGTGACACCAGGGTGACCGGATAACACGCCATTATGTGCCCAGAGGAGTACAGGTTTTCTGAGACTAGGGGCTACGTACAGGCGACCTGGTGGTATCTTCAAGCCCTGGGAACACGATTCTGGGATTCTTGTAGCTGTTGGGAAAGAGCCGTGGAGATCTGCGCAACAATTTTGTGAGGTGGGATTATATACTGCTCGCCTGGTTGATCTTCTTCAGAGGTAGCGAACTGTCTGGAAAGAGCATCGGCTTTTTTGTTTCTATGCCCTGGAACATAAGAAAGGACAAAATTAAAACGGGAGAAAAACAGAGCCCATCGAGCCTGACGTGAGTTCAGACGTCTAGCAGTCTGAAGATACAGTAGGTTTTTATGGTCAGTGAGGATAGTAAAAGGCTTGGGAGCCCCTTCCAGAAGGTGTCGCCATTCAGACAATGCCAATTTGATGGCCAGTAGTTCTCGATTCCCAACATCATAATTCATCTCTGCAGGAGAAAACTTTCTAGAGAAAAAAGCTACTGGATGGATTCTACCAGACTTTGGCTGTCTCTGGGAGAGTACGGCACCTGCTCCAACCTCAGAGGCATCAACCTCAACAATGTACTGGAGATCAGGGTTTGGATGCTGAAGAATTGGAGCTTTACTGAACGTGTCCTTTAATCGCTGGAAAGCCGATCTTGCTTCTGAAGACCACACCTTACAATTTGTACCTTTCTTAGTCATGGCAGTAAGGGGTGCCGCAATGGAGGCAAAACTTTTAATGAAGCGTCTGTAGTAATTTGCAAACCCTAAAAAGCTTTGGAGTCCTCTTAAAGTGGTCGGTTGGGGCCATTGCAAGACAGCGGAAAGTTTTTGAGGGTCCATTTGGAAACCGTCAGCACTTATGATGTACCCAAGGAAAGGAATACAGCTTTGATGAAAACTGCATTTTTCGATTTTTGCATAAAGATGGTTTTCTCTAAGTCGTAGTAATACCTGTTTCACATGCGAGATGTGCTCTAGATGAGTCTTGGAAAAGATTAAAATGTCGTCCAAGTAGATGATCACAAAGCGGTTGCTGAAATCATGGAAAATTTCATTCATGAAACGTTGAAAGACAGCAGGTGCGTTACACAACCCAAATGGCATGACCAAATATTCAAAGTGTCCATTACGAGTGTTGAATGCTGTCTTCCACTCGTCCCCCTCTTTAATTCGAATCAGGTTATATGCCCCTCGTAGGTCTAGCTTGGAGAAGATGACAGCCCCCTTAAGTACATCAAACAGTTCAAGAATGAGAGGCAAAGGGTAGGAGTCCTTTACGGTGATTTGATTTAACCCCCGATAGTCTATGCATGGTCGAAGGCCCCCATCTTTCTTTTCAACGAAGAAAAAACCTGCTCCTACTGGAGAAGAAGAGGGTCGCATAAAACCTCTTTCCAAGTTGTCTCTTACGTATTCCTCCATAGACTTTTGTTCAGGCAGAGACAAGGGGTAGGTCTTTCCTTTGGGAAGAGGTGCTCCGGGAATCAATTTAATTGTACAGTCAAAAGGACGATGTGGAGGTAACACCTCTGCCTTTTGCTTGCAAAATACATCTGCAAAGTCATGGTATTCACGAGGCAAGGTAGGTGGAATAGTCACAGGAGCCAACATGCAAGCAGAAAGTCTTTTGGGTTGAGACAAACAATTAGGGCGACAGCACGATCCCCAGGAGGTTAGTTCTCCCTTTTCCCAATCAAAAGAAGGGTTGTGAAGTTGCAACCATGGGTAACCAAGGATGATAGGCAGAAGCGGAGAATCAATGAGAGACAAGACAACTTCCTCTTTGTGGAGGAGGCCTACCTGAAGGGTGATTGTCGTAGTCTCGAATTTCACAATGCCATCTCCCAAGGGCTGTCCATTCAGGGTGGTAATATTCAGGGGTCTAGACTTTGGAACAAACGGGATGTTGTTCTTTCTTGCAAAATTGTAGTCCAAGAATATGCCAGCAGCTCCAGAATCCACAAACGCCTCGCAGAAAACAAGCTTAGAAGGTAAATGGATAGTAGCCGGAACAGTAATCTTGGTCTTGGAGGATCTACCTGTAAGGTCTAAGCCAGCTCCTCCAACACTGGTTAGACCCTGCCTTTTACTGGACGGGAAGGGCAGACAGATACTAAATGTCCTTTAAGTCCACAGTACAGGCATAGGCCCAATGAACGCCTCCTTTGTTTCTCTGACTCAGTTAGGTGGAGACGGCTCACATCCATGGGTTCCACAGGTGCCTGGGGTTCAACAGAGGTTTCAGGTTCTGGCTGAGGTGGTGCTTGGAAGTTAGGGGCCAAACGGTAAACTGGCTTAGGAAACTTGCGGGTTCTAAGTCTCTCTTGGCACCTTTCATGGTACCGAACATCCAGACGAACACACAGCTCTATGAATTTCTCAAGGTCTTCTGGGAGATCCTTATAGACTAATTCATCCTTGATGCGATCTGTGAGACCTTTTCGGAAGGCTGCACGTAATGCCCTTGAGTCCCAATTAGTCTCAGCAGCAAGGGTACGGAACTCAATAGCATACTGTGCCACAGATCTGGTGCCTTGTTGTATGTCCAAGAGGGAGTACTCAGCTGCAGATGCTCTATCTGGCTTGTCAAATACAGTCTGGAGAGAAGCCAGAAATTTCTCAGCATCTTGAAGTATAGGATCGTTTCGTTCCAAATAAGGAGAGACCCAGGCCAGGGCCTTCCCCTTTAACAAGGAAATTACAAAAGTCACTTTGGCAGATGAAGTGCTAAAAGTCACAGGGTTGTTGCGGAAATGCAAACGGCAAACATTTAAAAAGCCTCTGCAGTCCTCAGTATCACCACCAAACTTGTCAGGCAAGGGAAGTTTTGGTGGTACAGAAGAGGCGGGTTGGACCGTAGCAGAAGTAGGATCCGGCATCTGGACCGTTGCAGAGGAACCAGGCAAACAAGATTTAAGCATAGTGCAAAGTTCATCTAACTTGGCGTCCAGGGAAGAAAGATGCTGTTCATGCGCTCCGATCAGTTGTCCCTGACGTGTAATCGCCTTAACAATCTCAGCAGGGTCCACTGCCATTGTGGCCCGTTTATTATGTAAGGTACCTGTAAAAGGTAGTGTCCGAAGTGGAACAGGTATGCTGGAGATCCAGGCAAAGCGTCGTCAGGCAGATACGGTTGGCAACGGATCAGGCAAAATAGTTCACAATCGGATTCCGGAGAAGGGTCAGGCAGGCAAAGGTCATACACGATCTGGCGGTAAAGTACAAAATCAGCAGGCTGTAGAATAGTCGGGATATCAGGCAGGAGTTCAATACAATGCAGATCACTGAAGACAAAACACCCAGGAAGTAATCCAAATAAACGGGCGCTGAGTGATGACCTCACTTCCTATTTAAAGGCTGTCCAGAATGAAAATTGTCCACAGCTGGCAGCAGGTGGAGCTAGTGAGTCCGAGGTGTGTGTTGAACACAATAAGGATATTCCCAAGGCCTAGATCTCTTCTGTGGCACATCAGGTAAGGCTATGGTTTAAGACCAGGAAGACCCAGGTTCGAATACACCCCGGGACATGACAGATAGCGATGATTACCCCAATCTACAGACCAGCTGATGGCAACCTCATCACACCTCCTAAAGGTGGTATAGAAAGAGGAAAATAATGATGGCCAAAAAGTCCTAGACCACAAGCCAGTAAAGTGCCTTATACCAGGGGTCATCAACCCCCGGCCACGGCCCACTACCGGTGCGGGCGGCCGGCATGACAGAGACAGGCGGCTGTGATATAAGCGTTGGGTGGAAGACATAAGGCGAGCGAACAGGCGGGCAAGCAGAGATGACATTATCTCTCTCCGTCCCCTCTTCTGCCCTTTCAGCGTCAATGTCGGAAGTGCACGGGGATCAGAGAGATGACATCTCTCCTCTCACCGCCCCCCCCCCCGCATCACCACTCTCCTGCCTTCACTCGGCACCCACCACATGGACTAGTGCTGCCACCAATGCAGTGACAATTTGCATCTGGTGACAGGCAACGTGGCAAGTGACACGCTCAGGGCTTCCATGGTTTACGCATTATGGTGAGTTGATTTCATTTATTACTGCAATGTAATAATAGAAATAATGCGCTGGCAAATTGCCTTATACTGATAGATAGTAAGTGGATAATTCTAGGTAAAAATAAACATTGGATAAGCTTATCAAACCCTGCTGAATAATCTCTATTACCATAATAACAAATTGGCTATATACCTCCTCAAAGAAGACAAAACTTCAGAAAGGCCCCTCTCTGGTGTCTTGGCAAACCCCTAATTGTGACATGGTCCTATTGGTCTTAATAGACTTACTGAACATTAACTGTAGGCATATACATGTTGATGGTAATTTTGTGGGGACCTCGACAATCAAACGGGGTCAATTCTCAAAGGATAATAACATATTGCATCACCACCCAGAATTAAGGAATCCACCACACCGGTCCTTCAAAGGAAGGGTCGGTATGATAGTACCTCATTAATACCATGTGGTTTGGTTGCATCCAACCGCATTATCCAGAGGGTTTCCCTTTGGAGAATATGCTTGTCCCAGTTGCCTCCTCATGAGTCCTGGGGTATGACCTCTAATACAATGAACTGAACCATCTTGGTATCAAATTTATGATAAAGGCCCAGGTGGCGGCTAACTGGGGTCAGCATTTTGGCAAATTGTGAGTAGTAGATTTGGTCATATATGCGCTGCTTGAATTCTTGGATTGTTTTCCCTATATAAAATGCCCCACACCTGCATGTCATTAAGTACACTACACCCTCCGTATTGCAGGTCGCATGGAAATGGGGATGAAAGACCTAACCATTGGGCAGTTGGAACCTGGAGCCCCTCTGCACCCAAGGGCAATAGGTGCACTGGCCACAAGAAAAAATTCCATACTTTGGAACATTAGTGTTAATGTCCGGTCTATAATTACTTGCTGTTAGCTTGTTGCCTATAGAGGAACTTTTTCTAAACACTATCTCAGGAGTGTTTCTAACATATTTTTCCAGCGTGGGATCTTCACTGAGCAAATACCAATGTTTGTCAATACAGTTACGTAGTTGTTGGTGTTGAGCAAAGTATTTGGTGATAAACCTCGTAGTCTGCTGATCACTAGTGTTGAGCGGAATACGCCATATTCGATTTCGCGATATTTCACGAATATATAGAAGAATATTCGTGAAATATTCGTTTATATCGAATATTCATGATATTTTATCAAATTTTTTTGCGAAATTTCGCTAATGCAAATGCGAAATTGATTGCGAAATTCTCGTCCGCGCATGCGCATGGTCGTGCAGGCAGGTTCCTATTGGTTGCTATGGAGGTTGCTAACCTCTGACAACTGTGGTAGGAGAACTCTGATGCAAAAGAAGGGCAGAGAAAGTATTCGCGAATATTCGTAATACGAATATTAGCATTGCGAATATTCGGCAACATAAAAGGATCGCCTCAGCTACTCGGCCCAGGGTCTCTAATCATACAAGCAATGCTGCGTCGATGGAGATCACTAGGATGTGATCTGTTTTAAAAATAAATTTGAAAAAATACAAATATTCGCAATAGCGAATATTCACCGCGATATTCGAGTTATTCGCGAATACTTGAATATGCAATATTCGTAACGAATATTCGCAATGCGAATATTCTTGATCAACACTACTGATCACCAACAACTTTGGGTCTAGGATAGATTAGCGATGTACTTTCTCTATCGTATGCCTTATTGAATGCTTTTCTTAATAAACTCTTGCTATAACCTCTTTGTCTGCCTCATGTGTGCAGTATCGTCGTAGCCGAATGCATTGGGCATATGGTATATTATGCTCTAAGGACATAGGATGTCCGCTTTGTGCATGTAACAAAGTGTTACCCTCGGTGCTTTTTCAATACAATTTAGTTGCTATGTTGTTGGATGCATCTCTAAATACCAACAAATCCAAAAAGGATATATAATCCTTATGCCAGTCAAAAGTAAACTTGAGATTGCCTGTCCAAATTATAAAAATGTCATTGATATAATAAAAACCAACATAGTGTTTGATCCAAAAAGTGTCTGTAAACATCACTTGAAATTATCTCCCTCTCCCCCCCAGGTACAGGTTTGGATTATTAATTCCGGGTGGTGATGCAATATGTAATTACCCTTTGAGAATTGACCCCATTTGATTGTCGAGGTCCCCACAAAATTAACATCAACATGTATATGCCCACAGTAAATGTTCAATAAGTCTATTAAGACCAATAGGATTTTATTTCTTTCGATCCTAGATTTAACACTAGATCTTGTTTTGAATTAGGATATGCAATAATCGGGGGGGCGTGACCGGATGTGAAAGCAGCAGGACGTGTTCTGGGTGAGCTCCGCATCCATCCTGCTTTAAAATCCTGTTTGGTGAGCTATCTGGCCCGAATCGCGGTACTTACGGTACCAGCTGAGTGGACCCAGTCCCGGTCATGAGAAGGGGGGCATCCCGGCCGCCGAACCAGTCCCAGAAGTGCCAACGCAGGATCCGCTATGTACGAGGCCCTGTCACGAGTCCGACCGCCGCCATCTTGCCTTCCCCTCCTTGTACCAAGCGCGATCGCAGGCAGGCTGAGAGGATGGCAGCTGCGGCCGCAGCTGTTCAGGCTGCTCAGGAGGTAAGCCCTGAACGATCTCTGGTGGTCTCCCCAGCTCCTGAGACAGCACAGGAGGCTATTACGAGGCCTATTCTAGAAGCCATCAATGCTAGTAAAGCGGCGGTGACAGTCAGCATAGACCACCTAGCAGCAGAGTGTAATCTGATAAGGTACGACTTGGATAAGATCAGGAGCAGGCTGACAGAGGCAGAGGAGAGGATCTCTGGGGTGGAGGATGTGTCCCATTCCCAGGGGACTCAATTGGCAGAATTGCAGGAAATGGTGAAGTCGCTGCAGAGTAGAGCAGAAGATGCTGAGGACAGGCAAAGGAGGAATAACGTGAGGGTGGTGGGCCTGCCTGAATGACCAGAGGGGGCGCAGACTGCCTCCTTTGCGGAGCAGTTCTTCAAGCAGTTGCTGGGCCTGGAGGATCTTCCCCCAACGTACGTGGTGGAAAGGGCCCATCGGGTCCCTGCGGGCAGGCGTCCCCCAGGAAATTACCCCAGGCCGTTCCTGGTAAGGTTCCTAAACTACAGGGACCGAGATATGATTTTGGCTGCCTCGTGGAAGCGTCCTGAACTTAGATTTGACAGTGCGAGAGTGATGCTGTTCCCTGACTTCTCGGCTGAAACCCAGAGACGACGTCGTTCCTTCAATAATGTGCGGAAGAGGCTCAGGCCCCATACACACGATCGGACATATCCGATGAAAATGGTCCGCGGACCATTTCCATCGGATATGTCCGATCGGGAGTTTGATCCGATGGCGTGTACACACCATCGGATCAAATTCCCCGCCGCCGGACGGCGCGGTGACGTGGCGGTGACGTTGACACCGCCGCGTCACCGCCACGTCACCGCACCAGGAAGTAAAACACTTCCGCGCATGCACCGAATCCATTCGGCAGCGGCGCGGCGGCGGTGGGGGACGACATGTCTGCTGGTAAGTGTACTAACCAGCAGACATGTCGGGCGGACAGATCCCCACCGGATAGATTTCAAAGCTTGCTTTGAAATCTGTCGGGTGGACAAATCTGTCCGCTAGCCCATACACACGAGCGGAGATGTCTGCTGAAACGGTTCAGCGGACATATCCCCTCGTGTGTACGCGGCCTCAGAGAGAAGAATATTTTTTACAGTATGCTCTATCCCAGCAAGCTCCGTGTGCAACATAATGGTGCGGTCACATTTTTTGATTCCCCGCTGGCTGTATCTGAATGGCTGGACCGGAACCCATGAGGAAGGCTGAGATGAGTACCCGTGTTTTTTGTTGAATCACTTTTTGTGCAATTTCTCTACTGGATTCTGTAAGGAGTCTGGGAGTGAAGCCTGTCCTTTGCTTTTTGTTTTTCTCCTCTCCGGGTGGCCCTCTTTTTATATATTTCATATACTAGTTTTACTATTCCGGCAAATATTGTTCTATTTTATTTATATTTTTTTCCCTCAATAGCCCGTTTTGTTCTAGTACCATGCTAGGAGGAACTTTTTCTGCCTACGTATACACAGCAATAATTGTTCCTCTCCTGGCCATTTTGATGTTCTATTATTTTTGTTACCCTTTTTTTTTTGTTTTGGAGATAGCTGCTACTTCTGTTTTGTTTTTTTGAGCACTAGGTGGCACTGTTCCCTAACTCCTGCTGAACTGACTGTTTCCAGGTTATCATTTTTGTATGCTCTGCGGTCTGAAAAGTTTGGTTCAGTTTATCCTGGCCCTGTTCAAGCTATGAGCCCTGATGTCACTAGGTGGCGGTAGTGCACTGCCCTTTCACTTATTTTCTTTGCTATAAGTGAGACTGCCACTTAAATTGCTGATATTGTTGCTCCCAATAATAACTGTTTTGTGCGGAGCTCTCTAGAGCCCAGGAGGATCATCTTCTTACGCTGTGGGACAAGTGATCGTTCGGAAGACCTTCCACTAACACCTGATTTTTTAGGTGTTCAACTTGTTTTTTGGGACTTGAAGCTGCATACCAGACAATGGGGTTCCTTGAAGGTTTTTTTCTTCAAGGTGTTTTTGTTTTTTGGTCTACTACTTGTTGGTTCTGGTATAATAGCAGGGGGGGGTGGGTCACGGGAGGGGGTTGGTTTTGACTTGGGTTATTCCCACTCTGGTCCTCGATTATGGTGGGCCTCTCTTCGCCTTTTGATAATTTTATTTGTCCTGGTGTCTGGGGTATATTTGCAATGCACCTGGGTTATGTTTTACACGTGGGATTATGGCTAATGTGATTAAATTAGTGTCTTGGAATGTCAGAGGTCTAAATAGCAAATACAAGAGGGCCTCAATGTTCCAGTATCTGAAAGTGGTAAAACCGCATATCGTTTTTTGCAGGAGACTCACCTGGATGGAGGTAGAATCCTGGCCTTGCGTAAACACTGGATTCAAAAGGCATTTCATGCCACCTATTCGACCTTTTGCCAGGGGAGTGTCCATACTTATTAGTAGGGCACTTCACTGTACTATCCACCAGGTGATCACTGATCCGGGGGGGGCGGTATGCGGCACTGGTTTTTGACATAGGAAATTGCAAAATGCTACTTGTTAATGTGTATGTGCCACCTCCTTTTAATGTGCAACTGTTATATGACCTGTTTGTGAAGTTGACGCCCCATGCACACCTCCCGCTGTTGATGATGGGGGACTTCAACGCCACCTTTGGCGGCATTGGATTCCTCAAATCCGGGAAGGGGTGGGTAAGTGGAGCTGTCGGCCTGGGCATCTATGGCCGGGTTGACGGAGATATGGCGAGCTAAGAATCCTACTACAACCTGCTATTCTCACCTCTCTCAGTCGCACCGCTCCTCCGCTAGGATTGATCTGGCATTTGGAAATCAGGCCTTGCTACCTTATGTACGGGAAGTTGACTACTTGGCGGGTGGCTTATCTGACCATGTCCCACTCTCCGTCTCCCTGCTCTTCCCAGACTCTAGGGGGGCACGGAGTTGGAGACTGTCCCCAGGATGGTTACAGGAAGATCGTGTCTCTACACAATTGCTAGAGGCGGTCGGTGACTACTGGGCCGCGAATGCGGGATCGGCTGAACCGACAATTGTCTGGGATGCCTTTAAGGCGGTGGTCCGTGGTGAATCTATCGTGGCCATTAAGAGGGTGCGGGTCGACCAAAATGTTGACATCCAGGAACTGCAGACTAAGGAAAGAGAGTGTGCGAATATACATGCTGCTGACAATACTGATGCATCCTATACTGCCCTATTAGAGGCTAGGCGTCGAATCTCCATACACTGTAAGGATCTGGCACATACTGAGGCTAAACATAGAGCGAATTCATTGTTTTCAGAAGGTGATAAAAATGGGAAATTGCTGGCTAGGTTGGTGGCGGACTGAAATCACATTGAACATATATCTGTTATCAGAGGAGGTAGAGGGGATTTAGTTAAAAACCCGACTGATATTTTAGCTGAGTTCCAGACATACTTTTCAACTTTGTATGCACCGATTCCACAGTATGACCCTGATGCTCTTGGTGAGTTGCTGGGGAATCTAACACTTCCCAGGCTATCCGAGACTGATAGGACGGCCCTGGATGCTAAGATTACCAACAAAGAGGTGGTTTCAGCAATATTTGCCTTTCCACCTAATAAAGCGCCGGGTTCGGACGGATTCCAGGCTGATTTTTATAAAATGTATGCTGAACAGTTGGCCCCCAGGCTTACGGCCTTATTAGATTACTGCTTACAAAAGAGGGCGCTCCCAGCTTCAATGCTTGATGCCTATATAATCCTATTGCTTAAGCCCGGTAAGGACCCACTAGAGGGCTCATCCTATAGGCCCATTGCCTTACTGAATATGGACCTCAAGATTCTGACAACATTTTTAGCAAGGAGACTGGCTGTGGTTATCTCCTCACTGGTAGATATTGACCAGACGGGGTTTATGCCGGGCAAGTCCACAGATACAAATCTGAGACGTCTTTTCACCCATCTGCAGATCCCTAATGTAGATTCATCCACGAGAATTATAGTTTCTATCGATATAGAAAAGGCTTTCTACTCAGTGGATTGGCATTTTATGCATACAGTCCTTGAGAAGATGGGCTTTGGCCAGTCGTTCCGACAATGGATATCACTGTTATATAGCACACCTAGGACAGCTATTCGTACGGGAGGCCATACCTCCGAGTATTTCTCGGTGGGTAGGGGCACCAGGCAAGGTTGCCCATTGTCGCCATTCCTATTTGCACTTATGATGGAGCCGCTGGTGGTAGCATTAAGGGCATCAACAGCTGTTAAGGCAATCAGGGTGGGCAGCATTGATGAGGGGTTGGCACTCCATGCTGATGACCTCTTGCTGTTTCTACGGGATCTGGGCGATTCATTAGAGGCCGCATTGGATATTATGAACACATTTACCTCCTATTCTGGGTTAAAGGTTAACTGGGGCAAGTCGTCCATTTTACCTCTAGACGATGGGGCTAGAGTGAAGGCAAATCCCAATCTACCATTAAAGTTGGTTTCGCAGATAACCTATCTGGGTGTTAAGGTGACTGCAAGGGTGGCGGACTACATGTCTCTTAATTTGTTGCCCCTTTTGTCACTCTTTAAACAAAGAGCTCAGGCCTGGCAGAAACTTCCTTTATCTTTGATGGGCAGAGTCAATCTTCTTAAAATGAAGATTCTCCCGGTCATCCTGTATTTTTTGAGGAATGCCCCAGTCGGATACCGAAGTAATTTTTTAAGAAATTAGACAGCATCACCAGTTCCTTTCTCTGGGCTCCTAAAATGCCTAGAGTGAGCTTGGCGGTCCTTCGGGAGCCCTGGGGTCAGGGGGGGCTTGTGCTGCCTGATTGGCGTAAGTACTACTTGGCAGGTCAGCTGGTCTTTGTGCATAGGTGGTTGGTCTCGGATTCGGGGGATTCGGCCACAGTACTAGAAGCAGCTCATTTGGGATCCTACGAGACCCTACGGTTGGCTATTCATAGGGGCACTGATAGAGATCTCCCCCTCACAGGGACTATGAAAGCTACAGTTAAGGCTTGGGAGGAGGCGATCAAGTTAGCCTGTCCAAATTATGGGGGGTATCTCCCTTGACCCCCCTGGGGATAAATCCGAAGTTGCGACAGTTCCTTGACTTTGATGACGCTATGGGGTGGGCAACTAAAGGGGTTAAGCTGCTTAACGATATTACACTAGACGGAGTACTATTGACGTTTGACCAACTGAAGGCCCGGCATGACCTCCCTAACGCTCAATTTTTTAGATATCTGCAGCTGAGGCATGCATTTCAAACCCAGTTTAGAACGGTGAGTGTTGAATCTTTCCCTTCTCGTATGGAGGACTTGCTTATGACGGAGGACCTGCCTAAGACCTTGTCAGTGACTTATAAGGAGCTATTTAAAACTACTCCCAAGGCACTTCTCAAGTGTAGAGAGCGGTGGGAGGTGGAAGTTCCAGGTATTTCGGGGGAGGAATGGGAGGATGTATGGGACCGTCCGTTTCAATATCTAGTAGCTGCAAGGGACCGGCTTATCCAATTAAAATTTTTACATCGGGTATACTACACCCCTTCCAGATTGGCTTCGATATTACCCTCAGTGTCATCGGAATGCTGGAGATGTACGTTCGTTCCGGCAGACGCGCACCATATATTTTGGGGATGCCCCCAGATCCAACTGTTTTGGACTGGGGTCACCTCCTGCATAACGGAAGTTTTGGGGGTACCGATTCCTCAGGACATTAGTGTATGTTTACTCGGTCTGGTGGAGGAGGTAGTCCCATCAAGGGCTCATAGAACACTGCTTAGTATATTATTATTTTATGGGAAAAAAGCTATTTTGCTGAAATGGAAGAGTCCGGGGGCTCCTGAGGTTTCTTTTTGGAAGGGGTTGGTGAACGCTATGATTCCATTCTATAAGGCGACATACTTGTCCAGGGGCTGTGTTGGGAAATTTGAAAGTCTGGAGGGCATGGTACGAATCTGACCTAACAGTGGGGTAAGCCGGACTGGTCTGAGGTGTAGGAAGGTCCAGGGAACTATATATATATTAATCCACTAGTCCAGATACCGGGGGTTCTACGTGTGGTTCCTGACACAGTGGAGAGGAAGAGGCTCGTATTAACTTGGTGAAGGTTGATTTGTAGGGGACTAGGGAACTGAGTGGCGGTGGGGTGGGAGGGGGGGGGGTTATACCTGCGATAGCAAACTGTAGTTCTGTTATGCCGGTCATGTTGACCGTTGGTTTATACTTGGTGTTGTGCCAAGGAATGTATAACTGTTATGTTTTGTGTTAAAAATTTCAATAAAAAGAAATTTATTAAAAAAAAGGATATACAATAATCTACTAACATCATGGGGTTCTGTCATGTTACCATAATATTGGACATATGAATGTGTACTATGTATTCATACATAGTGCACACTTTATGATGATGTTTTTAGGTAAAAGAAGGACCCTTTAAGGCCATGCCCTATTTTATTGTCAGCAATATCTGTATATTTAAATAGTCCAATATCTGTATGTTTAAATGTATTTTGTACTATGTATTGTCATTATTATTTTGATTGTGGACATGGTTTTGCCATAATCTATTTACATATATTACATTGATAACATTTTATATAGCCCAAAGTGGTCGCCAGGTGCCATGGTGCAGTGCACTATGCTGTATGGATGTAAGTGCAGCCATGTAAGCCCCTGGTGGTTTGTCCTGCTAATTTCCTAGGGAGGAGTGTGGAACACATATCCCCAGTGGCATACTGAGTATTGTCCAATATTCGAATAATGCTCTTGCACAATTACAATCCTCTGGAATTGTAAAGGAGCCATTCGCGGCTCCTCTATGCACATTCGCCGGTTTAGTGCATGCGCAGTGCACAGTTGGCCGGATTAAGTGACGTCGGACACACTAACATCACCGCGGGGTACATATAAAAGGACCAGCTGGCTGTGTCACTCTCCAGGAGTAGGGATGAGCTTCGAGTTAGAGTCGAACTCACGTTCGACTCGAACATTGCCTGTTCGCCGAACAGCTAACTATTTGGTGTGTTCGCGGCAAGTTTGTGTGAACTTTAGAACCCTGTTAAAGTCTATGGGACTCGAAACGTTAGAAATCTAACGTGCTAATTTTAAAGGCTAATATGGAAGTTATTGTAATAAAAAGTGTTTGGGGACCCTGGTCCTGCCCCAGGGGACATGTATCAATGCAAAAAAAAGTTTTAAAGACTGCAGTTTTTTTGGCAGCAGTGATTTTAATAATTCCTTTAAGTGAAACAAAAAAAGTGAAATATTCCTTTAAATTTTGTACCTAGGGGGGGTGGATAGTATGCCTGTAAAGTAGCGCTTGTTTCCCATGCTTAGAACTGTCCCTGCACAAAGTGTAATTTCTGAAGGAAAAAAAGTAATTTAAGATCACTATAATCACTGTAATGAATTGTCGGCTCCCGGCAATACAGAGAAAAGTCATTCATAAAAAAAAAAAATGTGTGGGGGTCCACGCCATTTTTTTTTTAATTTGGGGTGGAGTTCCCCTTAAAATTTATACCAGACCTGAAGGGGGGAACACCACATTTTTTTTATTTTTCCTTACAGGCATACCACAAGTTTACACAGTTCTAAGCACAGGAAACAAGCGCTACATTACAGGCCCCCCCCCCCCCCCCCAGGTATGAAATTTAAAGGAATATTTCAATTTTATTGTTTCACTTTAAGCATTATTAAAATCACTGCTCCTAAAAAAACGGCAGTTTTTTAAAAACGTTTTTTGCATTGATACATGTCCCCTGGGGCAGTACCCGGGTCCCCAAACACTCCCCTGGGGCAGGACCCAGGTCCCCAAACACTTTTTAGGACAATAACTTGCATAATAGCCTTTAAAATTAGTACTTTAGATTTCAAACGTTCGAGTCTCATAGACTTTAACAGGGTTCTAAAGTTCACACGAACATTTGGTCTGTTCACAGGTTCTGATGCGAACCGAACCCAGGGGTGTTCGGCTCATCCCTATCCAGGAGCTTGGGAGAGCGCACAAGCTGGCTCTATGATCCAGTACTGGATGCCTTATAGTCCCCTGGTGTCTCTTATTATACGCCAGCAATAGAATAAATGTAACATCCTAAATATGTGACCTTAAAAAAAGTGTTACCGACACCCCGGATGAATAAGAATAATACAAAATCCCCCAAGGAGGGGCTTTATAGGCAACAGTAGTAAGCGTAATGATGCAGAGTACAAAAATATATTTTAATATTTAATCGTATAAAAAATCATACAATGTGATACATAATAATACAAATACAATAACAGAGGGGAGTCGAGACTGATCCACATGAAAACTAATGGGCCCTATGCGTTTCGGGTAATTCCCTTCTTCGGGGGCCAGGGTCTATGTGGAAACAAGATACATTATATCAAGTTTACAAAAGCATATTATAAAATAATTTTTACAATAAATTTTACAATTACATCAAACAACAGCGAGTATAAGTGCAATAAACAAGATCATACCAGTCATAGAATATCAACTCTGTAAAATACAACAGGGCATCTCGACCGTGGCAAGGTATTCCTAAGCAAAGATGGTATGTAGGAATGGGGGACAGGCGTCTCATATCCCAGAGGGAAGCAAACCCTAGACCATACCTGCCGAGGTGTAAAAAAAAGTGTGTACAGTCTAGATATGTGCGTTCCCGTTCGTAACGAATGGATTTTCATACGAATTTGTTAGTATTCGTACATTCGTATCAATTCGAACATCCGAATAGCTGAAAGACCCAAAATACGAAAATTACGGAATTACGAATAAGCAAAATAACGAACAAACGAAAATACGAAAGTACGAATGGACAATCTTACTAAAATACGAAACACCGAAAAAGCAAAAGAACGAAAATTACATCTATAACGAACGATTTGCATTCCGCATTTTAAATCCTTTGTCTGTTAGTATTTTCATTCGTATGTTCGTATTTTCATTTGTGTGTTTTGTAAATCTGTTTCTTTGTCTGTTCGTAAATTTGTGTACTTGTAAGTTGTAACGTTCTTTCGAATGGGCAGTGTAGTTAGTAAGTGATGTATCTTACTTAATATCTTAGCCAATCAGCTTATCTCTTTTGTGCTGAGTCACCTTGTTGGCAAAAAGTCCGACCGTGTGTACGGGGCTTAAGAGAAAGCATATCTTAATATGGATTAGCCACGTGTTGCTATGTATTTACGAAAGTACAAAATGACGAATCCATTAAACTAAAATTATTATCTAACAAAATTACGAATTTCGAATCAACGAACATAAAGTAGACAGAATTACGAATCATTCAGTATAAACGAAAATAAAACTGTTACGAAAATACGAACGGATCCGAATAGGAAAACTTGCGTCTTACAAAATACGAACGGGTCCGAATAGGAAAACTTGAATCTTACGAAATTACGAATCTTTACGAATCTACGGAACGAGACAAAACGGAACAAAAAAATAAGAAAATTTTTGTTGTGCACATGTCTAGTACAGTCCCTATAAAAAAAAAGGGACAAATTACGCATAGTTACACAGGAATAAAAATAAATGAAACGAAAAGAGTATATCAATTATTATTATAGTAATGGAGTAGAGGGTTTGTACCTATCACAAAGGCGTAAGGTCTAGAATGGCCAGAGGAGGTCAGCAGAGAGCACAGCAATGGTAAGCTAAAATGACAATAAGAGAAATGGTGATTTTAAATTTAAATTACACAGAAAAGAAAAAGGGGTTCAACTAAGCTTGTACAAGGACATAGAGGAAAAAGTTCAACTGAGCTTTGTACAAAGGTATAGCGCCATGGACGTACCTCTATTTGATATGTAATACAAACGCCGCCGCCATACACCAGGTCAGACATTCCTGGAAGGCGGCGGCGTTTAAATAGGGGAATGGGAGGTGGTTAAGGAGGGGGGTGTGTGTGTGTGCGGCGGGCAAGCAAGGTAGGTTTTGACAATGCCCACTTTATGGGCCAGATTCAGGTAGATGGGAGCATCTTTGCTCTGGAGTAACGCTTCTCATTTACGTTACTCTGACGACCCTTTCAGCGCAAGTACTGTTATTCACATAGCAGTTGCGCGTAAACTTGCGCCAGAGTAATGATAATGCGCTGGCGTAACCCGACGCAAGTGGAAGTGGGTGTGATCATATGTAAATGATGGGCGGAGCCCAGCGCAGAGGCTTACGTTCAGCGCATCATCCACGGAGCATGCGCAGTGAGTGCGGCTCCACTCGCCCCCTTGTGCGCATGCTCACAACTTCCGTCGGCACCACTTCCCGGGAAACGTCAGCGCAATGCCTTCCGTTGGGCGCTTAAAAGCGCAGGCGGAAACGCCATTCCGGCGCAAAAGTATATCCGTTTCCCCCCACCCCAGGGAAGATACTTTTGTGCTGTGATGGCTGCTCCCGCTACCCCCAGAGAGAGGAGGAACCTCAACTTTAATTCACAGGAGGTGTCTGTGATCATATCCGCGATGGAGACTTTTAATCATTTACTCCATGGGAAAAAAAGCCGTAAGACCAGCCGGGAGAGGAAGCAGGGCATCCTGGACACCATTGCTGGCCGGGTCAATATTTTGGGGTACTCCACCCGGACTGCTTCTGACATTCAAAAAAAAATAAATGATCTTCGGCGCAAGGTCAGGGGAAAGGTGGCCACCATCAGGAGGCATGAGAGGGGCACAGGTGGTGGTCCCCCATGTCCGGTCACCCTGACCGCGGAGGAGGAGGTGGTCTCTCGCTGCCTGGACAGGGAGCAGGTGGAGGGGGTCCCTGGCTATGACTCCATGGAGGAAGGCTCCAGGACAGGTAAGTGTTTTTTATCCCCTATTTGATGTGTTGCATTTGGGGGGGGGGAGGGTACATGTGCCAAGTGTGTGGGACCACCAACATGTGTCTGCTTTGTGTCATCCACAGATGACGGAGCTGGGCCATCATCTGTCAGCGTCCAGTCCACCCCATCCCCCCAACGCCATTGTGTGCCCGAGCCCCTGGGTGGTGAAGAGGTGGAGGAGGAGAGTGCCCACACCACACCTGCCGAGGTGGTTGTGGAGGATCCTGCTGTGGTAGAGCAGGACTTTTCTTTAGTTTTGGAGGTCTCCTCCCCTTCTCCTGGGCCGTCTGTCATCCCCTCCCCCATCCTTGGAAGCCCCTCAAGGGCGACTCCATCCCCCCGGGGACAACCATCTTCTGGCCCCAGGAAGGCGACCCAGAAGACCAGGGGGGTGTCGGATGTTGTCCAGGGCCAGTTGGCGAGGGATCACGCCAGACAGACCCAACAAATGGGGGAACTAGTTGGGTACTTAGAGAAAGTGGCTGACAGCCTGGGCTCCGTTGCCCAGATAAGCAACGCAGTCCAGGATGTCAGCTGCAACTGCGCTGCAGTGGTGACCAGTTTGGGGGAGGTGCAGGGGGATATTAGGCACCTCACTGCAGCCGTCCAGGCCAACAGTGCTGCCATCCGGGACCAGGGGAGGCTGAGTCGGCGGGCCCAACACTACCAAGTGACCCGGCAGCTCAGGATGCAGGCCCAGCAGCTGAGGATGCAGGGCCAGACAAACAATTTGCTTGGCCGGATAGCCATGGCCTTGGAGGGCATGCAGGCCACACCTGCCAGGAGTGGCCCATCCGGGGATCAGCCACCTCCAGATGCCCCCCCACCCCCACCCACTCCATCCAGGCAGCTGAGGAGCCAGAGAGGTTCGGCAAGAAGGAGCCCCCGGCATCCCCGATGATTTTTTTATTTTTTGTTCTGATTTATACTCAGGTTATGAGATTTTTATTTTTTGTTCTGATTTATACTCAGGTTATGAGATTTTTATTTTTTGTTCTGATTTATACTCAGGTTATGAGATTTTTATTTTTTGTTCTGATTTATACTCAGGT
Source organism: Rana kukunoris (assembly GCA_029574335.1). Classification (NCBI taxonomy): domain Eukaryota; kingdom Metazoa; phylum Chordata; class Amphibia; order Anura; family Ranidae; genus Rana; species Rana kukunoris. The sequence continues at coordinate 257,500 of JAJQKJ010000077.1, forward strand.
TATGAGATTTTTATTTTTTGTTCTGATTTATACTCAGGTTATGAGATTTTTATTTTTGATACTGCACACGTTGCAGTGTGAATGGTGTGTGAATGTGAGGGGATGGCACTCCTGACAGTAAGGGGTGTCACCCTCGGCCGTGGTGGTGAAGTTAACCCCACGGCTGTATGAATGACGTGTGAAAGGTGTATGAATGGACAGTGACATCATTGGGGCCTTGACGCTGGCGTTGCTGCTCCCAAGTCCTACATGCTGGACTTGGGCTAATCCAATGCGATGTGGATGTGGTGTGTGTGATCTAGGGACATCAGTGGTGTACACGCGTGCATTGTCTGTGTGATAAATGTTTTGGTTTATTGTCCAAAGATGCCTACGGCGAGGACCCTGCTGACTGCTCTTCCATCAGCAGACTGGGTCTCCTCTGGCAGGTGGGGACTGTGTGGGTCGGGGGTCAGGTCATCACGTATGTCAATCTGCAGGCCTTTTCTCATAGCAAAGGTTTGCAGAATGCAACATGCACCGATGATCTGACACACAAAGGTAGGGGAATACAATAGGGTCCCCCCAGACTTATCCAGGCAGCGGAAACGGGACTTCAGGAGCCCAAATGTTTGCTCCACCACTGCACGGGTTTTGATGTGTGCTTCATTGTATTTTCTCTCTCCTCTGGTTTGGGGGTTCCGGAAAGGAGTCATTAGATGGGGTCCCAGTGCATATGCAGAGTCACCTGGAAGGGAAAAGACAGGAGGATGTTAGTCATGCATGTGCCACTTCTGTTGTGCATCACGGGAGGGGATAGTCATGCCTGCCACCCATGTCACTCACCAACCAGCCAGCTGTCCCCATACATGTTCTGTTCGAATTCTGCTGGGATGGGACTCTGATTGTATATGAAGCTGTCATGGCTGGACCCGGGGTGTTTGGCACGGACGTGCCATATGAGGCGTTGGGCATCGGCTATCACCTGTACGTTGATGGAATGCCAATGCTTCCGATTGCGGTATATGTGCTCTGTGGCACTGGAGGGCTGGAGTGCCACATGTGTGCAATCAATGGCCCCCACAGTGCGTGGGAATCTGGCAATGTTGTAGAAATCTGTCATAGCCTTCATCCGCAGGTCCTCAGTGGTTGGTCTGATGAACTGGTTGGACATGCGTCTGAGGATTGCAGGGATAACCTGGTGCACACATCTGCTCACGGAGGACTGTGACATCCCAGCCACCACTCCACTTGTACGCTGGAATGATCCACTTGCAAGGAAATGAAGTGTTGCCAGGACCTTCACCAGTGGCTGCACTGCTTGTGAGCGGTGTGTCTTGCTGGTGATGTCATCCTGCAGGGTTGTGGTTAGTTCAAGTATTGCAACAGGGCTGAATCTGAAGAGGCGATACACCTCCTCATCCCCCATGCCAAAGAGGCTCATACGTGTGCGGTATATCCTCTCACGGGCCCGCCTCCTTCGTTCCGGGGGACCCATCAGTAGTTCTAGGACCACGATTGCCCCTGGCATGTTGGCACACAGAGGTGTTGTCCTTGCAAGTGTGGGTGCTCAGCTTGCTAGTTTCGTCGGTAACGCTGCTGTAGCTGCTCTCCTGCTGACCTGTGACCGTCTGGAGTAAAGATAAAGCAGCCTTTTGTAGAAATAACTTTGCGCCGGACGGACCAGATACGCGCGGCGCATGTAGCCAGCGTATGGTGCTAATCCGTTCGTGAATTGGGAAATCTCCCTCATTTGCATATTTGCAGGGGAAATCAATAGGCGCGACTGATGCGCCAAACGAAATTATGCGCTGACGGGACTCTGGCGCCGGAAAGTTAAGCCGATCGGAAATGGCCCGTTTTCGGGCGCATCTAGTTTGGTGGGTACGGCCACATAGAAACGACGGCGCATCTTCACAGTTACGCGGCGCATATCGAAATACTCCAGCGCAAGTCTTGCTGAATCTGGCCCTATATTTTTATTGAAGTTGTTTTTTCCGGTCAGTCCATAGTCCAACTGGTTCCACTTATGTTTTATCAGATTGGCTACAGTCGGGGATTCGTCCCTGGCAGACGATTATCGCCATCTGGTGGCTGTTTTTTGAAATGACACTGAGTTACTAGCTTATACCACATTACTGGCCTTATGAGGTCATTTTGAAATATGCCTTTACTACCTTGTATCAAAAAAAAAAAAAATTGACTATTGCTTTAATGCAACAATGCCACTATGACAGTAACGAGATTACATTATATATGTTTTTTTTTATTTATAGACTCCATGTCACAATTAGGTGTTTGCCAAGACACCAGTGAGGGGCCTTTCTGAAGTTTTGTCTTCTTTGAGGAGGTATATAGCCAATTTGTTATTATGGTGTTAGAGATTATTTAGAAGGGTTTGATATAATACTAAGCTCATCCAATGTTTTTATTTACCTAGAATTATCGGGTGCACCTCTACTTACTATCTATCAGTATAAGGCACTTTACTGACTTGTGGTCTAGGACTTTTTGGCCTTCATCATTTTCCTACTTCAATACCACCTTTAGGAGGTGTGATGAGGTTGCCATCAGCTGGTCTGTAGATTGGGGTAATCATCACTATCTCCCATCATAGCACCATTGTTATGGTGAGTATGTATATGTTGATACAATTAATGCTTTTTTTATATCTACACAACAAAATGTAAGCCATTTGGTAGCTGTTTTCAAATGTATTATGTATTCTAATTAAAGTTTATTTCTTTTAAAAATCTAGAAGCTCCTGAAGAAGTGATATATTTGAAATTGTGAAACATGTAGAGCTGCTTTTTAATGTTCTAAGGACTCAATCGGTTCTATCCAGGATTCACTACTCCACCTAGAGTGAGGTCTGTACTATGTTACAGCTCTATATCAAGCTTTGAAGCTATAGAGTAACTCCCTGGAAAGGCCTTTTATTTGCCTTTGTTTTGTATAGTATGATAGAATTTTTTGTAGATGCATCCATGTATATATTTATGCAATTTTAAAACAATTTTTTATCTATAATAATGCCTACAAAGTCCATCTTTTCTGAAAGAAATTATACAATGTTTTTTTTTTTTTCTTTAATCCATATATTCTAGGATGTGGCACTTGTGTGATTACCACCCTAGGGCAACTGTAATCACTCAAAATTATAGGTGTTTTTCACACTTTACAACACAAAGCTTTTTATTGTGGTTTGTTTGTTTATTTATTTTTTGGTTACTGGTTTGCGCAGTTAACTGGTTTGTGCAGGTTTGGAACCTACTGGTTCCGTTATTTTCTTTCACAACACACACATTGCCAGCAATAGAACAATGTTAAAAAAAAAATGGCTTTTAAAAAAAAAATATGGCGTGGGGTCCCCCCAAAATCCATACCCCAGACTCTTTTCCTAGCATGCAGGAAATGGGGAGGGGACGAGCGAGTGCTGGGTGGTCTATGTACATTGCAAGGATTATAACAACCTTTGTTGCAGATTCTTACCTTTTGTTATTCTTAAGAAATCCACATGTGTTTGTCTGTGCCTCTGGGCTAAGTGGGTCTAATGGGAGTGATTTCATAATTATCAGTCAGCTGTGGCAGCTACAGGGCCCTAATGAGGAAAGCTGCTGGGCCTGCATCCCTTTAAACGTGTTCCTATTTGAAATATCTCACCAAAAATGAAATTTTCTGTTGCAGGGGATGCCTAAAATCTGACTTGTATCTTAGGCATACTTCTGGGAAAATTGGTGAGCCAATCATACAAGTAGAAAATGATGTTTCTGGGGAGTGGTCAGTACACATTCTGTGTCCAGAACAACTTCATGTAGCCATATTGCTTTGCATTCATAGAAAAATTACAGCGGCTGCAGATTGTAGGAAAGGTCATTTTTTTTAAGTTTTATTGAAAGGAATTGAAAGGAATGTGTACAGAACAGGAAATGCAATGCATTGTCATTGTTAAATAAAATGCATATTCGCGGACGCAGCCGCTGTGGAACGAAAACAGTAAGAACAGTATGAGCAGAACAAGCAGTACCAACAGTATAAACAATCAGAAAAGCACAGTATGTCAAAGTCTTTCATCAGCAAACATGCACATGTCAAGGGACACGTTGTAGATAAAATGAACACCATGGAAGCGACCCAGGGGTCGTTGGTGATGGACATCCAGTGTCAAGGGTCGAAGTGAACAATGAGGAGATATGTGTATCAATACGAGTACGATAATGTAACCAGGAAAGTAAGCTGGTTGTGAGGGGTAGTATGGGAGAACGCAAGTGAATGGCACAGGGCAAGGAGTGTGGTAGGATGTTTGGGGGAGGTGTCATCATTTGTGTATGTGTAGTGGGTTGATCCCTGAGAGAGAGAGGGGCCAAGATGGGAAAGGAGCAATGAAGAAGAGTCCAGAAGGGGTGGAAAAAGTGCACAGGAATAGGGATCGTTCGGCGTCCCACCACAGCTCTCGGAAAACGCCTAAGAAGCGGCTGCTTTATATTCGACTGTAAAATGAAGCCAGCAGGACCAGAGTTCGGTGTATTTAGATGGTGTGTCATGCGCCTGATGTATCAGGTCCTCCATGCAGGCCCGAATTTACACCCTTTGCCGCCCCAAGGCCGGGTCCTTCAATGCCGCCCCGCCTGCGCAGTACAGGGAGGACATTACCTGCCGGGGGACTATTTAGGCAGGACACTGAGAAGCAGTGGGGGTGCTACTGCCGAATATGACATTGAGAGGCGGGGGGGTGCTGCTGCCGAAAATGACATTGAGAACCAGGAGGTGGGGGAGATGTTGCTGCCAAAAATGACATTGATCATTTGGGGGTGCTGCTGCTGAAAATTACATTGAGAACCATCTCACCTCCTCTTTCCTCTGTTTTCTCTCCTCTCACCATCCGTGACATGACAGGGGGGGACTCCCGAAATGAAAGTGTCCTCTCCTCTCAGCTGCAGGGCCGCCCCTGCATCCACTGCCGCCCCGAGGCCTGGCCTTGTTGGCCTTGTCTGGAATCTGGCCCTGCCTCCATCACTGCTGTCTTATGTATACGTTTGAACCAATCAGATAGGGTTGGGGGTTCAGGAGATTTCCATTTTGCTGGGATACAAAGCTTTGCTGTGTTGACCAGATGCATAGCCAGGGATCGCATGTAGGTCTTTGTAGGAATGTTGGAGTGGTGAAGCAAAAATTGTGCTGGCGAAAAATCAAGGTTGTAAGCGGTGATATGCTGAATAAGTCGGTGGACCTCCTTCCAAAAAGGCTGCAGTTTAGAACATGACTACCAGATGTGTAGGAGCGAGCCAATCTCAGTTTCACATCTCCAACATTGTGGGGAAACAGAGGGGAAGATGTTATGCAACCTAAGGGGGGTCCTGTACCATCGTGAAAATATTTTAAAAGCGTTTTCTTGTACATGGACATTCACTGTTCCCTTATGCATACAGGAGTATATGGCTTCCCAGTCTCGGTCCATAAGGTCAATGGAAAGCTCCGTCTCCCATTTATGGCTAGCCCAGTTAAGTTTCGGACGTTGGTCTAGGAATAGCAATGCATATATAGAGGAGATCAAGTGAGTTAGAGGTGTCGTGCTTAGGCAGAGTGCCTCGAAGGGGGTGGGTTGTCGGGACCAGTCAGGTTTTGGGTTGGGTATGTTGAAAAAATGTCTAATTTGAACATAGGTCCAAAAGGAAAATGATCCATTTACCATTTTGGTCACTAGCGTCGCATGGGAAACGAGTTGGTCGTTGTCAAAAAAGTGTTCTGCGCGGACATGCGTATGGGGCCAGATATCTAACAGAAAGGAGGAAGACAACCCTGGAGCAAAATCAGGATTGTGCCTAAGCGGGGTCAACGGGCCCAGAATAGAAGAGATTTGATATTTAGTACAAGCCTCACGGAAGGAGGCCAGCGTAGGGCAAATAGTAGGGTGAGCTCGGCAGGGTGAGGGGGTATGGCTCGACTTAATCCAAGGGGTTTGGGAGAGCGGGATAGTTGACAAAGAGTGTTCTAGGCGTACCCACGCTTTAGTGGCGAGGAAAGGTAATTTTTAATAACATTCCATTACAATATGATGTAAATCGCAATTGTACACTCTATATAATTTTTTCTTTATTTGCTATTTTTTCCCCCACGAAAGTGGAGCTACCCTTTAACCAGCAGTACCATTACGCCAGTCATTATCAGGTTAGTTCAAACCCCCCATTATTATCACCGTCCCAGCCTTTGCAGCCCTTTCCATCTGTGCAAGGAGTCTCTTCTCATTAACTCCGGGTGGCCTATAACAAACTCCAATCATTAACTTTGAACTACACACATCTATATGCAGTTCCACCAGGGCTTTCTTTAAGACGGGGCAAGCGAGGAAGCTGCCCGGGGCCCATTATTGTTGTGGGACCCAAAGGAGCTGCCCCTTGAGCCCAGGGTTGCCATTCCCAACACTATATTTAGCTCTGGTAGGTAGGCATTTTCACCAAAAGTTGCTGGCAGCGTTGGGCAGGCATCGCAGAAAGAGTAATCCCCACATTTGTCGATACTGCTCCTCTAGCCCTGACTGCAGCCCTTTTACAGGGGTGTGATCTGCCCTCTGCCTCCCTCTGCATAGCTTCACTACTACTGGGTGGTGCTGCCACTGCTGGGCTGGTGCATGCTGCGAGAATGCTTCCTCAACCCCCCCAGCCCTACTGTGACAGTTTTGTTGCTTTCATCTCAGAGAAAGCACCCATGCCACCATGTGCCCACACTTACTGTCACCTGCCTGCTGTGAAGGAGGAGGGGAGAGCCACACAGGCTCAACTTATTTCAGGTGAGACCCACATACAGGGCACACACCAGACAGGCACCTTAACCCCTACACTGCCGGGAGGGGAGCATAGTGTTCCTCACTACTGTCACTATTGTCACTCCTGGGGCTTTCCATTCTATGTCTCTCTACAACTGGACTGGAGGTAGTAGTCCCTCTTTGGAGGAGCCCCTGGACTGGAGGTAGTAATCTCTCTATGAAAGGGCCCCTGGACTAGAGGTACTAGTGTCTCTCTGTGGAGGGGCCCCTGGACTGTAGGTATTAGTGCCCCTCGGTGGAGGGGCCCTGAACTAGAGGTTGTAGTGTTTCTATCAGCAACTGGTGATGTGATCCTGGTGACAAATTAATATCTAGATGGTACCTCTCTTCCCCTTCCTTTTCCTTATCTCTGCCCACATCTTACAATGCTCCTGAAGAAAAAAAGTGGGTCTGGCTGGAGAGAGGACACAGACTGCTACAGGAGCTGAACTTCATGTAGCGGTATTACTTCCTCTATTACACATGATATAATGGACCATATATGGTCATGTTCATATATGGTCAAGGACGGGCCCGGACTGGGACAAAAAATAGGCCCGGGCATTTTAGACTGAGCAGCCCAGTGGGGGGGGGGGGGGGCACAGCGGGGGTTAATGACGGGATGTGAGGTGAGATAAAGAAAGATGGATTGAAAGATATAGATAGATAGATAGATAGATAGATAGATAGATAGATAGATAGATAGATAGATAGATAGATAGATAGATAGATAGATAGATAGATATAAATAAAGATAGAAAGAAGGGAAGGAAGATAGATAGATAGATAGATAGATAGATAGATAGATAGATAGATAGATAGATAGATAGATAGATAGATAGATAGATAGATAGATAGATAGATAGAGAAGATAGTAAGGAAGAAAGATAGATAAAGATAGAAAAAAAAGAGGAGAAGGAAGGAAGATAGGTAGATAAAGATAGAAAAAAAAGAGGAGAAGGAAGGAAGATAGGTAGATAGATCTAGATAGATAGATACAAATAGATAGATAGATAGATAGATAGATAGATAGATAGAAAGGAAGGAAGATAGATACAGATAGAAAGAAAGAAGATAGATAGATAGACAGTGGCAGTGCATCTATAGAGGGCGCTGGAGCGCCGCTCCCTCTGGCTCAGCCGCGACAATGGGCACAGTGGCATCAATGGGCACAGTGGCGACAATGGGCACAGTGGCGACAATGGGCACAGTGGCAACAATTAAAGGGCACAGTGGCATCAATTGGCACAGTGGCGACAATTAAAGGGCACAGTAGCTGCGTTTGATGGCATAGCACAGTGGCTGTGTTTGATGGCATGGCACAGTGGTGACAATTGATGGCACAGTGGCTGTGTTTGATGGCATGGCACAGTGGTGACAATTGGTGGCACAGTGGCTGTGTTTGATGGCATGGCACAGTGGTGACAATTGATGGCACAGTGGCTGTGTTTGATGGCATGGCACAGTGGCTGCGTTTGATGGCATGGCACAGTGGTGACAATTGATGGCACAGTGGCTGCGTTTGATGGCATGGCACAGTGGCTGCATTTGATGGCATGGCACAGTGATGACAATTGATGGCCCAGTAGCAGCATTTAATGGGCCCAGTGGCTGCATTTGATGGGCACAGTGAGGCTCAATAGCCGCTGGGGGCCGTTCGTGGGCCGCGAGGGCCGTTCGCGGGCCGCAATCGGCCCACGGGCCGCGAGGGCCGTTTCGCGGGCCACAACCGGCCCGCGGGCCGCCGCGGCCCACCGGGCATTTGCCCGGTATGCCCTATGGCCAGTCCGGGCCTGGTCAAGGACATCACCTGGGAGACCCTTGTATAACAGCTGTCATTCACCAGACTTTGCATTCGGCACAAGACACGTCTTCATGGTGAAGTTTTCTCATTTTGGCAAGTTGGTGTGCATAGGGCATTGTGATTAATGTGCATCTGCAACGCTGGATGATGTAATTGACAATGGATTTACAACAAGGTACCCTTTTTGGGATGTTTTTTTTTATTTTAATTAAACGTAGCCAGCAGCCAATCAAAGTTTTTTTCCCTCGCGGGGCATGCTGGGGAAGGGTACTTCTTGGAGAGGCGCCATTTTGGGCGGGGGAGTTCGTGGTTGGATCCTGGTGTGGACCTTCAGGATGTGCGCACATCACGGTCCCCGGCGATATGGCCTACCAGGCCGGGGACCGTGCCACGCGGTTCCGGGACCATGTTGGCCCAGAGCGACTGAAGCTGCGATGGGACCCAGTGACTAATTGAGTCCCCTACCTCTTGAAAGAGCCTCCCAGGCGAGTTGTGCTGTTCAGTGGGGAATCAGTCTGAGGAGAGCCAGGGGGCAGGCAATCCAATAGGGCCTGGACAAGCCATCGGAGATCGAAGTGACCGGACACTGGGAGTTTGTCTAATGGCAACCTGTCAGTCGGTGACTATTTGAGGAAAACTACCTGAGGGAGATTCAGGCATTAATAATCTTGAGAAGGATTCACCTTACCAATTGTGTTCTAAAACAAAGGGCCTGTGGCAGAGGTCTCATTCCTATTTCTACTTTCAGTCAAGTCCGTGTCAGAGACTTGTTTTCCTTCTCAAGATTCTCAGTGATATTCTGGCTGCCAGTTCTGTGAGAGAGACTGTCCAGGTACGCTGTACCCACTCCGGCTGGAGTGGCGACGAAGTTAAAGTCCCATTTGGAAGCAGGATTGTTTCCGTCGTTCTTAGGCCTGAGTCTGCAAATTCTCCTTTCCACACATTTTTTTTCTGTCTAACCCAAGTTCACTGTTTGTTGTGTTGGGCAAGAATAAAAGCACAAGAAAATACACCGGCTGTTTGGACATTCCGTTATTGTTCTCATCATCATACCCCTAGACATTCATACAGGTAACACGCCGTCCCAAATCTATCCAGCGGCTCCTGCGGGGGTAGTGCTGCATAAAGAACTTGCAAAATGTTTCGGTGTCTTTATTTTTTGCGGATGAGTAGGGGTACTATGTAGCCCATACTCATTCACATGCAGAGATGATATCTGGGTGCTTCTTTACAGATCACTACATCTGTCAGCTGGCTGCCATCAAGTGAAGTTACACTTACCACAGTGTTTATGGACAATTGATATGGACTATAGCATATCCATCTAAACACCTATTTGAACTCTTGTCAAATCTCCCTTCATTACTCCCCCCCCCCTTTCTTCTAGGATTTAACTATCTTACATAGGTTTTCATTGGGAGTGCGCTCAATTATTTGTCTTTTAGTTTTTGTGCATCTTTACTGTTAAATGGGGGCTTCCAGATTCTGATAACCCTCCTGCCCACAGACCCTTACAACCACTGGCTAGGGTCGTGAGGAAGAGGCCGAGGTGCTGAGAGGGCTCTCCTTGCAGGCTAAGTGCAACATACCCCTGGAGATGGTACAGGGTGTGCAGTGCCCAACAATGGTTTGCCAGGTGCTGCTGTAGTCAGAAGAGCTGATCACCAGGAGATGGCTATAGCAGACTGGACACACTTGAAAAATAGGTATGCTGAGGTGCTTGGTGGCGAGGAAACCGAGAGCCAGGCCAAAGGTCATACATGGTGGATCAGTCAGGCAGTGACACTGAAACAAGCCAGGGTTATACAGGAGGAACAAAGTTGGATCAAATACTGGGAAGCAAGCAGGAGCAGAGTCAGAATTACAAGCCAGAATATCGGGAAGCAGGGTCAAGGCAAGCCCGGTCGTCAATGGGAAGTCCAAGAATCAGGACTACAAAAGCATAGGGAACACAGGGGAGCTGACGATAATCCAGCAACATGATGCTCACAGCAGCAGGTTTAAATAGGCCAGTGGGCACCAGTATCTGTCATGCAATGTGTGCGCCATCGCCGTCGCGTATCTGCGTGTGCCTATGGACACGGAAGTTCGCCATATGTGCCCATGCTGAATATTGGCAATATTACCAGTTCTGCTACCGCCATTTCCCTGACACCCATGATAAGGGCATATTGCCTGGTATGGTTCAGGAGGGGGGTTTACATTTCCACTACATTTTTTTGATAAACTATTCCTGGTGGCGATAGGTGATGGGGCCAGTCACTGCTTCTTAAGGACTGCATCTGCTGATACCCTTAAAGCCACCAACAGCGGGAAGCTATCATGTGTTATAGTGAAAGTAATGCCACTCTAAATGCCCATACACGCGATCTGACTTTGACAACAACAGTGCGACGGACGTGTTTTATCAGACAATCCAACCGTCTGTATGCTCCATCGGACAACTGTTGTTGGTTTTCAATGGACAAATGTTCGCTGTGCATGCTCTCAAACTTTCCGACAACAAATGTCCGATGGAGGATCATCCCATCGTGTGTAAACAAGTTCATCAGACTAAAGTCTAAAGTACAAACACGCATGCTCCGAACCAATGCTAAAGATCAGACAACAATAGCAGAAGTTGCCCAAAGGGTGGTAGTAAAGAACTAAAAAAAACACGTGATTCTGTGAATGTTGGCTGAAAAAGTTCTGCCGTGTGTATGCATACCAAGTTCACGGCCAACACCCTTTCGGACAAAAATCCACGTAAAAGTCTGATGCGTGTGTATGAGGCTTTTTTACATACTGCTTGGTTTAAGTTTTAGCACCTAGAACTTTATGTTCAGATCAAACCTTTAGCTCGTTTGTATTAAATCCTGTACACACGATCGGATATTTCGACAACAATTGTGTGATGGACGTGTTTTGTCGGATAATCCGACTGTCTGTATCCTCCATCGGACAATTGTTGTTGGAATTTCCAACAACAAATGTTTGATGGTCATGCTCTTAAATTGTCCGACAACAATTGTGTTTTGTTGGATTATCCGATCGTATGTACACAAAGTCCGTCGGCCTAAAATCCAAAATACAAACACGCATGCTCCGAACCAATGCTAACCATCAGACAACATTAGCAGAAGTTGCCCAAAGGGTGGCGCTAAAGAGCAGAAAAAACACATAGGGCCAGATTCACGAACAGTTAGGCTGGCGGATCGAGTGATCCGCCAGCCTAACTGTGACTTTGAGCCGGCGTTTCTGTTTTCTGTAACCAGAAAACAAGAAACGCCGGGTTGAAGTTCCGATGCGAGCAGCGTAACTGAGTTTCGCCATCGCATCGTTACTTCAACTTAAAAATGGCGCCGGGGGCGTTCCCGCCGATTTACGCTCAAAAAATATGTTAATGAGCGGAAATCGGCAATTCACGATCGAATTCCGGCACGACGCAATGACGATACGACGTTTCCGGACGGGATACGCGGCGCATAGATATACCTACATGGGGTTGGAGTATCCTATGTTAGGTATAGGCGTCGTCATCGCGTCGGGAAAAAAAAAAAAAACGTCGCTTGCGTAAAACGGTCATGAATGGGAATGTGACGTCATTGACGTTCATTCACAGATTTTGGAGCATGCGCACGGGGATGTTTTGACACTCGACGCATGCGCAGTACGTTGGCGGGGGGATCGCGCTTAGTTAGCATACTACACGCCCCGTACCCGCCCAATTTGAATTCCGCCGACTCATTTGCGATGCGCTGCCGCAACTTTAGGAGCAAGTGCTTCGTGAATGACAGCACTTGCTCCTAAAATTTCTGCAGCGCAACGCAAATGAGAAGCGTTACTCCAGAGCAAAGATGCTCTGGACTACCTGAATCTGGCCCATAGGGCCAGGTTCAGGTAGAGTTAGGCTGGAGTATCAGTGATACGCCAGCATAACTCTCACTTTGAGCTGGCGTTTCTGTTTTCTGTAAGCAGAAAACAAGAAACGCCGGGTTGGAGTTCCTATACGAGTGGCGTAATTGTATTTCGCCGTCGTATTGGAACTGCAATTTTAAAAATGGCGCTCGGGGCGTTCCCGCTGATTAACGCCAAGAATATGTTAATCAGCGAGAGACGGAAATTCACGATCGTACGCGGGCCCGACGCAGTGACTTTCCGACGTTTCCGTAAGCGATACGCGGCGTAAAGAAAAACATGCCCCCTAGGTGGAGTATCCTATGTTAAGTATGGCCGTCGTCAACGCGTCGAATTTAAATATGTTAGCGTCATTTGCGTAAAACGTCCGTGAATGGGGATTGACGTCATTGACGTTCATTGACAGAATTTGGAGCATGCGCACTGACAGTCGACGCATGCGCAGTACGTTCGCCACGGGATCGCACCTAGTTTAAATAATACACGCCCCCTACCCGCCCAATTTAAATTCCGCCGGCTCATTTTCGCTACGCCGCCGCAACTTTAGGAGCAAGTGCTATGTGAATAACAGTACTTGCTCCTAAAGTTTCGGCGGAGTAACGTAAATGAGAAACGTTACTCCAAACTAAAGATTCGCTCTCCTACCTGAATCTGGCCCATAGTTTTGTGAATGTTGGCTGAAAAGGTTCTGCCGTCTGTATGCAGAACAAGTTCACGGCCAACGCCCTTCGGAAAAAAATCCACGGATTTGTCCGATGGAAATACAATCCTGTGTATGAGGCTTTAGACAGACAGTGCCTCTCTCGCTCATGTTCATACTGCCTACCATGAGAAATGTATTGAGTAAAGAGAAACAAGAGATTTGCCAATCACAGGGCACTATTGCAATGTTATAACAATACATGACATTGAAAAAAAAAGCACAGAGCCATGCTATAATTCATATGTAAAACTGATTAATATTAAAAAAACGCTGTGAGTTTAGTGTCACTAAGTAAAGAGTCTGGCAAGACGATATGCGCAAGAGATTGTGTGTATATATATATATATATATATATATATACACATATATACTGTATATATGTATATATTTTTATATCATATGGTACAAACCGGTATATACACACACAAGGTTTCTTCAAAAGGTTTGTACACTTTTTTTAAATACTGTATAAAAAAGTGTGGAAACTTATTTAAGACCCCTTGTGTTAATTACCACACCAGACTATTAAATTTAGCAAAATAGCCAAGTACCCACTTAGCTCTGTAATTACACATTCAAAAATTATGTTTCTTATTCAGCTAGAACTACCCATCAATTTTGAAAGAAAGTGTGTTGGATGCCTACATACTGAACTGTTACTTTAAAAGTAAACTTATATATAATACCTGTATATTTAACTGCCATATACTATTCCTAGCATTTGTTCTTTTGAAATAATAGTTCACATGATAATGAATAAAAGGAATCAAAAGACATTAATACATATTACATATTTTGCATTCATTACCTTAAAAGGCAGATATCGAGCGATTATTGGACTAGTAAATACATCAGCTTTTATTGACATCAGGTGACATTTCTTTCAGTTTAGCAGGCAAAGACACATCCCTAATATTTCAATTAGTTCATACATGTGTGTTTGTTAATTAATACTAAGTTTTTTCTTGAAATTTAAAAATGAGCAGCTTCGAATTTTCTCTGTCTGGCAGACTGCATCTGAGTACGTTAGCTTAACAAACAACTACCAACACACAGATCTGAAGTGGCTCTATACTAAAAAAACATAAAACCTAACTCAACTCAATAGCTTAATCAAACAGCTGTACAGTCAGTCATATTTTGAATCTGTCTTTTCTTGCTGACTATACTGTAACAGAAATAAAATAACATTGTACTTGCCTTATATTATTACATTCCTTTAGTCTTTTCAACAACAGGGAGTTTCCTTCGTCTGCAGTCTTAACTACTTCAAATTGCTGGCAGGATGCCTTGTGTACTTATACTCCGATATGAAAATAAATGTCTGTGCTAGACATTTGTGCTTACTAAAGAATGATGAAACATATTTTTTTCCTTCAAAATACTGTAATTCCAACTAGATAACTCAACACATCGCAGGAACTCAGCATGGGGAAATAATTACAGTCTGAAGGACAGTGCAACATAAATTGCGAAATAAGGAGAATGTTTTCTTGTTTGAAGCTTTAAAGCAGAAGTGACTATCAACTTCCAGAAAGGAAGTGTATCCACAGATGGTGCATGTCTATTATCTAGTTTTTTTTAAAATGCATACTGCAGTGCCTTATATTCATACCCCTTGAAATTTTCCACATTTTGTCATGTTACAACCAAAAACGTTAATGTATTGTATTGAGATTTTGGTGTCTGTTTATGAAGCAGTGAAATCTATTCACTGCTTCTTTCTGCGGCATTCACAGTGAAGATTTTTCTCCTCTGTGTGCCTGCCTGTTTATGAAGCGGAGAAGATCGCTTCTCCCTTGGAGAAGTGAAGTGATCTACCAACGCTTGAAACAATGGAGAACAGACCAGAAATTCACAGAAATACAGAGATGTCAGTTTATTGAGCAGTGATAAATTATCACCGCTCAGTTCACCGAAAGACGGCATTGGTTAATGTAATTAAAATAATGAGTCCCCCTGCATAATATATATATGAATACCCACACATATTATATATACATGTATATACACACACATTATATATATGTACACATTATATATATGTATGTATTGTGAGGATGGGACCCTGTCCGGGGTGAGAAATGGCTACTTTATGTCAGATTCTGTAAAGAAACCCATGTTAATGGGTCAGCTGTGTCTTGGGCTTTTTAAGGCTCACCTGAACAGTAATCAGGGCCCCACCCACAGACAGGAAGTCTGGTCCCTGGGAGCCAGGTGAG
This sequence comes from Rana kukunoris, assembly GCA_029574335.1. NCBI lineage: Eukaryota > Metazoa > Chordata > Amphibia > Anura > Ranidae > Rana > Rana kukunoris. Next base: position 272,907 of record JAJQKJ010000077.1, read on the forward strand.
CTCCCAACTCTCTGAAAGGAGTCAGAGAGAGGCTGCATGGTTTGCAGCTAGTGTGTGCAGATCTGCAGGTTGCAGATGCCGCTTTATGTTTGAGCAGCAAGTCGCTGACTAGGAGAAAAGCAAGGATTGAGCTTATCTCTGGGAAACGCTGTGTGTTCTGAGGAACAGAACTTGGGCTTAGGCTAGAGGCCTGAAGCCGTCGGATGCCAGGATTGAAAGCCAGGAGGCTAAGCTCTTTAGTTTGTACAATGCAGTAATGGTGGAAACCCCCTGCGAGGGATGCTATTACATATGTGAACCTTTTGTGAGTTTTTAAATAAAAGTGGGCTACCAAGCCCTTAAAAACGCACCTGCCACTGGAGTCTGATTCCCCAAATCTTACAGTATATATATGTATACACATAAATATTACAGGGGGACATGGTTACAGTGTTGGGGGGTCTGAACGAGGTAGAAGGAAGTTAAAAATCTTCCTCCTTCCTCCTCAGAACCCCCGGGATTCCCTCTTCACTCCCCGCTTCACCACCTCTGAGCTGGTGAATCGGGGCATGTGAATTCTGACACAGATCACCAGTGAAGAGCTCAGATCACAGCTTCATAAACTGGCCTTTACTGTGTCAGTCTATGAGACTTCTCTGTGTGTAGAGATAATCGGCGGGAGAACAAATTCAAACACTTCTCCCCCTGATTATCACTGTTTCATAAACTGTTTATGGGCTGTGATCAGTGGTGATCCTTGGGATCACCACTGTTCACTGCTTCATAAACGGACACCTTTATGTGATAGACCAACAAGAAGTGGCACGTAAATGTGAAGTGGAAGGAAAATCATAAATGGTTTTCAATTTTTTTTTTTAACTAAATATGTGAAAAGTGTGGCATGCATTTGTATTCAACACATGGGCCATTCAAAAGCCTTGTACACACGATTGGATTTTCCGACAACAAATGTGTGATAGCGGGGGTTTTGTCGGATAAACCGTTTGTACGCTCCATCGGACAATTGTTGTCAGAATTGTTTTATAACATGCGTTAAAATTTTCAGACAACAAATGTGTGATTATCTGATTGTGTGTACACAAGTCCATCAGAAAACAAATCCAAAGTACAAACACGCATGCTCCGAACCAATGCTAACCATAAGACAACATTAGCAGAAGTTGCCCAAAGGGTAGCGCTAAAGAGCTGAAAAACAACGTTGTTTTGTGTATGTTGGCTGAGAAAGTTCTGCCGTCTGTATGCATACCAAGTTCACGGCCAGCGTCCTTCCATGAATTTGTCTGATGGAAATCCAAAAGGGTGTACACACAATCTGATTTTCAGATAGGAATTGTGTGATGACAGGCTGTTGGTGGAATATCTGACAGTTTGTATGCTCCATCGGACAATTGTTGTCGGATTTTCCGCAGACAAATGTTGGATGACAGGCTGTAAAATTTTCCACGGACAGCGGTCTGTTGTCGGATTTTTCGAGCATGTGTACACAAGTCTGTCGAACAAAAGTCCAAAGTACAAACACGCATGCTCGGAAGCAATGCTCACCAAACACAACATTAGCAGAAGATGCCCAGAAGGTGCCCAAAGGGTGGCGCTAAAGAACTGAAAAACGACATAGTACGTAACTACGTTTGTGTTTGTTGGCCGACAATTGTGTGTTTGTATGCAAGACAAGTTTTGGCCAACGCCCTTCAGACAAAAGCCTGAGGCTTTGTCTGCGGAAAACCTGATCATGTGTACGAGGCTTTAGTTCAACTTGTATTTGGCTCCATCAATCTTCCCATCAACTTTGACCAGATTCCCTGTCCCTGCTGAAGAAAAGCATCCTCACAACATGATGTTGCCATCACCATGTTTTTATTACGGTGGGCGTGGTGTGTTCAGGGTGATGTGCAGTGTTAAGCCTCATACACACGATTGGATTATCCAATGGCAATTGTGTGATGGGGATACCTGATGTAACTGAGGACTCTGATGGGGAAGTAAGATGTAAAGGTGGACTCTGATGGGGACACCTGATGTAAAGGAAGACTCTTATGGGGACAAAAGATGTAAAGGAGGACTCTGATAGTGACATCTGATGTATTGAAAGACTCTGATGGTGACATCTGATGAAAAGGGGGACTCTGATGGGGATACCTGATGTAACTGAGGACTCTGATAGTGACATCTGATGTAAAGGGGAACTCTGATGGTGACATAGGGACACCTGATGTAAAGGAGGACTCTGGTGGTCTTTGATGTAAAGGGGACGCTGATGGGGACACATGATGTGCAGGTGGACTCTGATGGTGACATCTGCTGTAAAGGGGGACACTGATTGCAACATCTGATGTAAAGGAGGTCTCTGATGAGGACATCTGATGTAAAAGGAGGAATCTGATGGTGACATATGATAAAAAAAAGCAGGACTGCTGAAGGAGATCTCTGATGAGGACATCTGATGTGAAGGGGGAACCTGATGGGGACATCTCATGAGAATGGGGACTCTGATGGGAAAATCTTATAGTGACATCTGATGTAAAGGGTGGACTCTGATGGGGACATCTGATGTAAAGGAGAACTCTGATGGTGACATCTGATGTAAAGGGGGACTCTGATGGTGACATCTAATGTGAATGGGGACTCTGATTGGGAATTCTGAAGTAAAGGGGGGCTATGATGTAAGGGAAGACTCTAATGGTGATACCTGATGTAAAGAAGGACTTTCATGGCGACACTTGATATGTAAGGGGACTCTGATAGTGACATCTTATGTAAAAGGGGACTCTGATGGGGACATATGATGTAAAGGGGACTCTGATGGGGACACCTGATGTAAAGTAGGACTCTGATGGTAATAGCTGTTGTAAAGGAGGACTCTGATGGTGACACCTGGTGTAAAGGGGGACTCTGATGTTGACATCTGATGTAAAGAAAGACTCTGATGGGGACATGGACTCTGCTGGGGATACCTGATGTGATCTGATGTAAAGGGGGACTCTGATGGGGACATCTGCTGTAATAGAGGACTCTGATGGGGACATCTAATTTAAAGAAGGACGCTTGGTGCATGGAGCTCCCGCACACACCGCCAGACTAACGGCTTTCTTCGCGGCCCTGACACGCCAAACAGGTCGGTGATGGGAAGAAAGGGAGGGGGAGAGACTCACCACAACACCAAACCAGGCAGGGACGGTGAAATCTACCGCTTCTTCCCGAAAAGATGGCGGCGGCCCGCACCTGGGGATCATATGCGGCCTCACGCGGAGCCTCCTCACAGTGCTCCACTTCTGGAATAAAGACCAGGCAGAGGGCCAGCTCTCCCCCTGATTCCGACACAGGCTCCATCTGTTCTGCCGGTCACTCCCCGGACTCTCACCGCTCCTATGCGGGCTGGGACTTGGAGGCCTACATTAAGGCCCTACCTACTAGGCATGATTTTGAGGCCTGCGTTCAGAGGATGGAACGATCCTACAAACAGGAGATCTCTGAGCTGCGCAGGGATGTCACAGACAGGCTGGAGGAGGTGGAACAAAGTGTGGAGGAGACTGTCTCTACCCTGCAATCACATGAAGCTATTTTACAGTAAATGACCACTGTGCAGATCCAACAGCTCATGCTATCCCAGGACGACCAGGAGAACAGGGCCGGACGCAATAATATTCGCATCCGCGGCCTCCTTGAGTCGGTTGACACCAAGGACTTGGTCCCGGCAGTCATTGCCATATTTAATGACCTGCTTCAGAAAGACAAGGAGGCTGCTATAGAGTTTGATCAGGTCCACAGGGCTCTGGGTCCCAAAAATCCCAACACGGACTATCCCAGGAATGTGATTTGCAGGGTCCACTTTTATGCCATTAAAGATGCCATCATGCAAGATGCTGGCACGCAGGAATCCATCCATTTTAATGAAACCCATATTCACCTGCTGCCTGATGTTTCCAAGCTGACTTTGGACCTGCGTCGGGCCCAGAAGCCCCTCACCGGAGCCCTACAAGCTAAGCACATTAAGTACCATTAGGGTTTCCCATTTCAACTGTCTGCCTCTCATGATGGAAAGTCTGCGGTTTTCCGCACACTGGGTGACCTCCTCAAATTCCTAGGGACATTTGAGCTTCCTCAGATACCTATGCAGCACCCCCTTACTTTCATTATGGGCACTACGCTAAAGTTAGTGAGTGAATGGAAGAGTTACTTTGCTCCAGGCCCGGACTGGCCATAGGGCATACCGGGCAAATGCCCGGTGGGCCGCGGCGGCCCGCGGGCCGGTTGTGGCCCGCGAAACGGCCCTTGTGGGCCGATTGCGGCCCGAGAACGGCCCTCGCGGCACACAAACGGCCCCCAGCGGCTATTGAGCCTCACTGTGCCCATCAAATGCAGCCACTGGGCCCATTAAATGCTGCTACTGGGCCATCGATTGTCATCACTGTGCCATGCCATCAAATGCAGCCACTGTGCCATGGCATCAAACGCAGCCACTGTGCCATCAATTGTCACCACTGTGCCACTGTGCCATGCCATCAAACGCAGTCACTGTGCCATGCCATCAAACACAGCCACTGTGCCACCAATTGTCACCACTGTGCCATGCCATTAAACACAGTCACTGTGCCATCAATTGTCACCACTGTGCCACAGCCACTGTGCCATCAAATGCAGCCAAATGCCATGCCATCAAATGCAGCCACTGTGCCATGCCATCAAATGCAGCCACTGTGCCATCAATTGTCACCCCTGTGCCATGCCATCAAACACAGCCACTGTGACATCAATTGTCACCACTGTGCCATGCCATCAAACGCAGCCACTGTGCTATGCCATCAAACGCAGCTACTGTGCCCTTTAATTGTCGCCACTGTGCCAATTGATGCCACTTTGCCCTTTAATTGTTGCCACTGTGCCCATTGTCGCCACTGTGCCCATTGATGCCACTGTGCCCATTGATGCCACTGTGCCCATTGTCGCGGCTGAGCCAGAGGGGGCGGCTGAGCCAGAGGGAGCGGCGCTCCAGCGCCCTCTATAGATGCACTGCCACTGTCTATCTATCTATCTTCTTTCTTTCTATCTGTATCTATCTTCCTTCCTTTCTATCTATCTATCTATTTTTATCTATCTATCTAGATCTATCTACCTATCTTCCTTCCTTCTCCTCTTTTTTTCTATCTTTATCTATCTTTCTTCCTTACTATCTTCTCTATCTATCTATCTATCTATCTATCTATCTATCTATCTATCTATCTATCTATCTATCTATCTATCTATCTATCTATCTATCTATCTTCCTTCCTCCCCTTCTTTCTTTCTATCTTTTATCTTTAATTATCTTCCTTCCTTCCTTCCTTCCCTTCTTTCTATCTGTATCTAGCTTTTCTATCTATCTATCTATCTATCTATCTATCTATCTATCTATCTATCTATCTATCTATCTATCTATCTATCTATCTATCTCTTTCAATCCATCTTTCTTTATCTCACCCCACATCCCGTCATTAACCCCCGCTGTTCCCCCCCCCCCCTGGGCTGCTCAGTCTAAAATGCCCGGGCCTATTTTTTGTCCCAGTCCGGGCCTGCTTTGCTCCCATTCATAATTTGTTAAATTAATGGGCGGCTGTCATTCAGAACTGTCCTGTGGGCCAGTCTGTGCTCCAGTGGTGTTGTTCTCACCCCTGGGCGACAGGTAACACTAGAGGGGTTCTGGCAGACTCACTTTTCCCCAGCAGCCAATTAGAGAAGTTTCACCTTGTGTGGCAGGCTGGGGAGGGGTATATCTGGGGCAGGCGCCATTTTACTGGTCTCTCTCTCTGCGCGGGTTCCAGGTGCGGCACCCACCTTCAGGGTGTGCTCACCCAACGGGCGCCAGCAACAAGGCCGGGGTCAGATGCTGTGCGGAGTTCCAAGCGGATGCTGAAAGGGGCCCCAGTGACTTACTGTTATGACCCTGCGTGGTATTGGCACTTTGGACTATGGTCTGGATCTCAGCTGCGGAGGTTACTCAGGTCACAACCACCAGATAATCTCTATGTACAGAGACGTTATGGGGTTTTTGGTCACATGGGCTACTTGCGGTACTGATGAGTTCAGTCTGGAGGTCCTTCCTGCAGGATTGTGAGGTCCCTTTGGATGTGAGGGTCCGGATGGATTGCAGGCTGTGTATTGGACACAGGCTGGGTAGTGCTGCGGTCTTTGTGCTGTGGCCAATGCTGGGGTGAAGGAGTGCAGAGTCCTGGGTCTCCTGTGTGAGGGGTCCGGGTCCCTGGTGGCGGCAGGCGTCCAACAGGAATAATCGAACACCCTGCCGCCACATCAGGGGGTTTAAATAGTGCGCCTGGAACGCGGAATACTGCGGGTCGCACTTCCGCGTTCCAGCGTGGAGCGCAGACGTCCGCGCACCGGAAGTGATGCGGACGAGATGTAGAACGGAGCGCGGCTGTCAATACTATGTACAGCTGCGCTCGTTCTATCAAAAGTAACGCAGATGGCGTTACATACTCCCCTCCTCAAGGGGGTACCAACAGAGTACCCAATAGGAGTTGGCCGATCAGGATGTTTGTGATGAAACTGTTTAATGAGTCGGGGAGCATGAATGTGTGAGGAATCTTCCCAGGAATCATCGAGATGACTATAACCTTTCCAGCGAATAAGATATTGGAGGGAAGAACCTCTCTTTTTGGAATCCAGAATTTTCTCAACCTCATACTCTGTCTCACCGAAAACCTCGATAGGAGGAGGGGGGTGAGGATCTCTATTAGGGAACGGGTTTGGTGTGAAAGGTTTGACAAGTGACACATGAAAGGAGGGATGTATTTTCCAATCTGGAGGCAGGAGTAGCCTATCCGCATTTTTGTTAATTACATGGGAGATTGGGAAAGGTCCAGCAAATTGACGGCCAAGTTTCTTTGAAGGTATCTTAAGGCGTAAGTTCCGAGTGGACAGCCAAACCATATCGCCGACTTTGTATGTAGGAGGTTTTGTCCTATGGGAATCATAATATTTTTTTTGTTTCTGCTGAGCAGCTTCAAGGTTGGAACGGAGAGTACTCAGGTTCTTCTTCAAGGTGGTCAGGTAATTTTCCACAGAGGGAACATTATTTGTGGGAAAAGAAGATGTCAAGCTGTTAGGATGAAATCCATAGTTGGCATAGAAAGGTGAGAGTTGGGAGGAAGAACTCCTGGCATTATTATATGCAAATTCGGCGTAGGGAAGTAGATGGAGCCAGTCATCCTGTAGATGGGTGCAGTAACAACGAAGATACTGTTCAAGTGTCTGGTTAACACGTTCGGTTTGTCCATTTGTTTGTGGGTGGTAGGCGGTGGACATTTTATGATTAATCTTTAAGTTTTGACAAAGGGCTCTCCAGAACCTGGACACAAATTGAGAGCCACGGTCAGTGATGAACTGAGAGGGTAAGCCATGGAGCTTAAGAACGTGAAGTATGAAGGCTTTTGCTGTCTCAAGAGATGTGGGTAATTTCTTTAGAGGGATGAAGTGGGCCATCTTCGTTAAGACGTCAACTGTGACCATGATGGTGTTAGCCCCCTCGGAACGGGGAAGATCGACTATGAAGTCCATTGAAATGACATCCCATGGTCTGTTAGGAATTGGGATGGAGGACAGGAGGCCAAAGGGAGGTTTTCTTGAGTGTTTGTTAGTAGCACAAGTTACACAGGAATTAATGTAATCATGGATTGTCTTTGATAACTGGGGCCACCAGTAATCACGTTTAACTAGGTGGATGGTCTTACTGATACCAAGGTGACCCGCTAAAGGGGCATCATGGAGTTGTTTAAGAAGCAAGAGTTGTAATTGGGGTGGTACATAAATCTTATTATTGAAGGTATAAAGACCGTCAGAGTGTTTGGTGAGACCTTTAGGTAATTGCGTACTCTCTTTAGCATAGGTCTGAGTAAGTAAATGCTTGAAAGAAGCAGAAGCTCCAACGAAGCGGTTGGAAGGGATAATGGATTGAGGAGGATCTTCCGTGGTCTGGTCTTCATAGATACGTGAGAGGGAGTCCGCCTTAAGGTTTTGAGAACTGGGTCGGTAAGAGATGACAAAGTCGAATCTGTCGAAGAACAAACTCCACCTAACTTGGCGAGCAGACAGTGTTTTACAGGCCCTCAGATGTTGCAAATTGCGATGGTCTGTAAGGATTAGTGTTGAGCAGAATACGCCATATTCGCTTTCGCAATATTTCGCGAATATATAGGAGAATATTCGAGAAATATTCGGAAATTTCGAATATTCGTGATATTTCATCTAAAAAAAATTGCGAAATTCATTGCAAAATTCTCGACCGCGCATGCGCATGCGCGCGGACAACACGCGGTCGCGAAAACGGCGATCATTTCCTGGATTCTTTGCCAGTGTATATTCGGATTGCTATTTAGTGCTGCCCTGCGAATCTACTGCTGCCCTGCGAAGCGAAGATGGTGTGGAGTAACTTTTCATCCAGTGAGGAAAAACTGCTGATTACTGTAAGTAATTTCACCACTTGTTATTTCATTATCTTTAACTGCATTTTAGACTAGTTAAAAAGTTAGGATGCAAGATCAGATATTAGTATTTCCCAAACAGTGTGTCTCCAGCGGTTGCAAAACTACAACTCCCAGCATGCCCAGGGTTGCCACCTTTTGTTCATTTCAAACCCGAACACTTAAGCGTGGCACAGCAATTTTTTGTCTTAGTTTGCATAGATGTCGCTATTAAATAACATTTCTAACCATATGAAATTAATCACAAAAGTTCCTCTTTACATCAGAGTCCACAGACTTCCCCTTTTACATCAGAGTCCACAGAGTTCTCCCTTTACATTAGAGTTCACAGAGTTCTACCTTTTACATTAGAGTCCACAGAGTTCTACCTTTTACATTAGAGTCCACAGAGTTCCCCTTTTACATTAGAGTCCACAGAGTTCTCCCTTAACATCAGAGTCCACAGAGTTCTCCCTTAACATCAGAGTCCACAGAGTTCTCCCTTAACATCAGAGTCCACAGAGTTCTACCTTAACATCAGAGTCCACAGAGTTCTACCTTAACATCAGAGTCCACAGAGTTTTCCCTTTACATCAGAGTCCACAGAGTTTTCCCTTTACATCAGAGTCCACAGAGTTCTCCCTTTTACATCAGAGTCCACAGAGTTCTCCCTTTTCATCAAAAAGTCAAAAGAAACAAACATATTATTGTTCATATGTAAAGATAGGGATGAAAAAAAATAATCTATTTTACAGGGCCAGTGTAAGGGTCAAAAAATAATTATAGTGGTCAGATGAATAGCAACTCATTTCTCCCCTATACGTCTATCCTGTGATGTTACTCATATATACATAATTATGCAAATGATAATGGCTGCTATATTTATTCCAAAAAGCTGGCGACCAAAATGGCAACATATAAAATCTGTCATGTTACCACTGTCAGTGATTAATAAGGCGAGAATGCTTCCAATTGTTGAATACCATACATTTACGTCATATATCCATAAGGGTTTAAACAAAAGTATTATAATATACTTTGTTCTTCATCTTGCAGAGGTTCCTGCAACATGGTTACGACCTAATGAGGTGCCAGCAGGAAAAACAAAAAATCGTCCAGTCCGTATTGGAGGAATTACAGGAGTTTCATGGCGGGTCACATGACCACATGGCCATTCTCAAAAAATGGTCAGACCTGAAGAGGCGCCACATGGACCGGGTCACACAGATCCGCGATGAATTTCATCCAGGTAAGTTATTGGTGACAGTCATGTAAGGTGATATGCAATTAACCTTAGGGCAGATGTTGTTAACCCAGACGCCATGTTGTGGTAACATATATCACCACCGAAGGTATTCATAGTACTGTTGAAAAAAGACATTATTCCATCAAGTTAAACCATGGAATTAAAGTGGTGGTGTGGTGGGTTTCAAGGGGAAAGGGTGGTATTTTATAACTCAATTACCACTAAATTCCTGTGCTAGGCGTGGGGTTATCATAGTAATCCCGTGTACTCCATCAGGCCCTTTTTTTAACATGAGATCTTCAGAATAATACAAAGGAAACACAAACAGCTAATTTTACCATGGTGGCAGCCCAGCTCACACTCAGTCCCCTGTAGTGCCAGCAAGACCCTTTAGTATAACATTATCCCATTGGTTAACTGTCTATATAAATAAATGTGTATTCATATACAATACAGCAGAGTACACAGAATTTGCATATGTTATTAGAAATCATTTTTACATATATGAACATTGTGTTATTATAGGAGCTCCTCTACCATCTGTGCGCCCCAAGCGCACAAGGCGACAGGCCGCAGAGGAGGAGGAGGAAGAAGAGGAGGATGAAGAGGAGGATGCAGAGGAGGAGAGGGATAAGGAGCAGCCAGGGCCCTCCGACTTACCACCCCCAGCTCCTGAGGAGCTGCAACTTCCCCCCACCCAACCTCCTGGTGAATGCCATGATGCAGAAGAGGAGCAGGAGGATGACACAGCGCCTGTGATGACCATCAGTCAGGAGGGTAAATATGTGCACAAAGATTAATGACATTTCAACAATAAGATGTAGATATAAAAATGGACAGTATTTAATCCTAATTTTTTTTTTCTTATATCCTAACAGTTTTGAAAGAGATTCAGGAGAAATCACGTGTCATAGAGAGGACCAATCAAAAAGTCCTGTCCAATCGGCGCAAAATAAAAAAATTGGACCTCGAGAATGAACAGCTGTTACAACAGCAGAGAAAAAATTTCGAGGAGCTGGCTGAGATTTACAAGCGCATGAAAAATTCCATGTAAATATTTTTATTTTTGGTTATTAAACCTGTTATTCTTTTCAAATGTTTCCTTTCTTATTGAGATTGTTAGGTTTTTCAACACATCTAACTTCACATCTAACACATCAACATCAACATCAACACATCTAACTTCATAATAACCTAAAAACATTTCATACTATTATTTTATTTAACACAAATCTAATAAAAAATAAAATACACGGACACAGACACTACTAACACAAACTAAACTGTTGAAAAATTACTATAACAAAAGCTACAATATATATATATATATATATATATATATATATATAGATAGATATAGAGAGAGAGCGAGAAAGAGAAAGAGAGTGCTGATTTGCTCTTGCAGACAGGCTAATAGTTGCAGTAAAAAGGCCACAAACCAGGGTTTAACATAACGTTCAGTCATTTAGTCACACTTGCTGTTTGTTACGATCCGGTCTGGTAGCTTGTAGCGGAGGCTGTTTGTGGATCCGCTGTGACAGAGAGGTCATGAAGCATTACTCAGCATGAAGGCAGCAGCAGTAGTATTCAAATATAAAGTAATTATCACACACACAACATTTACAAGCAGTAGTGGTAATAGTACTAGATAGCATCTAAACACTTGGGCAAGACTTGACAGCAGCAGTAGTGGTAATAGTAGTATATAGTGGCAAATAACTTGTGACATAGGTGTCTGAGCACTGGCAGCAGCAGTATAGTAGTAACAGTACACAATATAGTGTTTTATCACTCGTGGAAGAGGTGGCAGCAGCACAGCAGCAGCATTGGTAATTGTAGTATATAGTGGCAAAGAATTTGTCACATAGGTATCTGAGCAGCAGAAGTATTAGTAGCAGTACACAATAAAGTGTTTTATCACTTGTGGAAGAGGTGGCAGCAGCACAGCAGCAGCATTGGAAATTGTAGCATATAGTGGCAAAGAACTTGTCACATAGGTATCTGAGCACTGGCAGCAGCAGTATAGTAGTAACAGTACACAATAAAGTGTTTTATCACTTGTGGAAGAGGTGGCAGCAGCACAGCAGCAGCATTGGTAATTGTAGCATATAGTGCCAAAGAACTTGTCACATAGGTATCTGAGCACTGGCAGCAGCAGTATAGTAGTACCAGTACACAATTAAGTGTTTTTTTCACTCTTGGTCGTGGAAGAGGTGGCAGCAGCACAGCAGGAGCAGCATTGATGATTGTAGCATATAGTGTCAAAAGAACTTGTCACATAGGTATATGAGCACTGGCAGCAGCAGCAGTATAGTAGTACTAACAGTACACAATAAAGTGTTTTTTCACTTGTGGTCGTGGAAGAGGTGGCAGCAGCACAGCAGCAGCATTGGTAATTGTAGCATATAGTGACAAAGAACTTGTCACATAGGTTTCTGAGCACTGGCAGCAGCAGTATAGTAGTAACAGTACACAATAAAGTGTTTTATCACTTGTGGAAGAGGTGGCAGCAGCACAGCAGCAGCATTGGTAATTGTAGTATATAGTGGCAAAGAACTTGTCACATAGGTATCTGAGCACTGGCAGCAGCAGTATAGTAGTACCAGTACACAATTAAGTGTTTTTTTCACTCTTGGTCGTGGAAGAGGTGGCAGCAGCACAGCAGGAGCAGCATTGATGATTGTAGCATATAGTGTCAAAAGAACTTGTCACATAGGTATATGAGCACTGGCAGCAGCAGCAGTATAGTAGTACTAACAGTACACAATAAAGTGTTTTTTCACTCGTGGTCGTGGAAGAGGTGGCAGCAGCACAGCAGCAGCAGCATTGATGATTGTAGCATATAGTGTCAAATAACTTGTTACATAGGTATATGATCACTGGCAGCAGCAGCAGTATAGTAGTAGTAACAGTACACAATAAAGTGTTTTTTTCACTCGTGGTCGTGGAAGAGGTGCCAGCAGCACAGCAGCAGCAGCATTGATGATTGTAGCATATAGTGTCAAAGAACTTGTCACATAGGTATATGAGCACTGACAGCAGCAGCAGTATAGTAGTACTAACAGTACACAATAAAGTGTTTTTTCACTCGTGGTTGTGGAAGAGGTGGCAGCAGGACAGCAGCAGCATTGATAATTACAGCATATAGTGCCAAAGAAGTTGGCACATAGGTAAGTGAGCACTGGCAGCAGCAGCAGCATAGTAGTACCAGTACACAATTAAGTGTTTTTTTTCACTCGTGGTCGTGGAAGAGGTGGCAGCAGCACAGCAGCAGCAGCATTGATGATTGTAGCATATAGTGGCAAAGAACTTGTCACATAGGTATATGAGCACTGGCAGCAGCAGCAGTATAGTAGTAGTAACAGTACACAATAAAGTGTTTTTTCACTTGTGGTCGTGGAAGAGGTGGCAGCAGCACAGCAGCAGCAGCATTGATGATTGTAGCATATAGTGTCAAAGAACTTGTCACATAGGTATATGAGCACTGGCAGCAGCAGCAGTATAGTAGTAGTAACAGTACACAATAAAGTGTTTTTTCACTCGTGGTTGTGGAAGTGGTGGCAGCAGGACAGCAGCAGCATTGATAATTGCAGCATATAGTGCCAAAGAAGTTGGCACATAGGTAAGTGAGCACTGGCAGCAGCAGCAGTGTAGTAGTAACAGTACACAATTAAGTGTTTTTTTCACTCGTGGTCGTGGAAGAGGTGGCAGCAGGACAGCAGCAGCATTGATAATTGTAGCATATAGTGCCAAAGAACTTGACACATAAGTATCTGAGCACTGGCAGCAGCAGCAGCATAGTAGTACCAGTACACAATTAAGTGTTTTTTTCACTCGTGGTCGTGGAAGAGGTGGCAGCAGCACAGCAGCAGCATTGATAATTGTAGCATATAGTGCCAAAGAACTTGACACATAAGTATCTGAGCACTGGCAGCAGCAGCAGCATAGTAGTACCAGTACACAATTAAGTGTTTTTTTCACTCGTGGTCGTGGAAGAGGTGGCAGCAGCACAGCAGCAGCATTGATAATTGTAGCATATAGTGTCAAAGAACTTGTCACATAGGTATATGAGCACTGGCAGCAGCAGCAGTATAGTAGTACTAACAGTACACAATAAAGTGTTTTTTCACTCGTGGTTGTGGAAGAGGTGGCAGCAGGACAGCAGCAGCATTGATAATTACAGCATATAGTGCCAAAGAAGTTGGCACATAGGTAAGTGAGCACTGGCAGCAGCAGCAGCATAGTAGTACCAGTACAAATGAAGTGTTTTTTTCACTCGTGGTCGTGGATGGCAGCAGCACAGCAGCAGCAGCATTGATGAGTGTTTTTTTGTCACTAGGTATATGAGCGGCGCAGCAGCAGTGGTCGTGGACTTGTGGTCGTGGAGAGGTGGCAGCAGCACAGCAGCAGCAGCATTGATGATTGTAGCATATAGTGGCAAAGAACTTGTCACATAGGTATATGAGCACTGGCAGCAGCAGCAGTATAGTAGTAGTAACAGTACACAATAAAGTGTTTTTTCACTTGTGGTCGTGGAAGAGGTGGCAGCAGCACAGCAGCAGCAGCATTGATAATTGTAGCATATAGTGTCAAAGAACTTGTCACATAGGTATAGAGTGAGCACTGGCAGCAGCAGCAGTATAGTAGTAGTAACAGTACACAATTAAGTGTTTTTTTCACTCGTGGTCGTGGAAGAGGTGGCAGCAGGACAGCAGCAGCATTGATAATTGTAGCATATAGTGCCAAAGAACTTGACACATAGGTAAGTGAGCACTGGCAGCAGCAGCAGTGTAGTAGTAACAGTACACAATTAAGTGTTTTTTTCACTCGTGGTCGTGGAAGAGGTGGCAGCAGCACAGCAGCAGCATTGATAATTGTAGCATATAGTGCCAAAGAACTTGACACATAAGTATCTGAGCACTGGCAGCAGCAGCAGCATAGTAGTACCAGTACACAATAAAGTGTTTTTTCACTTGTGGTCGTGGAAGAGGTGGCAGCAGCACAGCAGCAGCATTGATAATTGTAGCATATAGTGCCAAAGAACTTGACACATAAGTATCTGAGCACTGGCAGCAGCAGCAGCATAGTAGTACCAGTACCCCACAATTAAGTGTTTTTTTCACTCGTGGTCGTGGAAGAGGTGGCAGCAGCACAGCAGCAGCATTGATAATTGTAGCATATAGTGCCAAAGAACTTGACACATAAGTATCTGAGCACTGGCAGCAGCAGCAGCATAGTAGTACCAGTACACAATTAAGTGTTTTTTTTCACTCGTGGTCGTGGAAGAGGTGGCAGCAGCACCAGCAGTAGTAAGAAAGTGGCAAATCTCACAGACAAAAGGTGACAGCACCAGTATGAGTAATATATCGGTACATAATCACTCAGCCTTTTGGCATTAGCAGTAGGAGCCCATATAGTGCCAAAATTACAAAAGCTTGAAATTGCATTAGCATGGTGATTACATTTGAAAAGCAGAATGACACAGGCCTTAAGTAGCTGTGGCACCGGGTGGAGTTTTTGGGTTGTGTTTTGCACGCCACAGGCTTTTCAAAAAAAAAAATATCCAACTTCTTCCCAGCAGCAGCATAAGGAAAGGGGGATGCACTGTGATGTAAGGAGAGGGGGGAACTCCACTTCTGATGGTGGGGTAGGATGGTGGGGTGGCCTTTGACATCTAATGTAAGGGGAGGGGATGCGCTGGACATATAATATTACAGATATAACCGGCCCTTTTGAGGCAACCATAATGCTGATGCGGACCACGATGAAATTGAGTTTGACACCCCTGGTATAAAGAGATAGGAGAGGTATTGCTAACTGACAAGGGACCATTCAGCGCCCTGAACCGACGGCGGTGCCAGAAAGTCACCGCCGATCCAGGACTCATTCATTTTGATGAATGTGAGTCTGTCCACGGAGTCTGTGGACAGACGGGTCCCTCTGTCCGTGACCACCCCACCTGCCGCGCTGAATGTCCGCTCAGATAGTACGCTGGAGGGGGGGCAAGACAATAACTCCAGCGCATACTGAGCAAGCTCGCGGCAGGTGTCCAATCTGGCAACCCAGTACTCCATGGGGTCGTCGGTGCTCATACTGTCAGAAGCACTGACGGACCCCATGTAGTCTGCCACCATGTGGGCCAGCCGCTGGTGGTGACTGCTGCTGCTGCTGCTGCTGCTGCTGCTGGTACTGGGTCGCTCAGTTTGCATGAACATCCTCATCTCACCCATTAGGTCCCTGCTCGGCTGCTGATGTTGCTGCTGGGTGCAGCCACCTGCTGGGTGAGATGAGGGGGGACAACTGGAGGCCGGGGAGTTGCCTGCTCCAACCGGTTGACTAGGCATGCCTGCAGTTCCCTCCATCCGGGGCTGCCTCCGTCTGGCTGGGAGGAACTGCTCCAGTTTCCCCTTAAATCTGGTATCTACAAGGGTGGCCAGCCAAAACTCATCCCTCTCCTTGATGGCTTTAACCCGGGGGTCCCTCCTGAGGCATCTCAGCATGTGGGCAGCCATGGGGAAGAGCACAGCCCGCTGTGACTCCTCATGGCTGCCTGGGTCCATGACGTCCGCTTCCTCGTCATGGAGGCGCTGCTGTTCGCAGTCAGTCATGCCAAACCCCCGGACTATCGGTGCCCCCAACACCGGCTCTCCCTCCTGACCAGGCCCTGACTCCAGGACGCCACCAGTCACCTCCTGATCCACCTCATGATCCTCCTCCTCCTCCTCGTCCTGGGCCTGGTCTTGGTGGAGCAGTGTTGCCTCCTCCTGCTCCACCAAGGCACTCTCCCCAGCTTCAAGCAGGCGATCTAGTGCCCTGTCCAGCAGGAACACTATAGGGAGCACGTCGTTGAGGCCGACATGCTCCCTGCTCACCATCTTGGTCGCCTGCTCAAAAGGGGCCAACACATGGCAGACCTGGTGTATCTGCCCCCACTCCAGACTGGTGATGTACGGGAGTGTGTGTTGTGATGGCCCGCCAGTGCCTTGCTCCAGCAGGTACTCCTTCACCGCCCTTCGCTGCTCCCACAACCTCTCCAGCATGTAGAGGCTGGAGTTCCACCGCGCGTCACACTGTCCACAATCAGCCTGTGAAGGGGCAGGCTGTTGTCCCGCTGCAACTTTGACAGGGACGCGGTAGCGGTTGGGGAGCGCCTGAAGTGGCTGGCAATCCTGCGTACCCTTAGCACAATGTCACTCAACCCGGGATAGGTGCGCAGGAACTTCTGCACCACTAGGTTGAGGACATGTGCCAGACAGGGCACGTGTGTCA
This sequence comes from Rana kukunoris, assembly GCA_029574335.1. NCBI lineage: Eukaryota > Metazoa > Chordata > Amphibia > Anura > Ranidae > Rana > Rana kukunoris. The sequence continues at coordinate 289,872 of JAJQKJ010000077.1, forward strand.
GACTGCCAGCCTGGAGGGCGGAGAGGGAGGTTGCTGCCATTGTCACAGACAACCAGACCTGCTTGGAGCCTTCGGGGGTCAGCCACTTCTGGACCTGAGCCTGAAGTGCGCTCAGCACTTCTCGTCCAGTGTGTCTCCGTTCCCCTAAACTAACAAGCTGGAGCACGGCCTGACAGCGCACGTGCCCCACACTTGAATAGCTACGGGGGCGCTTGCTGGGAGGCTCAGCAGCTGCGGAGACAGTGGCTTGAGGGAGACCAGCAGTTCTCCCCTGGACACCCCGGGGCGGCACCATAAAATCAGATGCCGCCAATCCCTCCCCGGCTCCTCGGAGGGAAACCCAATGGGCCGTGAAGCTTATGTAGCGCCCCTGCCCATGCCTGCTGGTCCAGCCATCCATTGTCAGATGCACCCTGTTGCTGACAGCATGATCCAGCGACAGGGTTACATTCTGCACAATGTGCTGGTGTAGGGCAGGGACACCAGTCCTGGCAAAGAAATGGCGGCTGGGGACACCCATTGGGGTTGGGCCTGCTCCAACATCTGCCTGAAGGGGTTGCAGTCCACTATGTTAAAGGGAAGCAGATGTTGGGCAATAACCTTGCCAGGAGCCCATTGAGGGAACGCACACGTCGGTCTGCAGGGGGGAAGGGAGTGTTGCGTTCCAAGGTGTCAGAAAGCAACGCCTGGCGCCGGACGGCAGTGCGGGACACCGAAGAGGAGGGTGATGATGTGGAGGTCTGGCTGCCGGTACCAGTACCTCTACTAGAGGGAGCGGGGGGGCATGACCTGCTGGTAGCCGATGAAGCTCCCATGTGGAAGAAAAATATATTTTAAATATATTTTAAAAAAACATTCTTAATATATTTTTTCCAAATATATTGCAATATATTTGAAATGCTACAATTTTGGCCAGATTCAATATATTTCAAAAATATATTTCAATATATTTGTGAATATATTATTGAATATATTGGGAAATGCATTGTGAAATATGTTGCAAATATACTCATAAATATATGTTAAATGTACTTCTGAATGCATTTAGCAATATATTTATGCAGCCATAAATATATTGCAACATGCATTTTGGAATGCATTGTGAATATATTCAGACATATATTGCTAAATGCATTCAGAAGTACATTTAACATATATTTCTGAATACATTCACAATGCATTCCAAAATGCACTTTGCAATATATTTATGGCTGCAAAAATATATTGCTAAATGCATTTTGAAGTGCATTTAACATATATTTATGAATATATTTGCAACATATCTCACAATGCATTACCCAATATATTTAATAATATATTCACAAATATATTGAAATATATTTTTGAAATATATTGAATCTGGCCAAAATTGTAGCATTTCAAATATATGTCAATATATTTGGGAAAAAATATATTAAGAATGTTTTTTTTAAAATATATTTTAAATGTAAATGTACTGAATGTAAAATAAAACAAAATACATTCCTATTACATTTTGAAATGCTGTGCATTTATATATTGTATTTTATATATTGTAGGCCTATAAAACCAGCAAATATTTGGAAATAAAAATAACAACACAGTACAATACACACAACTTTATTATCATGTAAATATACAAAAACTACAACACAGAGAATAGAAAGTGGTGTTAACTGTGGTAAATGACAATTAATGACATAAAAGTTTATTTGTGGTATTCTGATGAGGTTCCTGATGTTTCCCTTCAGGTGATATTTCAACGCCGGAATTTTTCTTGTAACAGCGTCACTGATCACACCTTTTGAAGTCCCAGGAAACTTTGCCAAAGTGGCAGCTTTAAAAAGTAAATGGAAAATATTAGACTTATTCGATTTTCCCTGTGAATCAAAAGCCATATAAGACCCTTTTCACACTGTAGCGCTGCTAAAGCGTTTTTTTTAAAGGGAAAAAGTACAGTTTTTAATGCGCTTTTAAAGTGCTTTGGAAGTGCTGCCCATTCATTTCAATAGGCAGGTGTGTTTTAGGAGCGCTATTTATAGCGCTCCCAACCCGCCCCAGATGCTGCTAGCAGGACTCTTTCTAATGTTCTGCAAGCGCATCGCCCCAGTGTGAAAGTACTCATTGCACTGAAAGGGATGCAGTTTCATGAGCTTTTTAGAGGCTATTTATAGCGCTAAAACGCCTGAATACTGGCTCAGTGTGAAAGGGGTCTAATAGATGCAGCTGAGTAAATAAAACTAACAAAATTAAGCATGTAAAAAAAACATCAAAATATTGTAGACTTTTAAAAAATCAGTATAAAAATCAACATCTTGCCTACAACTTGTCTTATTAGTTCAGACTACTACCAGACTGAGCAAGATATCTTATTTTGACACAACAGTCAAATTGGCTTACAGTCTACATGTCAAAGCTGATGTTTTCATAGGGTCTAACTGTACCCGCCTTCTCTCTATCTGTCAGCCGCTTGGAGGCACCGCCTTAAAGGTTACTTTTTATTTAAGTGGTTGTAAAGGTACAAGAGTTTTTACCTTCATGTATTCTATGCATGAAGGTAAAAAAAAAAAACTTCTGTGTGCAGCAGCCCCCCTATACTTACATAAGCCCTCTCTTAATCCAGCGATGTCCACGAGACTCTGGTCTCTCCAGGGACTTGCACTGCTGATTGGCTTTCTGTAGCGGTGGGAGCTATTGGCTCACGGTGCTGTCAATCACAGCCAGTGAGCTAATTAGGAGATGGGGTCAAGGCAAGGCTCAGTGTGTGATTGGACACACAGAGCTCTGGTTCAGGAGCACCGGCATGGGACCTGAGAAGAGAAGGATCTGAGCTGCTCTGTACAAAAACCCTTACACAAAGCAGGTAAATAGGAGTAGGATATGTTTGATATTTTTAAAAAAAGACAACGTTTTAATGTTTCGATACCAAAAGAAAACCTACCTGATTAGGCTTTGAGTGCGACACTTGACAAGGAGATGAGCTCAAGTCTTCAGATGGGACAGAAGGTGATGCACACGATACACCCACACAGGATGAACTTCCACAATCATTCTTCAGTGCTTATTGTTTTCAAAATATCCATTACACCAGGCAACTCTATGGAAATGCATAAAAACTTTTTAAGTAACATAATGGCCTATTTTCTCCCTATATCCATTAATTTCATTTGTTAGAAATTGATGACTTGTGGAACAATGTACTTAAATGATTAGAGGGTTTCCTCCAGTCTGCTGCTGACCCCCCCAGGAGGGTTTCTCCCAAGGTAAAAGTAAGGATGTTTCACAAAACAAAAATCCTACTTGTGCATATAGTATGTAGTTACCTCAGTGCACTCACTGATACTATAATGAATACTATAATGAATGTAGTACAGTAAACTCCCAGTTACCCAACGATCCCCATTGGTACTGTTATTTCTGGTTGCTTGAGATCTAATAGTAACTCTCAAGCATCCACCTCCCATGGCACCCTGACCCCCTCCCACTTAGCAGCTAAAGGGGGTAGGGATTGGGGGCAGGGTTTTACAACCCCCAAATTCACATGTGAATGAGCCTTAAAAGTGCTATTGCCAAATGCAACTAAGGTTTCATTCACAAGTGCGGTATGCAATGCTCCAATGCGCCTCTGAGAAATTCTGCAAGGTGGTGAGGAGGCAAAATGTTTACACCAATAATTGCAGTGAAAGGCACACGATTGCAGCGCAGTAGTACGGCAATTTTAGGTTTTAGTCAGGTGTGGGGAGGCAAAATTGGAGGAGACTGTGCCCTGTGATCTTTGACTTCTCCCATGTTGTTCAGGTAGGTCTCCACCTCTCTAAGGTTGCCTACCTCTGGCTTAAAACACTGTAGAATGAAAGGGCAAACGATTGTTCAAACAGAAAATAAAGATAAAAAAAATAAATAACAAAGGCAGCAGTACTGGTGGAATAACACACAATAAATAGATAAAAAATGAAAAGACTGCGCCAATATAAAAAAAGTCAATGACAATTAAAATTGAAAAATTTCACCAATACCAATTCACATCCAGGGGCTGATATGCAAAAAACGGTGCACAATAATTAACCAAAACAAAAAATCAGAGTGCACGCAAAAATTTGTATATATATTCACAAAATGAATGTCCAATTATATGTATAAACAATGAGAGATTAATACGCCAAATCGGTGATCTCAAAATTGTATGCCAACAGCACACAATTGGCAAACCAAACCTCAAAAGTTCTTAATGATATCACCACAAAACGCAAACACTGATGACCAAATGAATAATGAAGGATGATGCAGATATTAGGGTTGTCCCGATACCGATACCAGTATCGGGACCGATACCGAGTATTTGCGGGAGTACTTGTACTCCCGCAAATACCCCCGATGCCTAAATAGAATATTTGCGCCGCCTCCGTCGCCACCGCATCCCCGCCGCTTAGTTAATACAGACGGGGAAGATAACAGCTTTCATTTGAATAGCTGTTTTTTTTTCCGCCGCGCCGCACATAGACACTCCACCTTGCTCGTGATTGGACAGATCCCGAGCAAGGGGGAGTGTCTATACACGGTGCGGCAGGAAACAATACAGCTATTCAAATGAAAGCTGTTATCTTCCCCGCCCATATTAACTAAGCGGCGGCAGCGGCGATGCAGGATCTAGGTATGTGGGAACTGGCTGCATATATGGGGGATATGTAGGTGACATAGCTGCATATATGGGAGTGACATGGCTGCATATATGGGGGTGACATGGCTGCATATATGGGGGTGACATGGCTGCATATATGGGGGATATGGAGGTGACATAGCTGCATATATGGGGGTGACATGGCAGCATATATGGGGGATATGGGGGTGACATGGCTGCATATATGGGGGATATGGAGGTGACATAGCTGCATATATGGGGGTGATGGAGGTGACATAGCTGCATATATGGGGGTGACATGGCTGCATATATGGGGGATATGGAGGTGACATAGCTGCATATATGGGGGGGACATGGCTGCATATGTGTGGGGACATGGCTGCATTTGTGGGGGGACATGGCTGCATTTGTGAGGGGACATGGCTGCATTTGTGGACACATTTAAAAAAAAAAAAAGTATCGGTATCGGCGACTACTTGAAAAAAAGTATCGGTACTTGTACTCGGTCCTAAAAAAGTGGTATCGGGACAACCCTAGCAGATATGATGATCAGATACAGTGCCAGTTGAATGCGGTATTATAAAAAAAAGGGAAGGTGCCCACCACCGTAATTAAGTTGTCTGCTTACCAAAGGCAAGTTGTCTCAGTTGTTGGTTTTCTTATTCCAAGTGCTTATTCCGGTTTTCCATTCACCAGTTGTCAGTCAGTCTTGGTCAGGTGCTTTGACAGCGGCTGGCGACCCATCTGTCAGAATCCCCCCCAAAAAATTAAAAATGTAGCTTTCCACCTCCACACACCCCCAGCAACCCAGACACACACACACACACACACACACACACCGCTAACCTCGTTCTGCACAATTTATTTGATGTCAGCTGAATGTAAACAGCAGGTAGTGGGGGAACCATAGCCAGACTGCCATTGGCTGTTTCAATTTTAAAATTAGGCTGACTATTGCGCCCCTTCCCACTGCCTGTTGTCAATCAGCAGAGGAAGATCTAAAGAAGAATGTTCTCCTTCAAATCCTCTCCTTTGCTGATTGACAACAGGCAGTGGGCGGGTGCAATAGCCCACTAGCTATTGGCTACTGCAATTTAAAATAGTCAATAGCAACCTGGCTATTGATTCCCCTGCTATCTGTTCTTTTTTCCTGTATTCTGACAGTGGCCAGTGGCTGTTAGAATACAAAAAAAGGCCTGGGTGTCAACTGACATCAGGCTACTTCTGGGGCAGCTGGATGTAAACAGAATATCATTACCTCATATGCAGCATCAGGGGCGGGCTGCTTTCTGCTCATTGGTCGCTGCCAGAGCCAATGCGAGGGAGGAGTCAGCAGGAGAGGATCATGGGACATGTAGTCTCGAGTACCAGTGGCCAAATGGTGATTGCTTGAGAGTGGACTGTAGTCCGCAGCATGCCCGGGGGAAGGTAGAGAAGAACACCAGGAGGCTGCAAAGGAGATCGAGGGAAATAAGAGGGGATCATGAGGTGGTAAGGACAAGTTGGAGGGAGTCTGAGAGGGAAGAATTATTTCCCTTTTCGATGCTGGGAAGACATTGCAGCTGGGGACCCTTTCATGGAAGCAGCAACACGGTCGGCCACAGGTTACTTGTCGCAGACCCCCTGATCTCCTGTGCGGGGCAACAATACAAATGTGGCATTGTGGGCGAGTGGGCATGGCTCCCCAAATCCCTGCCGCCAGCACCCATCCCTGCGCCTGACCCCTTTCAGGATGCCGGGTGCATGGATTTCAATGGGGGGGGGGGGGGGTGTTTATTTTTTTTAGCACCTGACCAGAGCCAGAGGCTCTATTAGGCTTTAAAATAGGGTAGACTCGGGGTGCAGAGAGTGCAACCTGATCCCACCCAATTGTGTGACCATAGTGAGTGAATTTTATCTATTTTAACACTAACGTTCTTCCTCGCCAATCAGGAGGCAGGTGGTGAGACCAGTTACCCGATTGGCCAAAGCATATGGCGATCCTATTGATGCCTAGTGCTTTGGAGCAACATAGAGGAGGTGGACACCAGAGCCACTGCCTGCACAAACGAAGGAGAGGACACCACAGCCCCAGACCTGGATCGGGTAGGTTCCAACATGCTGGAAGCACGAGGGGGTGGGAGTTGTTAGGGCTGGCTGGGGGGGTTGTAAATCTGGTGTTTGCATGCGGGGGGAGGTGTGAGCTGTATACCCTGAGGCTATGGAAATAGGGTGGAGTTCAGAGTGAATTTCTACACCCAAGTAGAGCACTTTACAGACGATTTGAGGATTTGGTTAAACAGAGACATACGGACGTAAGCCACCATAGACAGATCAACATTTCTGCTAAACCAATTGAATTTCTATCCATGTATGGACAAGCTGGCTGTACTAAAGTGAATCTATGAATTGACTTAAATACAGCCAGCCTGTCTTTTTTTTCCCAATCATTGCTGGCTGTGAGCACTGACCTGAGTGAACTGGCAAGGGGCAGTCCTCATCAGAACACAAAAGAGCAGCAGGGGAGATTGCTGTACTAACACCAGATCCTTAGTACAGCAGCTCCAACTGGAGCTGTCTGTTTTTTTCCCATTCAACTCACTGGGTTGAGCAGAAAAAAACAATAGTGGTGTGTACGAGGCAAGCAATTTTCTTGAAGAGTGGTCTCCCTGTGAGGACAATTTCAGGGAAATGTGAAGCAGGGTCTCTTTTTGTGCAGGCAATGTGGAGCGGGGTCTCGCTCTGTGTAGGGAAATGTGGAGCGTTGTCTCTCTCTGTGTGCCACAGAGGGTGACCCAGCCGGCCGAGACCCATCTGTTCCACTGCTGGCCTCTATTGTCTGCACTAGTTGCTAGGATCACCTGCTGTCTGGTGTCTAGCAACCAATGACGTTGCGATCCCGAGGAGAAAAAGAGAGGCTGAGACCGCAGCATTCAGAGCGGAGGAGGATTTTCTGCCTCCTCCATGTGGCGTCTACTAATGTTTGACTCCACCCATCTTCTCCTGCACAACGGCATGCACCTCGGAGCCTGCCCGATGGAAGGGAACTGCCACTGACTGTGCCAGGAGCACCTCTTTAGAGTCAACCTGCCTGAGGTGAGGTCGGGAGCAGTGGCCCATGTATGTCATGGGAGCATGAGCTGGAAGCAGAGGTAGTCATATCCTTAGATGCCAGCCAGGGGTCATGCTGGGAATTGCAGTCACTTACTTTTGGGGATGTGATACCCCAAAAGTGAAGGACTACAGGTCCCAGCATGAACCCCTCAAATCTCAGAATGTGTCTCATACCCCTGCACCCTCCCCCTAGTGAGGGACTACAGGTTCCACTGTCCCAGCTTAAACCCCTCAGAGCTGAGGACGTGTCCCCGTCCCTTCAACTAGTGAAGGACTACAGGTCACAGCATGAACCCCTCAGCTGAGGATGTATCGCACCCCAACTAGTGAAGGACTACAGGTCACAGCATGAACCCCTCAGCTGAGGATGTATCGCACCCCCAACTAGTGAAGGACTATAGGTCACAGCATGAACCCCTCAGCTGAGGATGTATCGCACCCCAACTAGTGAAGGACTACAGGTCACAGCATGACCCCCTCAGCTGAGGATGTATCGCACCCCAAACTAGTGAAGGACTACAGGTCACAGCATGAACCCCTCAGCTGAGCATTTATCGCACCCCCAACTAGTGAAGGACTACAGGTCACAGCATGAACCCCTCAGCTGAGCATGTATTGCACCCCCAACTAATGAAGGACTATAGGTCACAGCATGAACCCCTCCGCTGAGCATGTATCGCACCCCCAACTAATAAAGGACTATAGGTAACAGCATGAACCCCTCAGCTGAGGATGTATCGCACCCCCAACTAGTGAAGGACTATAGGTCACAGCATGAACCTGTGGGATATAAGAGACCACACCCTTAGATCTCAGTGGTTCATGCTGGGACTTGAGGATGTAACACCCAAAGCGAAGAACAACAGGTCCCAGCATGAACCCCCCAGTGTTCAGGATGTGTCACAAACCCCCTCCTCACTAGTGAAGAACTACGGGTCACAGCATTAATCCGTGAGAACTAAAGGGGTCACATCCTTAGATCTCAGGGGTTCATGCTGGGAACTTGTACTCCATCATTAATTGGGGGTCACATCCTTAGATCTCAGGCGTTAATGCTTGGACTTGTAGTCCTTCACTAGTTGTGAGGGGGAGGGGGTGTCAGGTCCTCAGCTCTGAGGGATTCATACAGGGACTTGTTTGCGCTTTAGTTACTGGAGGCCATGATGGTACAATCCCCCAGGGGCCATGGAGGGCCACATTGTCCTCCCTGCCCCTCCCCCCCACACCTGTGTGATAATATAAAACTTTAGACTGTTTTACCTGATCCATGGGCACCTTGACTGGACTTGCTCACCAGGCCTAAGGCTGCAGATCTCCACTGTACAGCATGGTGACATGTTGTGGAAGAGGAGCTATATATAACTTCCTTTTAGCACTGTGCACATGCTGTATGGTAACTGGGAAGATACAGAATGAGAACTATTTAGCAGGGAATAGACAAATAAAACTTAACTCATGCACCAACCTTTCACAATTCTAATGTTTTTTGATAAAAGACACTTACCTGATACAGAGAGTTCTATCCAGCATGCTTCCAGCCTTCCACACTCCACAGACTAGGCCTTACCAGGAACAGGAAGTGAGAGGTGAAAGTTCACCCCTCTGGTTCCCACAGGTCACTTCCTGTCACAAACCTCCTGTATTGATTCTGATTGCAGTCTCTGCTATAATCCTGTTTAATGAATGAATTGCCCCCAGAGCTGGATTTACATATTAGGAGATTGTAGGCACAGAAATCATCCCCATCCCAATAAAAGGAACAAGAAATGGGGACAATATTTATACATTTTTGTAAGTAAGTGATGGGAGATGCATACATAGGGCCAGATTCAGGTCACTTTAAGCCGGCGTTTCTGTTTTCTGTAACCAGAAACGCCGGGTTGGACTTCCGATGCGATCGGCGCAATTGAATTTCGCCATCGCATCGCAACTTTAATTTAAAAATGGCGCCGTATTGACACTCGACGCATGCGCAGTACGTTCGCCTTAGTGTTCGGTTTCGCCCCGCGGGATCGCTCCTAGTTTAAATAATACACGCCCCGTACCCGCCCAATTTGAATTCCGCCGGCTCATTTGCGATGCGCTGCCGCAACTTTAGGAGCAAGTGCTTCATGAATAACAGCACTTGCTCCTAAAATTTCGGCAGCGTAACGTAAATGAGAAGCGTTACTCCAGAGCAAAAATGCTCCCATCTACCTGAATCTGGCCCTAGATATATATATATACTGTACCTTCATTCTGCTATATATACTATGGGCCAGATTCAGGAAAGGTTACGCTGGCGGATCGAGTGATCCGCCAGCCTAACTGTGGCTTTGAGCCGGCGTTTCTGTTTTCTGTAACCAGAAAACAAGAAACGCCGGGTTGAAGTTCCGATGCAGCAGCGTAACTGAGTTTCGTCATCGCATCGTTACTTCAACTTAAAAATGGCGCCGGGGGGCGTTCCCGCCGATTTACGCTCAAAAAATATGTTAATGAGCGGAAATCGGCAATTCACGATCGAAATCCGCGCGACGCAATGACGATACGACGTTTCCGGACGGGATACGCGGCGCATAGATATACCTACATGGGGTTGGAGTATCCTATGTTAGGTATAGGCGTCGTCATCGCGTCGGGAAAAAAAAAAAAAAACGTCGCTTGCGTAAAACGGTCATGAATGGGAATGTGACGTCATTGACGTTCATTCACAGATTTTGGAGCATGCGCACGGGGATGTTTTGACACTCGACGCATGCGCAGTACGTTGGCGGCGGGATCGCGCGTAGTTAGCATACTACACGCCCCGTACCCGCGACATTGAATTCCGCCGGCTCATTTGCGATGCGCTGCCGCAACTTTAGGAGCAAGTGCTTCGTGAATGACAGCACTTGCTCCTAAAATTTCGGCAGCGCAACGCAAATCAGAAGCGTTACTCCAGAGCAAAGATGCTCTGGAATACGTGAATCTGGCCCTATGTGTGTGTATATACTGTGTATATATATATATATATATATATATATATATCACACACACACGAATGCAGCTCTCATCACTTACATATTTATCTTCCATCCCAGCCTAGTATTGACACACGGCATCAGTGCCGATTGAGCAGGGATATGACACTTAAAGCGGAGTTCCACCCAAAAGTGGAAGCTCCACTTATCTGCCTCTTCCCCCCTCCATTGTCAGATTTGGCACCTTTCGGGGGAGGGGAGCAGGTTCCTATTATTCGCAGCGGGGAGATCAGTCAGAAGTTCGTCCCCCTCCTCCCCCCGCTGCTGGGCCAGTAGGGAACTGGCTGTGAAGCTGCAAGGCCAGTTTCCCCTAGGGCCAGTTCACACCATAGAACCGCAGTCCGCATGCATTCCAGATGCTTTTCTGCATGTGTGTTTTTGATTAATTTCAGTGCATTTTCCCCCCTCTTTTTTCTTAACCTAAGGAATAAGGACATGTGTGTTCCAGTGTGTTCAGGTGTGTTTCAGTGCGTTTTTTTATGTGCTTTACAGTGTTACAGTACAGTCCAGTACAGGAAAAATGAGCATATTCTACTTTTTTTTCTGGAACTGGAACTTCAAGCACTGGTGTGAACTATGCCATTAAAAACCATATAACCTCCATGCAGAAAAAAATGCACTGGACTGCATGTGGTGTGAATTGGCCCTTCTAGGCAATGGCGGTGGCAGCACCCGAGAGCCGATGGAAACATTGGCTGGGGTGCCAACATCGCCGGATTCCAGGACAGGTAAGTGTCCTAAGATTAAAAGTCAGCAGCTGCAGTATGTGTGTGTACAGTGTGTGTGTACAGTGTGTGTGTACAGTGTGTGTGTACAGTGTGTGTTTTTGTGCTGGGGAGAACTTTAATATCCCAATTTCTTTTAATTGGCTGCTGGAATTACCCTTCGGCAGGTACCAAGTCCAAACAATGGACTAACTTAGTAAAAAAGAATATACGGTATATATACTATATCGGCAAAAGTATTGGGATGCCTGCCTTTACACACACAGGAACTTTAATGGCATCCAAGTACAGTGCCTGCCGCCGAGAATGTGTTTTTAGCACGACAGCATCGCGCTGATTCTCGGCGACAGGCTGCCGACATCTCGCTGGAATAGTAAAAGCACATTCCAGTGCGTCATAGTAGCGACAGGGATCCGACGCGGATTCCCACCAATTCTACACGTGGGCGGAGTTTGTTATGAATACTGAGAAGGAAGTCCCCGCCGGATTTTAAATAAAAATCCGGCATGGGTTCCCCCCTCAGGAGCATAACGGGCCCTTAGGTCTGGTATGGGTTGTAAGGAGACCCCCCCCACACCGAAAAAATCGGTGTGGGGGTCCCCCCACATTCCATACCAGACCCGTATCCAAAGCACGCCGGCCGGCCGGTCAGGAAGGGAGTGGGGGCGAGCGAGCACCCTCCCCTCCTGAGCCGTACCGGGCAGCATGCCCTCAACATGGGGGGGTCAGGTGCTCTGGGGCAGGGGGGTGCACTGCGGCCCCCCCACCCCAGAGCACCCTGTACCCATGTTGATGAGGACAGGGCCCCTTCCCGACAACCCTGGCCGTTGGTTGTCGGGGTATGCGGGCAGGAGGCTTATGGGAATCTGGAAGCCCCCTTTAATAAGGGGGCCCCCAGATACCGGCCCCCCACCCTAAGTGAATGAGTATGGGGTACCCATTCACCTGCAATAAAAAAGTGCAAACACAAATAAACCACACAGGGTATTAAAATATTTTATTAGTTGGCCGCCGGGGGGGGGGGGGGTGTGTATGATCGCTTTTATAAAAGTGCCCCCCTCCGGCGGGCTTCTGCGGGGGGGGTGGGTGCCGCTGTTCTTCGCCGCCGTCTGGTTCTCTTCCGCCGCCTTGGGGGGTCGCTTTGATAAAAGCGCCCACCACCCGGCGGGCTTCCTTTGACATCTTCGGCGGGGGGGGTCTTCTCCCACTGTCCGGGGTCTTCTCCCACTCTCCGGGGGTCTTCTCCCATTCTCCGGTGTCTTCTTCTTCAGGACTCGCCGCCGCTATCTTCCTGTGTATATAACCCGCTGCGAGCCGTGCGCCCGCCCCATAACAGCGGAAGGAAGCGTCGCGTCAACATCTGGAGAAGAGAAGAAGAAGACGACGTCACAGAAGAGGGGACTCGCCGCCGCTAGTAATTGAGCTAACACACGAAGATAGCGGCGGCGAGTCCTGAAGAAGAAGACACCGGAGAATGGGAGAAGACCCCCCGGAGAGCGGAGAAGACCCCCGGAGAGTGGGAGAAGACCCCGGAGAGTGGGAGAAGACCCCCCCCGCCGAAGATGTCAAAGGAAGCCCGCCGGGTGGTGGTCGCTTTTATCAAAGCGACCCCCCCGGCGGCGGAAGAGAACCAGACGGCGGTGAAGAACAGCGGCACCCCCCCCGCAGAAGCCCGCCGGAGGGGGGGCGCTTTTATAAAAGCGATCATACACACCCCCCCCCCGGCGGCCAACTAATAAAATATTTTAATACCCTGTGTGGTTTATTTGTGTTTGCACTTTTTTTTTGCAGGTGAATGGGTAGGGGTACGATGTACCCCATACTCATTCTCTTAGGGTGGGGGCCCCCTTATTAAAGGGGGCTTCCAGATTCCGATAAGCCTCCCGCTCGCATACCCCGACAACCAACGGCCAGGGTTGTCGGGAAGGGGCCCTGTCATCAACATGGGGACAGGGTGCTCTGGGGTTGGGGGGCCGCAGTGCGCCCCCCTGCCCCAGAGCACCTGACCCCCCCATGTTGAGGTCATGTTGCCCGGTACGGGTCAGGAGGGGGGGGGCGCTCGCCCGCCCCCACTCCCTTCCTGACCGGCCGGCCGCCGGCGTGCTTTGGATACGGGTCTGGTATGGGCTGTGGGGGGACCCCCACGCCGTTTTTTTCGGCGTAGGTAGGGGGTCTCCTTATAACCCATACCAGACCTAAGGGCCCGTTATGCTCCTGAGGAGGGAACCCATGCCAGATTTTTATTTAAAATCTGGCGGGGACTTCCTTCTCAGGATTCATAACAAACTCCGCCCACGTGTAGAATTGGCAGGAATCCGCGTCGGATCCCCGTCGCTTCTATGACGGACGGCTTTGTCTCCATCGCGGCAAGCCAGCTCGGCGCTGGCTCCCGCGATGGGGCTCGCAAGTGCTCAATCTCGCCGAGAAAGGGAGCGAGGTTGACACAATATCCCAGTCACCTACTGTATATAACGGCTTCACAATCTTCTGGGAAGGCCGTCCACAAGGTTTAGGAGGGTGTCTATGGGAATGTTTAACCATTCTTCCAGAAGGGCATTTATGAGGTCAGACACTGATGTTGGATGAGAAGACCTGGCCCGCAGTCTCCACACAAATTCATCCCAAAGGTGTTCTATCAGGTTGAGGTCAGGACTCTGTACATGCCAGTCAAACCAATCCAAACCCAAACTTGCTCATCCATGTCTTTATGGACCTTGCTTTGTGCACTGGTCCAAATCATTTGGTGGAGGAGGATTATGTTGTGGGGGGATTATGGTGTGGGGTTGTTTTTTAGGGGTTGAGTTGGCCCCTTAGTTCCAGTGAAGGGAACTCTTAAGACGTCAGCATACCAAGACATTTGGCCAATTTTTATGCTCCCAACTTTGTGGGAACAGTTTGGGGGACGGCCCCTTCCTGTTCCAACATGACTGCCCACCAGTGCACAAAGCAAGGTCCATAAAGACACTGATGAGTGAGTTTGGTAATAATAGTGCAACTTCTGATTCATGGATTAAACAGAACATTGAAGATTTATATCCAGAGTTTATCTCGGTACTCTGTAAGCAGACAAGATCATTGGACTGTGGATGTGGATGTCTGAAGGTTCTCATTCATTCAGGTCAATCAATAAATCAAGGTAACTGGACATGCTGTATTTTAAGACATTTTGCAGGTCAGCCAACAAGCTTTCTCAATTCAGAATGACTTGTACGAAAATTATTTGGGAATAGAAAGTGGATGCGAGAGGTTTATCTGCTTTGTATTAAATGGATTATGTGCTTAAAATCTTATAAAAAAAATATATTTTATTTGAATCGTTTGGTTTTTATTTGTATTTTATTTTAAAAGAGTAAAACAAACCAAATTAAAATGGGAGTGGGTCTCTTATAAATGTATTTAGAATGTTGGTCAATGTTATAGTTTTTTTTTTTTTTCAAGTCAATATTACAAAAATATCTGAAAAAATATCAGAAAAAAAAAATATTTTTCTGATAGATATCTTTGGAAAATACATTTAAATTATATTTTTGGAATGCATTTACAAATATATGTAGAAATGTATGTTGAAATTACTTTTGTATATGTTAAAAAAGTCTCAAGAATATATTTAAAAAAATATATTTTCCAATATATGTGTTAGGAAATACATTTTAATTATATTTTTGGAATGCATTTACAAGTATATTTAAAGATATATGTTTAAATGCATTTTTTATATGTTCAAAAATATCTAGAAAATATATTTACAAACATATATTTTCAAATATATGCCTTTGGGAAATATATTTAAATTATATTTTTGGAATGCATTTACAAATGTATGAAAAAATATATGTTGGAATTACTTTTTTATGCATTTACAAAATATATGGAAAATATTTCAAAAATATATTTTCCAATATATGTGTTTGGAAATACATTTAAATTATATTTTTGGAATGCATTTACAAGTATATTTAAAAATATATGGTTAAATGCATTTTTTTTAGATTTTCAAAAATATCTGGAAAATATATTTAAAACAATATATTTTCAAATATATGCCTTTGGAAAATATATTTTAATTTACATTTTTGGAATAGATGTAAAAATATATTAGCGCAGGCCAATATATTGTAAATATATTTAAAATATATAATTTTTTTGAATAAATATATTGCAAATAATTTTTTTCTTCGTATTTTGTATGGGCTGTGGCAGGGGCTGCTGTACCCTGCACACTTGTGGTGGTGGCGCTGCTACCACCACCACGCTTCATCTGGTCATGCTCCTGCCAGTGGTTAATCCTCAGGTGCTGGTTGAGTGCTGTGGTACCCACCCGAGCCAAGCACTTCCCTCTCTTCACCTTGGCACGACAGAGCTGGCAGATGGCTACTGTCGGGTTATCTGCTACCCAAGGTGAAGTAGGCCCAGACAGGTGACTTCAGCGCCGCCCTCCTGTCAGATGGGGTGATGCTGACTTCCACCTGCTGGGACTCGGTGCGCACAGGTGGAGCTGCCGCCTGCTGCTGCTGCTGCTGCTGCTGCTGCTGACACCTCCTGCTGCCATCACCAGTGGAGACCCTGACGCTGGTCTCCCTGGTGACCTGGCGCACCGTTTTCCCCAGGGTGCCTACCTTCCTCGTCGTCACTGATGCTGTGAACCGACGAGGCAGGTGGCACCCATGTTGGGTCACCCTCCTCTTCGCCCCCAGATATGTCAGACCCAGGGCTGACATATGGTGGTCTGAAGGAGACATCTGACATGGAGCCGCTAGCCTGGCTCCGATGTCCCCTCACAGACGCATGGGTCTGACTAGGTGCTGGTGTTTCCTGCAGAAAATCACCAGCACCACCATGAAGGGAGGTCTCTGGGCTACTGACAGCCGGTACCCCATCCTCCTCCTCCTCGATTAACCCTTCAAAAAGGTCCTGACCATCAGCACATAAATCTATGTCTGCATGATCGAGGGCCTCCCCCAAGATATCCATCTCACCTTCATCCTCAAACAGCATGAGGCTGGACTCTTGGGGGCTGGGGCTGGGTACTAAAGGCACCGGTGTACTGATGGTGGTGGTGCTACTTGGTGTGGCTACTGGTGATGACTCAGTGGCACTGCTGTGCCCCATGTACTCCACCACTGCTGGAGCCTGGGAAGGCAATATCGGGCGGCTGCCCGAAGTGAAAAACTCCCGGATGAGGCGGACTCCCCTTCCACCCTCCTCTACCAGTAGTAGGGGCGCGAGAGGTACCCCCGTGCTGGCAGCGACCCAGCACTTGGAGTAACTCCCCTACCCCTGCTGCCACGACCACGGCCACGGATGCTGCTCATGCTGATATGGGGGGGGTTAAACTTTATTGGGGGGGGGGGGGGTAAATGTGATAAAAGAAAAAAACAAGCAAGCAGAAAACACCTAGTAGCTATGCCACTAAACAACACTTAAACGAAAGGTAAATTTTTTTTAATTTTTTTTTTTTTTTTTAAACTAACTGACTGACAGACAACAGACAAAAACTGAACTGGGCAACGAATAAAAAGCAATAAACAAACTAATATAGATAGAACAGTTAACACAGCAGAGCCAGAGATCTGAATAAACTAAAAATAACTTTTTTTTTTTTTTTTTTTATAAAACAGATAACTAATAAAAAAACACAGTAAACGAAGCTAGCTAGCTTACAGAGGTGTACAAGTACACTCAAACCTATCTATCTAACACTAAATGAAACTGGAACACAAACACACAAATAGTAGCTTTAAAAAAAGCTGTTTGGTATCTTCTTGCTTTTAAAAAAAGCAGTTTAGAAATATAAGCACTAGCAGCTGCTAATACTCAAATGAACTGAACACTGAACAGGAGCACAGAACTGAAAGGCACTGCAATGCTGATGCAATATAACACAGAGCACAGAAACACTTCTCCCTCGATATCCACCTTGTGAATCTGCAATGAGCACATGCTGGGACCTAGTTTATATAATGGTCGTGAGGCAGGTTCCTATTGGTTGATGTGGAGGTTGCTAACCCTGACACCTGTGGAAATGGAACTCTGATTGGCTCTGATGCCAATGAAGGGCGGAGAAAAAATATTCGCGCAATATTCCTATTGCCGAATATTCGCATTGCGAATATTCGGCAGCATAAAAGGATCGCATGATGCGCTACTCGGCCCAGGGTCTCTCTAATCATACCACCATTGCTTTTACACGTCGATGGAGATCACTAGCATGTGATCTGTGTTAAAAAATTTTTTAGAAAAATCCGAATATATTCGACATTGCGAATATTCAGGCGCGATATTCGAGATATTGCGCGATTACTCGAATATGCAATATTCGAGCCAATATTCGTAATGCGAATATTCGTGAGCAACACTAGTAAGGATGGTGATTGGGTGGGTAGAACCTTCCAGTAGATGTCTCCAATTACTGAGGGCATCCTTGATTGCGAGAAGCTCTTTTTCACCAATGGGATAATTCTTCTCTGCTGTAGATAGAGTCCTGGAATAGAAAGCTACAGGATGCATAGGCTCGGGTATGGCTCGGATTTGGTTGCTGGAGAGAACAGCACCTAGAGCGAAATGTGAGGCATCCACTTCAAGTGTGAAGTGGGAAAGTGGATTGGGAAGTTGGAGAATGGGAGCAGAGGTGTAACTCTCCTTGAGCATGTCGAAGGATTTCTGAGCATCTCTTGACCAAGAGAAAGGAGTCTTAGTGCTAGTTAAACTACTGAGTGGTTTCACAATAGCGGAAAAGTTTTGATGAATTTTCTGTAATAATTTGAAAAACCAAGGAATCTTTGTAAAAGCCTTCCTTGTATGCGGTACCGACCAGGAAAGAATGCAGTCTACCTTGGAAGAGTCCATTTGAATGCCCTTTGGGGGTAATTAGATATCCGAGAAATGAGATGCTGGATTGACTGAAAACGCACTTCTCAAGCTTTGCATATAGAGAGTGTGTTCTGAGCCTAGCCAGGACCCAGCGCACGTGCTTGGCGTGTTCCTCAGGAGTGTCAGAATAAATTAAGATGTCATCCAAATAGATTACGACACAAATGTCAAGTAGATCTCGGAAGATATCATTAATGAAACACTGGAACGTGGCTGGGGCGTTACATAAGCCAAATGGCATCACAGTGTATTCGAATAGTCCATAGCGCGTGTCTTGAAGGCAGTCTTCCATTCATCACCTGGGCGGATTCTTATCAAATTATAGGCACCTCTAAGATTAATTTAGTGAAAATTTTGGATGTCTGGAGACGCTCAATAAGCTCTGGGATTAGTGGTAAGGGATATCTATTCTTCACAGTGATGTTGTTGAGAGATCTGTAATCTATTATTGGTCGGAGTGAGCCATCTTTATTCTTAACAAAAAACATTGCAGCACTTGCTGGAGAGGTGGAAGGTCTAATAAAGCCTTTCTTGAGATTTTCGTCCAGGTAAATCTTGAGATGACCAAGCTCTGGTTGTGACAACGGATAAATACGCGCAGTCGGGATGGGTTTGTCAGGGATGAGGTCTATTGGACAGTCATAAATCCGGTGTGGGGGAAGTATATCTGCGTTAGTCTTACTGAAGACATCCGTGAAGTCAAGTAGGTGTACTGGAAGCTGAGCACGGTGAGACTCCGTAAAAGAGATAGAGTAACTGGAGTAACAAGTCTCCGTACAAAATTTGGACTGTAGTGTTAGCGAACTGGTTGCCCATTGGAAAGTGGGCTAGTGAAGACATAGCCATGGTAGACCTAGAACTATTGGGAATACCGGTGACGAGATTATGTCAAAAGCAAGGGTCTCCGTATGACCTGAGCTACTAGTAACCAAAAGGGGGGAGGTTTGAAGAGAAACCGGACCAGAAGAGGATGAAGAACCATCAATAAAAGTGAGTGACACAGGAAATTGCTTTAACACACAGGGGATTTTATTGGAATCTACAATTTTTGAATCTATGAAATTTCCACAGGCACCGCTGTCGACCATTGCGTCAAGGGTAATCTTTTCTTGTTCCCACTGTAAGGTAAGGGCAATAAAGATGTATTGGTTAGAGATAGAACCAGAGGTATTAAGCTTAATAATGCGGACATCTTTACCTTCAGAATTCCTCTTTAGAAGGGGACAGTTGGAGACAATATGATCAGGAGCTGAGCAATACAGCATAGGTTTTGAGCTCTGCGGCGCTGTTTTTCAGCAGAAGATAATGGTCTCTTGATTGTTCCAAGCTCCATAGGAACATCTTTGGGTGGTGAGCTGGCTCTCTTGAACGGAGTAGGTGGAAATGTGACAGCACGTTCCGCTTTCCTTTCACGAATGCGTCGGTCAATAGCAACAGAAAGATGCATAAGGTCTTCTAGAGATGGAGGAAGCTCGACACGGGCGATCTCATCTTTCATTGCTTCTGTTAAGCCTAACCGGAATTGGTTCCGTAGGGCAACGTCTGACCATGGGTCTCTCTGCACCAACATTTAAATTCTGTTATGTAGTCTTCGACGGGTCTTCTTCCCTGCTTGAGATTCCTAATTGAGTTCTCAGCGGTCAGCTGTTTGTTTGATCCTCATAGAGCTGGGACATCTCTTCCAGGAAGGTGTCAAAAGCCCCAGGAGATCTCCATGCTCTTCTAAGTAAGAATCAGCCCAGACTCTAGGTTCAACCCCTAAGGTAAGAGACTAGCGTGAGGATTCTGACCCTATCAGAGAAGTACGTGCGTGGCCGTAACTCGAACATTAGTCGACACGAACTTACAAACTGGCGAAAAAGTTTTCTATCCCGGAGAAAGTTTCTGGGGGACAAACTTTGGGCTCAGGTCTCTCTCTGGCTTGTGCTAAATTTTGGTGCGAAGAGCATCATTCTCTAGGCGTAACTCGGCTAAGGAGTTGGTAAGGGTTGTCTACCCTTTGTGAGAGTCCAACCAAATGGTTTTGCGAGCTCCGCTGGATCCATCTTTTTGAGGTTCGATTATTATGTTATGACCCTGCGTGGTATTGGCACTCTGGACTATGGTCTGGATCTCAGCTGTGGAGGTTACTCAGGTCACAACCACCAATTATCTCTATGTACAGAGACGTATATGGGTCTTTTGGTCATCACAGCCTCCAATGAGAAACAACTTGCTATTGGCGTAGCTTTTGCGTCAACATGGAAATAAACAGAAAGCGAAGCAGTAGCAAGAAGGCAGAGAATGTTATGACTAAGGGGCACTAAGCAGAGCCTATGATGCCAAAGCAACAGATAACAGTCCTCTAGACACAGCAATTTGTATACATAGCAACAGAGCAATAATGGCCACATGGGCTACTTGCGGTACTGATGAGTTCAGTTGGAGGTCCTTCCTGCAGGATGATGAGGTCCCTTTGGATTGCAGGCTGCGTAATGGACACAGGCTGGGTAGTGCTGCGTGCTGCGGTCTTTGTGCTGTGGCCCAATGCTGGGGTGAAGAAGTGCAGAGTCCTGGGTCTCCTGTGTGAGGGGTCCGGGTCCCTGGTGGCGGCAGGCGTAACAGGAATAATCGAACACCCTGCCGCCACATCAGGGGATTTAAATAGTGCGCCTGGAACGCGGAATACTGGGGTCGCCACTTCCGCGTTCCAGCGTGGAGCGCAGACGTCCGCGCACCGGAAGTGACGCGAATGAGATGTAGAACGGAGCGCGGCTGTCAATCCTATGTAGCCGCGGCTCGTTCTATCAAAAGTAACGCAGATGGCGTTACATAAAGTTTAATATCATCAATATAATACAAAGATAAACATAGTAGTAAAATACATATACAAAAATTGACCACTGTATGCAAAATCCTTAGAAGTCGCCGACGCACGTTTCGCTGTGGGGCTTCTTCAGGACTATGACAAGGATTTTGTGGAAAAGTGTGTAACAGAGAACAAGTGGTTGTCTGTAATGATACATGGTAATGGGTTATTTACATTGCTAAAAATAATATACAAACACAAAAAGAATAAGCATTGCAGCGCATATTTACATAACAGATGGTCTCACGATGGATGCATCCAAATGCACATGCTGGCAGGCGGTAATCAGGACCGACAGGGGACTTGCTCAGAAAGTCCTCACAAAGGGATCTGATGGACAAGGAAGTATAGATTATCACTTGCTGTCTATTGTAGGCAAGAAAGAGAAAAAAAAAAAAAAAAGGAAGAAAGAAATATGGGGAAAGTGAAAGGCAAGAGAATGATAAACAAAAAAAAGAAGAAAAAGTGTGTCTAAAATAGATAAATGCTACACAATCCATAGTGGGTGTGGAAGGCCCAAAGGGGTAAGTGGTCACACATAAGGAGAAAAATCACCTTGTAGTGACTGTGAGATCAAGATAAAACGTCTTTCAGCTTGGGTTAGGCGTCATAGGTGTAATTACACCAGATCTGTACTGAGATAGAAAAACACACACGCATATATGTATATAAATCCAATAAGTATATGGAGAGTTAACGAAAAAAAGACAAACTGAATGGCATGAAAACACAAAACACAATTACCAAAAATTGGTGACCCTAAAGCCAACTGGGACACAAGACCGTCTTTTAAATGACAGGACAAAATACCATCCACATTAAAGCAGGTCGCCAGTATATTGGTTCCTGTGCTGGACATCAAACTTTGAGCCCAATAAAGGTAGTATCTGTGGATAGATTGTGACATGAAGCCCCATTAGTAAGTAGAGGCCATCACATCAGTTAAACAGCAATAGGGCAGAGAGTATTGGAGGCAAAGTCTTACCGGATGGCTGTTCAGGAGTCATGCAAGTGTCCCAGGGTGTAAAGCTGCGTTACACATATCTGTCTAATGTCAGCTTGGCCTTTAAATACAGTGCCAGTGCTACAACGACGTCGGCGTGATGACATCATCGCCGTGCGCCGCTCATGCGTGGTGGCGCATAAACACTACGGCGTGCAAGAGATAGAGGAGGAGCAGGGTAGTGGCTGCAATCAACGGCAGACAACGTCCGCAAGCCACGCCCCCGCCCCCGCGCCCGATGGTTTGTTTATGCGCCGCCTTGCATAGACGGCGCAGCATTGTGATGTCAGCGGTGTATGGGATATGTTCCCCATTCGCGCTTCCTGGTGCGTGCGGGGCGGGGGGCGTGGCTTGCGGACGTTGTCTGCGGTTGATTGCAGCCACTACCCTGCTCCTCCTCTATCTCTTGCATGCCGTAGTGTTAATGCGCCACCACGCATGAGCGGCGCACGGCGATGACGTCATCACGCCCGACGTCGTTGTAGCGCTGGCACTGTATTTAAAGGCCAAGCTGACATTAGACAGATGTGTGTAACACAGCTTTACACCCTGGGACACTTGCATGACTCCTGAACAGCCATCCGGTAAGACTTTGCCTCCAATACTCTCTGCCCAATTGCTGTTTAACTGATGTGACGGCCCTCTACTTACTAATGGGGCTTCATGTCACTATCTATCCACAGATACTACCTTTATTGGGCTCAAAGTTTGATGTCCAGCACAGGAACCAATATACTGGCGACCTGCTTTATGTGGATGGTATTTTGTCCTGTCATTTAAAAGACGGTCTTGTGTCCCAGTTGGCTTTAGGGTCACCAATTTTTGGTAATTGTGTTTTCATGCCATTTAGTTTGTCTTTTTTCTCGTTAACTCTCCATATACTTATGACGCCTAACCCAAGCCTGAAAGACGTTTTATCTTGATCTCACAGTCACTACAAGGTGATTTTCTCCTTATGTGTGACCACTTACCCCTTTGGGCCTTCCACACCCCACTATGGATTGTGTAGCATTTATCTATTTGGACACTACTTTTTCTTCCTTTTTTTTTTTTGTTATTCTCTTGCCTTTCACTTTCCCCATATTTCTTTCTTCCTTTTTTTTTTCTCCCTTTCTTGCCTACAATAGACAGCAAGTGATAATCTATACTTCCTTGTCCATCAGATCCCTTTAATTTGTGAGGACTTTCTGAGAAAGTTCCCTTGTCGGTCCTGATATACCGCCTGCCACATGTGCGTTTGGATGCATCCATCGTGAGACCATCTGTTATGTAAATATGCGCTGCAATGCTTATTCTTTTTGTGTTAGTATATTATTTTTAGCAATGTAAATAACCCATTACCCTGCATCATTACAGACAACCACTTGTTCTCTGTTACACACTTTTCCACAAAATCCTTGTCATCGTCCTCAAGAAGCCCCACGGCGAAACATGCGTCGGCGACTTCTAAGGATTTTGCATACAGTGGTCATTTTTTGTATATGTATTTTACTACTATGTTTATCTTGTATTATATTGATGATATTAAACTTTATTTTTTATACTTCCTTGGCCTCAAAGTCCGACCATCAATATCTACCTGTAGTTATTGTTTTTCCCCTAGTATTATATATGGATGTGCCCCATGTGAGTGCTATCCCTCTGTATCCATTATCTTTTCCTCTTTCCTCTTTCTTTCCTTTTGCCCACCCTTCCTTCCCTTCTCCACTCCCAATCTTTTCTTCTTTATTTATTCTCTATTACATTGTGTGATCACTTTATATGTATATTTATATTGATGTGTTTTATTTTTGCGCAAGATCACTCTTTTATTCTAATTTACACTTGTCTATTGTTAAACACTATTAGTTTTTGCTGCAATTTTATTTTTTTCATATATTGATATTTATAGCGCGAAGGACTTCTGATTTTATTTATTATACAGGGAATGGGATCGGCTTCAGAAAGTTTTTGATGTACCAAATTACTTTGTGGTCCGTTATCCTCTTGGGAGGGTCAGCGGACCCTCCTGTGCTCAGACTAGACAAGTCTACCATGTTATCTGTGAAAGTGGCTCACGCCTTTGTGGACCCTGCAGATAGGAGAGCTGAGGCTGTGGCCCGCTCCATGTTCACAGTAGTGGGGTCGGCAGTGAGAGACCGTTTTGGCCGGAGCTCTAGTGTCACAGACAATTACCGAGCGGGCAAGGTCCCTGCTGCAGGAGCTGGAGGCGCATAATGCACCTGAGCTCTGTGTGGGCCTGGCTGACAAGTTGGTGCAGGGCCTGTAGTTTGTCTGTGAATTGGCCCTGGATACGCTCCCCTTGCTCTCCAGGGCCTCCACCTACGCAGTGGTACTACGCCGCCTTGTGTGGCTGAAAGGTTGGTCTGCGGACCAGTCCTCAAAAAAGGCTTTGGTGGATTTACCCTTTAAGGGTGAACGGCTTTTTGAGGCGTCCCTGGATGACATCATAAAAGATGCCACAGGTGGTAAGAGCACACTGCTCCCACAATCTGGCAAGGGTAAGGAACTTCGCCGTAAGCAAGGTCCCTCCTTTACTACCCCCAAGCGTTTTTTTTTCACCCGCCAAGTGCCACAGGAAAAAGTTTTCAAGGTGCTAAGGCGCCCGCTGCAGGGCAGAAGCGTACCTGGTACCGCAAGCCTGTGGACAAACCTGCTTCCGCATGAAGGTCGGCCCCGCCCGTCTCTCAGGTGGGGGGGGGTGGCTTCGCGAATTTGCGGCTCAGTGAAGGTCTCTTCTTTCCGACTGTTGGGTTTGCGAGGTAGTTTCCTCGGGGTACAAGATAGATTTTCTCTCTTGTCCACCAAACAGATTTTTTCCTTTCAACTTCCTCCGGTTCGCCGGAAGAATCTGTCAGGGGCTGTCCAGGATCTACTGGCCAGGGGAGTGATTGTGTCGGTTCCCTCGATGGAACGGTTTCAGGGGTTTTACTCCAATCTGTTTGTAGTCCCCAAGAAGGAAGGGGTCCGTCCAATCCTGGACCTCAAGGTCCTTAATTGTTTTGTCAAAGTGCAAAAATTCAGGATGGAATCAATTCGCTCAGTAATGGCAGCGCTCCATCAGGGGGACTTTATGGCGTCCTTGGACATCATGGACGCATACCTACATGTTTCCATATGCACAAAGCACCAGAGATTTCTGCGCTTTGCGATCGGAGAGGACCACTTTCAATTTGTGGCCCTCCCATTCAGACTGGCCTCGGCACCAAGGGTCTTCACCAAGCTGCTTGCCCCGATTCTAGCCCTGCTGAGGCAGCGCGGGATCGCTATCGTAGGATACCTGGAGAGGTTCTCCTGAGAGCT
Source organism: Rana kukunoris (assembly GCA_029574335.1). Classification (NCBI taxonomy): domain Eukaryota; kingdom Metazoa; phylum Chordata; class Amphibia; order Anura; family Ranidae; genus Rana; species Rana kukunoris. The sequence continues at coordinate 315,331 of JAJQKJ010000077.1, forward strand.
TCCTCAAGCTCAGAGTTAGAAGACCCTCCGAGAATTCGCCTGGCTTCTGAATGTCCAGAAGTCAGTGTTGGTACCGTCTCAGCGACTGGAATACTTTAGGTTAGTCCTAGATTCTTCGGAGGCGAGAGTTTTCCTCCCACAGGAAAAACTTCAGACACTACAGTTTGCGGTGCAGCAGTTGATGACCCAGAAGTGGTCATCGCTTTGATTCTGCATGAGGGTTCTGGGTCTAATGGTGGCCTCTTTCGAGGCAGTCCCGTATGCCCAATTCCACACCCGTGTATTACAGAAGGGGATTCTGTCACGTTGGGACAAGCTCCCTTCGTCTCTGGATTACCAGATTCGGGTGAGTCGACTAGTCAAGTCCTCCCTGGTGTGGTGGCGAACGTCTCCGTTGCTTCGGGCCTGGAAGTCGTTTCTGCCATGCCATTGGACAGTGGTCACGACGGATGCCAATCATCAGGGAGGCACACGGAGCTCGGTTGCAGCGACGGAAGTCGCACACATCCTTCGGTGGACCGAAAGGTCCGTTCCGGCTCTGTTGGCTGTGTACATTCCGGGGGTACAGAATTGGCAAGCCAACTACCTAAGTCGCCAAACACTAGACCAAGGAAAGTGGTCACTACACCCGGAGGTGTTTCAGAGACTGTGCCAAAAATGGGGCACTTCAGACGTGGACATTCTGGCATCCCGTCTTAATCGGAAGGTGTCACGGTTCGTGGCCAGGTCAAGAGACCCATGGGCGGACACGTCAGGCGCGTTGGTGGCTCCATGGGATCACTATCACCTAATCTACGCCTTCCCTCTAAAGCTTCTTCCACGCCTGCTGCGCAGAGTGGAAGCCAGGGGGATTCCAACGATCCTGATTGCCCCAGATTGGACGCACCATTCCTGGTACGCGGACTGGTGCGTCTGGTGGCAGACGTCCTTGGCGTCTACCCCTGAGAGAAGATCTTCTATCGCAGGGCCCGATTTTTCACCCTGCTTTACAGTCACTGGCTTTAACGGCGTGGCTGTTGAGAGCCATGTGCTGAAGGACCGTAGCCTCTCAGGTTTGGTGATCTCTACCATGCTGCTTGCACGGAAGTCTACTTCACGTAGGATTTGCCATCGTACGTGAAAGGCCTACATCTCTACGTATGCAGAGAAAAAGGGCACCCCCGCAAATGCGTGCTGTCCAGGATGCTGCTGTTCCTTCTCGCCTTAAGTATGGTAAGTATTTTTAGCGACCGCTGGCGACGCACTCCCTGGTGCGTACGTTTGTACAGGGGGTCAGGCATGTGGCCCCTATTGTGCGCCCACCACTACCTCCGTAGGACTTGAATTCGGTCCTCTCGGTGCTTCAAAGGGCTCCGTTTGAATACATTTCGGGAGATTCCTCTGTTCCAAAAGGTGGTCTTCCTAGTAGCCATTCCATCTGTTCGTGTCAGTGACTGGTCCTAAGAAAGGTCTGGCGGTCCCGTCGGCCTCCATTTTCAGATGGAGCAGACAGGTCGTGCTCCAGGCCTATGCCCTAAAGGGGCAGGCGCCTCCTTTTCTGGTTACGGCGCATTCTACCAGGGCGATTGATAACTTTTGGGTTTTCCGCCATCAAGTGTGTAAGACAGCGACCTGGTCGTCAACCCACACCTTTTCAAGTTTTACAAGGTGCATGTGAGTGCATCTTCGGATGCCTCCTTTGGCCGCAAAGTTTTGCAGGCGGCTGCTTAAGGTTGAAGTTCCACCATTGAGGAACTCTGGTTTGTTTGGGTGAAGCTTAATTTGCTGTTTTTTTCCCACCCCTGGAATTTTTTTACACTGCTTGGGGACGTCCCTAAGGTCAATTGCTGCTGTGTCCGTCCATGAACGGAAGAGAAAATAGGATTTTTGTACTCACCGTAAAATCCATTTCTCTGAGTTCATGGACGGACACAGCACCCTCCCCTCCTTTGTACTGCATGTTACGAACTGGTGCTGCTGAGGCAGAGTAAGGGATATATCTGGGGGCCCCTCCCCCTGGGAGGAGCTATACTGAGAAGTGTTTTTAACACTTGCAGTGCTTTTTTTCTGCCTAGTCTCTCCTGGGAGGAAGGATATAATACCCTAAGGTCAATTTCTGCTGTGTCCGTCCATAAACTCAGAGAAATGGATTTTACGATGAGTACAAAAATCCTATTTTTTACAGAAGGACACAAATTAATGCCTGGCATGAAGCACCACTGAGTGGCAGATATCTGCCCTAGCAATCTTGTTTCAACAACCCTGGATCACATAGTTCCCCTGTTAGGAATAACATGGCTCGAGGGAACCTTAATTTTGGTACATTCGGTGCTTCAGAGCTTGAGGTAACTCTTGTGACATAGGGGCTGATTTACCAAGCCTGTGCGCCAAGACTCATGGTGCACAAGCAGGAGTAAACCTGTTTTTGACATTTACCAAAGAAACACGCTGCTAGTGCAGCGTGTTTCCTCATTTACTAAAGTGCCTAATGCGCCCAGAAGAGGGCGCACAGCACGCCAGTACAGAGCTGGCGTGCGGCATTTAGTTATGTAAACATCGGGGATTCGGGCGGGAGTTTATGAGGGGAGGGAGGGGGGTGATGCAGGGGAAGTGTAGTGACATGTGTTTCAACTTGTGTGGCGGGCCGATTTGAAAGGGAAAGTGACTTTTGGGACCCGATCCCCGGGCGCTTGCAAAGTACGCTAGAACCTCGGAAGGTTCACTTGCATACTGGGCATGCGCAGAGGGAAAAATCGGAGCTCACCGCGCGCCTCTTCAGAACGCCGGGAAATCCTTGGTAAATACCAGGCGGGCGTAGCAGTGTTTGCACTGCCTGGAGCGGCGTACGGCAAGCTCCGAGCTGTTCTCGGGCTGCGCTGACACTGAAGGGGAACTCCGCGCCAAATTTCAAATGTGAAACCGGCGCGGCTTCCCCCCCAGGGGTACAATAGGCTCTCCGGCTTGGTCCGGAACGTGAGGGGTTAACCCACGCCAAAATCGGCGTGGGGTTCCCCCCCAGATCCGTACCAAGCCCTCATCCCAGGCATGCAGTCTGGCCGGACAGGAATGGGGGTGGGGACGAGCGAGCGGCCCCCCCCCCTCCTGAGCCGTACCAGACCACATGCCCTCGACATGGGGGGAGTGTGTGCTTTGGGGGAGGGGGGCGCTGCCCCCCCACCCCAAAGCACTCTTGTCCCCATGTCGAACGGGACAAGAGCCTCTTCCCGACAACCCTAGCCATTGGTTGTCGGGGTATGCGGGCGGGAGCCAATCAGAATCTGGGAGCCCCGTTTAATAATGTGGCCCCCAGATTTCGGGCCCCCACCCTATGTGAATGAGTATGGGGTACATCGTACCCCTACCCATTCACCTGGTGAAGGTGTGTTTGAACTTTGAGGGTCTTCTGCCGCCGCCCCCTTCGAATTTTTCGGCCTGGACGGGGGTCGCACATCCCATCCAGGACTTGGACGTGGCGGGCTTCTCGTCGCTGTCTTCTGCCGCTGCCCCCTTCACCACGAAGCTCCGTGCTTGTTTGATGAGGGCAGCGGGCTTCCGTCGTCTTCTCCGGGGCGAGGGTCGTACATCCCACCCCGGATTTCCTCGCCGGCTTCTGCCTGGCTCCTACTGGGGGCCAGGCCTTCTTTTGCCGTCTTCCGCCGGAGGGCGCCACTCTCCGGGCTTCTCGACGTTGTCTTCCGCCGCGGGGGCCAGGCCTTCTTCTTTGCCGCCCCCTTCGATTTTTTCGGCCTGGACGGGGGTCGCACATCCCATCCAGGACTTGGACGTGGCGGGCTTCTCGTCGCCGTCTTCTGCCGCTGCCCCTTCACCACGAAGCTCCGTGCTTGTTTGATGAGGGCAGCGGGCTTCCGTCGTCTTCTCCGGGGCGAGGGTCGTACATCCCACCCCGGATTTCGTCGCCGTCTTCTGCCGCTGCCCCCTTCACCACGAAGCTCCGTGCTTGTTTGATGAGGGCAGCGGGCTTCCGTCGCAGTCTTCCGCCGCGGGGTGACACTCGCGGGCTTCTTCTTCCATTCGATGTTGACACGGCGAGGTCCGGCGCTGAAATGCCTTCTGAGCGGCGGGCAAGGACTTATATTGGCATTGGGCGTGGGCGTGGTTATGCCAACATGTGACCTTAACCCATGTGACAGTGATGTCACGTCACATCACTGTCACATGGGTTAAGGTCACATGTTGGCATAACCACGCCCACGCCCAATGCCAATATAAGTCCTTGCCCGCCGCTCAGAAGGCATTTCAGCGCCGGACCTCGCCGTGTCAACATCGAATGGAAGAAGAAGCCCGCGAGTGTCACCCCGCGGCGGAAGACTGCGACGGAAGCCCGCTGCCCTCATCAAACAAGCACGGAGCTTCGTGGTGAAGGGGGCAGCGGCAGAAGACGGCGACGAAATCCGGGGTGGGATGTACGACCCTCGCCCCGGAGAAGACGACGGAAGCCCGCTGCCCTCATCAAACAAGCACGGAGCTTCGTGGTGAAGGGGGCAGCGGCAGAAGACGGCGACGAGAAGCCCGCCACGTCCAAGTCCTGGATGGGATGTGCGACCCCCGTCCAGGCCGAAAAAATCGAAGGGGGCGGCAAAGAAGAAGGCCTGGCCCCCGCGGCGGAAGACAACGTCGAGAAGCCCGGAGAGTGGCGCCCTCCGGCGGAAGACGGCAAAAGAAGGCCTGGCCCCAGTAGGAGCCAGGCAGAAGCCGGCGAGGAAATCCGGGGTGGGATGTACGACCCTCACCCCGGAGAAGACGACGGAAGCCCGCTGCCTCATCAAACAAGCACGGAGCTTCGTGGTGAAGGGGGCAGCGGCAGAAAACGGCGACGAGAAGCCCGCCACGTCCAAGTCCTGGATGGGATGTGCGACCCCCGTCCAGGCCGAAAAAATCGAAGGGGGCGGCAAAGAAGAAGGCTGGCCCCCGCGGCGGAAGACAAGTCGAGAAGCCCGGAGAGTGGCGCCCTCCGGCGGAAGACGGCAAAAGAAGCCCTGGCCTCGGGAGGAGCCAGGCAGAAGCGGAGGAGCCCGAGGTGGGGCGACACCCCCGTTGTTCTCCGCTGTTTTCGGCCGGCCCCCCCCCGGATGTAAAAGAGCTTCATTTTGGGGTGGGGGCACAGTCGAGCATGGCGGAGAGCATGGGTGGGTGTTTCCCCCCCCGGCAGAAGACGGCTAGAAGACCGAGGAGTGGCGACGCCCCCGTTGTTCTCCGCCATTCCCGCCGGCCCCCCCCGGATGTAAAAGAGCTTTGTTTGGGGTAGGGGGCCTGGCCGACATGGCGGAGAGCATCGGTGGGGGTCTCTCTCCGGCGGAAGGCGGCGGCGAAGACCGGGGGGGGGGTAGGTGTACCCCCCGGCGGAAGGCGGCGGCGAAGACCGGTGCGGGGCTGGAGCCCCCCCGGCAGAAAACGTCTGGAAGACCGAGGGGCTCCGCCCCCGTTGTTCTCTGCTTCTTTCGGCCGGCCCCCCCCGGATCTGAAAGAGCTTATTTTGGGGTGGGGGCCTGGCTGGACATGGCGGAGATCATCGGTGGGTGTCCCCCCCCGGCAGAAGACGGCGAAGCCCGGGGCCCAATGGGCTGGTGGTGGGGGGTCCCGGCAGAAGACCCCCGGAGCTGACTAATAAATTATTTTTTTCTGTGTGTTTTTTTTTGTTTACACTTTTCCACCCGGTGAATGGGTAGGGGTACGATGTACCCCATACTCATTCACATAGGGTGGGGGGCCAGAATCTGGGGGCCCCCTTAATATAGGGGGCTCTCAGATTCTGATAAGCCCCCGCCCGCATACCCCGACAACCAACGGCCAGGGTTGTCGGGAAGAGGCTCTTGTCCCTTTCGACATGGGGACAAGAGTGCTTTGGGGTGGGGGGGCAGTGCCCCCCTCCCCCACAGCACACACTCCCCATGTCGAGGGCATGTGGTCTGGTACGGCTCAGGAGGGGGGGGGGCGCTCGCTCGTCCCCACCCCCATTCCTGTCCGGCCAGACTGCGTGCCTGGGAGAAGGGTTTGGTCTGGATCTGAGGGGGAACCCCACGCCGTTTTTTTGGCGTGGGTTTAACCCCTTATGTTCCAGATCAAATCTAAGAGCCTGTTGTGCACCAGAAGGGGGAACCCCACGCCGTTTTTTTTTTGTAATTTGGGGTGGAGTTCCCCTTTATCCCGGTCCTGTCAGGGGGGGGGGGGGAATGCCTGCTCGTCTGTCCCTACAATGTATGAACAGCGATCTGTCATTTCCCCTACACAGTCCCACCCCCTTTACAGTTAGAACACACCCAGGTAACATATTCAACCCCTTCCGCGCCCCTAGTGTTAACCCCTTCCCTGCCAGTGTCATTTTTATAGTAAGCAATGCATTGATATACCATTGCTCGCTACAAAAATGCCAAATCTCACAAAAATGTGTCCGCCACAATGTCGCATTAGACAGAAAAAACAAATGATAGCCACCATTACTAGTAAAACAAAAAATTATTCAAAAAAAACCCATAAGACCAACCCCTACTTAGAACTTTTGCCCAAACCAATCAAACGCTTATTGTGATTTTTTGCAACCAAAAATATGTCCAAGAATACTTATCGGCCTAAACTGAGGGCAAACATTTTTTGAATATATTTTGGGGGAGATTTATTATAGCAAACCGTAAAAAAGATGTTTTTTTAGTTACCAAATTGTCGCTATATTTTTGGGTCAAGCAAAAATATGAAAAAACGCAGAGGTGATCAAATACCACCAACAAAAAAAAAAAAAATAATTTTTTCGGGGGGGGGGGGGGGGGGCGGATGAGGACGCCCAATTTTTTGGGGGGCCACGTCGCACAACCACGCAATTGTCAGTCAAAATGACGCAGTGTTGAAATGCAAAAAATGGCCCCGTCAGTGACCAGTAATATGCTCTGGGGCTCAAGTGGTTACAAATTAAGAATACACTAAAGTTAGCCCAATTTATGGCCATAATGTGAAAGATGATGTTACACCGAGTAAATAGATACCCAACATGTTACACTTTAATATTGCACACACTCATGGAATGGCGCCAAACTTCAGTACTTGAAAAACCCATAGGCAACGCTTTTTTATGTGTTTCAGGTTACCAGTTTAGATTTACAGAGGAGGTCTAGTGCTAAAAGTATTGCTCTCGCTCTAACGTACGCTATGATACCTCACATGTGGGGTTTGAACGGGGGTTCAATATGTGGGCGGGGCTTACACATTTAAGGCCCGCCCCATATATGGAAACATTCTTCAAACCACACATGTGAGGTATCATAGCGTGCGTAACAGCAAGAGGAATATTTATAGCACTAGACCTCATCTGTAAATCTAAACTGGTAACCGGAAACAATAAAAATGCTGCTTGTTCGCTTCTGACTGCGAGCTACTAGGGACAGGGGCGTTTAAATTATTACTATTTAGGTTTGTTACGTAAAAATTCTATAAGACCTCCCGTTCAGCTTGTAAAGCATCACTTCATGGGGACCAAAAAAAAATTTAACACCTCTAATGCTTTCATCCGCCATTGCAGATTTGATTCTGGTACTGCATTTCGAGTGAACTGGGCATGCTCGAACAGTTAGAAAAAGAAGTTGGAAGTTTCATCCTGAAAATGACTTGCATCTTTCTGAGCATGCTCAGAAAGCTCTTTTTTTGGCTTAGTAATTTAAGGACATCCTTAACAGGTGTAAGCAGTTCCAAGTGCACACAAACTAGAGGCTGACATTTCTTCATGTGTTTCCAATTGGTTCATTAGCACACATGTTATAAAAAGCGTGGATACTGCACGTGTCAGCTGCCCCTCAGAGGGGGCAGATTTGCTGGCTGGAAGGAATGGCGGAGTGAAACAGAGATGTTTTGGAGCAAGTTTTGTATTTTTTGATGTTTTCTCTGCTACATAATTTTGCTAAATGTTTCTCAAGATGTTAATGACTAATGTTTTAATCCTGTGGGTCTATCCTGTTATTTCAAAAGCATGATTTATTTTCCAATGACTGTGAAATAAACGTTGGTCTTTTTTGTTTTTAGGTGTTTTATATATTTTTGGTGTGTTTATTTGTAATTTTTTTTTTGCTTTCCTTGTTTTGTGGACCAATAAAATTACTTTCAAATTTTGAAGTTTGTTTTGTGATATTTTTTTTTCATGCTATGGATTTCAACCGCTGCAGCTGAACTAGTTTGGGCCTAAACCATCAAGTGTGATTTGTCTCTAAGCTCTTTCCTGGTGTGTATGCATGAAATGTTTAGTCACCAGAAAAGGAAGGACAAAGCGGTAAGTATTGTTTCCTAGAACTGATGTCCAGACTGACTTTTTAAAGCACATGTGCAAGATGTAGGAAAAGCTGCAAACAGGGCCTGTTGGAGGGGGGGGGGGGGGGGTGGTGTGTTTTTTTTGGACAGGCTTGAAGTGCTGATTTACAGCGCTGTGCTTGAAACTAGCACAAGACAATCCTATTCTAATTGTGGGTTGTTTGAGGGAAGCCAATTGAGTGTTAGAACCCCTGCTAGTGTTTTTAGGTTGGGCTTTGTGTCCCTTTTCCTAAAATTGGCTTCACTTCCTGTCACACAGCTGAACAGGAAGTGAGGTTAAAACCCTACCAATGGTCTTTTCTTCGGGGCACAGGTCAATCTAACTAGTGTCACCATTAAGCAAATTGCACTGCAGTGTACACCCCAAATGATTGGTAAAGGCAAAGGCGCTCTGCAGTAGAAGCGTAGGCAATGAAAATCAGAAGGGAAGCACTGATGGTTTTTACTTCCAATCCCGCCAAGTTTTGAGTTTTCTTCCTTGCTTGTCCACTTGTAGTGCAAAGTGGATTTGCCTTTAGTAAATGGACCCCAAAGTCCAAGATTCCTACTAATTTGGGGTGTACACAGCAAAATGCCATTTCCAAAATGGGAAACTATTTATATTGATCTGTGTGTCCCCAACAAAACATTACTCAGGTGTTTCCCTCACTTCCTGTGTGGCAGGAAGTGAATGAATTAAGTAGAAAGTGACAACATTTGTGAGGTGTCTTTACCCTATCAGGGGTGCAGGCATCCCCAAAACAAACATGAAAATAGTTGATTTAACATTGGGTGGTGTTTGTGGGGGTCCCTAACACACATTCATACATATTAGCAACGCTGGATCGTGGCCTATTGGCATGGTTATATTTTCTTAAGCCTCTCAATAAAATGATCTGAAATTTGGGGTTAAACTGGAACAATAATCATCACTTTTATTTTTTGGATTTCTTTCATTTTGGATAGAGTTGGGGGGGGGGGGGGGGGTTAGAAGCTCTGTCAGTTTATTTTGTATTATCCCTGTCCGTTTGGGGAGATTGGCCTTCACTTCCTGCCCCATAGCCAAACAGGAAGTGATCGAAAAAGTAGGCAAATTAAGGGCCCCCCCAAGTCCCCCCCCACAGAACTTGTGTGTGTCCCCTGAAAATTCCTGGGTGGGTCATAAAAAAACAGGGTGTGGCCTTGACAGGAAGGGTGGGTCATTTTTCTATTAGGGGGGTGCCAAAATTTGGTCAGGCCTAGGGAAGCACAAAACCTAAATATCCTACTGCATATTAGGGCTTATTTAGACAGGATCCAATTTACAGCATGTTTTTAGATTGTGGGAGGAAACCCGCACAGGGAGAACATGCAAACTCCAGGCAGATAGTGTCACGGGGGGATTCGAACCAGCAACCCTTTTGCTGCTAGGTGAACATGCTACACACTACGCTACTGTGCTGAACGAACATGATTGCAGCTGAAAGCATGAGATGTTTTTTTTTTTACCAATTCCATGATTTCCAGCCTGGAGGACAGATGTGGGGTCTAATTGACCCCGCCTTTCTCTATAAAGAGGACCTGTCACACACTAGTCCTATTACAAGGGATGTTTACATTCCTTGTAATAGGAAGAAAAGTGAAAAATAATACAAACAAAGGGACAAACAAGTGCAAAATAAAAATATTAAGTAAAAAATAAAAATAACAAAGGAATTTAAATGCTCCTGTCCCTAGTAGCTCGCACTCAGAAGCGAACACGCATGCAAGTCCCACCCACATATGTAAACATCCTTCAAACCCCACATGTGAGGTATCATAGCGTGCGTTAGAGCGAGAGCAATAATGTTAGCACTAGACCTCCTCTGTAACTCAAAGTGGTAACCTGAGAAAAAAAGTCAAGCGTTGCCTATGGAGATTTTTAATAACGAAGTTTAGCGCCATTCCATGAGTGTGCGCAATATGAAAGCGTGACAAGTTAGGTATCTATTTACTCGGGTGTAACATCATCTTTTACCTTATCCCTAAAAATTGGCCTAGCTTTACTGCTTTCTTATTTTGTCATTCATGAAACAGGTTTTTTTTTGGAAAGCCAAAAAAAAAAAAACGTTAGAACATTTTTGGCACAAATACTGTTGGAAATGTGTCCGAAAAAATGGCCGCCACTTTATTCCCTAGGGTGTTTGTTAATAAAATATATATAATGTTTGGGGGTCCTGAGTAAGTTTCAAGGAAGAAAATATAATTGTTACATGAAGGAGAGAGAAGTGCCAGAATAGGCGCGGTATGGAAGTGGTTAAAGTGCACCAATAAAAGTGAAAAATTCCTTGAAATTTCGTACCATGGGGGGGGGGGAGGCAATTAGGGCGCCATCAGGAATTATGGGGCCCCTTACACAGCTTCAGGCATGGGCCCCTGGAGCAGAGAATAGGGGGGGGGGTGCCGCCTGATATTAAGAAGGGGGGGGGGCTGCCGCAATTTGATAAGCGGGGGGTTCCTTTACTAAAAAATACATATAGAAAAATATATATTAAAAAGGGTGGTAGCCATCCGGGGGCCCTGGGGACCACTGGGCCCTTTAATAAAAAGAAACTTCTGGGCTCTTTAATGAAAAATAAATTACAATATCTACATATATAAAATAATAAAAAAGGGGGTTGCCTTGGGAGCTCTGGGCCCTTTAATAAAAAATAACTACCAAAAATCTAAAAAAAAAATAACATTGGGTGGGAGCTGTGGTGGCTCAACGTGAATGGCACTGCGCTGACAAGCCGTTCACCTCTGCAGCCAAGGGTTCGGATCCCGGTCTCGGCTACATATGAATTGAGTTTGGTGGTGTCAGCCCGGCTCCCGGTGGGTGTGCTATGCAAGGTACGCCTGTGCTTAGTATGCCCACCCCCCCCCCCAAAAAAAACACCACACTTGCACACACTTTGGCCATGAGGTCTCCTAAAATAAAGGGAGGCGAAGGACCTACAGGGCTGGCTGGGTGGGCTACACTCCTTCATAGGGGGAGTCCCTCTGTCCCATCGGGCTCCCAAGTGTAGCAGGTGGGGTGGTGGGAGGCCCCCCTCACACCCACCATTGCCACCGGGGGCATGGAGAAGGATGGCGATTGCAAGTCCAGCTCCTCTCTCTCGACTTCACGCACAAAATACACTTTAAAAAAGAAATTAAAGTAAAAAGTAACAAACCTGGGGAAAATGTTTATAACATTTTTAGAAGCAAAAGGTTGTCATCTGGGGCCCTCTGGGAGCTTTCAAAATTATATTATATATATATATGTTTAAAAAATAACCAAAAAATATATCATATGTTTTTTTTTTTTTTTTTTTTGTAAAGGTGGGGGGTTGTCATCTGGAGCCCTGGGATCTCCGGGCCACTGGGGACCAGGCCACTGGGGACCTCCAGACCCCTAAACCAAAACATTGGCCCTTTAATAACAAAAAATTTGGGGGGTTGCCACCCGGGGCCCTGGGGACCTCCAGACTGCTAAAAAATATTAAATTCCAAAAATTGGCCCTTTAATAAAAAATCCTACAAAAACCAACTAACAAATATATATACAAAAAAAAAAAGAGGGGGGTTACCATCTGGGGCGCTGGGGGGCCTCCAGGCATCTGGGCACCTCCGGACCCCGGGCCCCTTACAGGTGTACAGGGCCGCCATCATGAATTTTGGGGCCCCTTACACAGCTTCAGGCATGGGCCCCCTGGAGCAGAGAACCGGGGGGGGGGGGTGCTGCCGCATGAAATTGAGAAGCGGGGGGGGGGGGTGGGTGCCACAAATTGAGGAGCGGGGGGGCCCTTTACAAAAATTTTGACAGAAATAAGAAATAAAGAAAAATATATATAAAAAAGGGGGGTAGCCATCGGGGGCCCTGGGGACCTCTGTGCTCTTTATCAAATAAAAATACAAAAGAGAGAAAATACATATATATTATTTTTTAAATATAACATTTATCGAAAAAAAGTTTAAAAAAACAAGGGGGTAGCCTTCCAGGGCCCTGGGGACCTCTGGGCCCTTTCCTTAAAAAAAAAAAAAACAAATATATTTAAAAATATATATTTTTTTTTAAATATATATATTTTATTTAAAAAAAAGGGCTTGCCATCTGGGGCCCTTAGTGGCCTCCGGGCCCCTGGGGACCTTCGGAGCCCTTAAACAAAAAAAAAAAAAAAAAAAAAATAGTTTTTTTTGTTTTAGGGTGGTTCCCATCCGGGCCCCTGGGGGCCCCTGGGGACCCCCGGGCGGTGTAATGCCTGTACCCCCTAATGGCGGCCCTGCAGGTGTACTGCCTGTACCCCCTGATGGCGGCCCTGGGTGTAATGTCAGCATGTGAAAAATGACATTCTGAAGGAAAAAAGCCATTTAAAACTGACTCGCGGCTATAATGAATTGTCAGCTCTTGGAATTTGCAGGAGAATTCATTCATTAAAAACACCAAAAAAAAAGCGTGGGGGTCCCCCCAAATTCAATAACCAGACCCTTTAGGTCTGGTATGGATATTAAGGGGACCCCGCCATCAATTTTTAAAAAAATGACGTGGGGTTCCCCCCAAATATCCATAACCAGACCCTTCAGGTCTGGTGTGGAATTTAAGGGGAACTCCACTCCAAATAAAAAAAAAAAATGGCGTGGAGTCCCCCCTAAAATCCACACCAGACCCCTTATCCGAGCACGTTGACCTGGCCGGCCGCAGAAAAGAGGGGGGGGACAGAGCGCGGCCCCCCCCCTCCTGAACCGCACCAGGCCACATGCCCTCAACATTGGGAGGGTGTTTTGGGGTGCCCCCCAAAACACCTTGTCCCATGTTGATGAGGACAAGGGTCTCTTCCCCACAACCCTTGCCCGGTGGTTGTGGGGGTCTGCGGGCAGGAGGCTTATCGAAATCTGGAAGACCCCTTTAACAAAGGGCCCCCCAGATCCCGGCCCCCCCCCTGTGTGAAATGGTAATGGGGTACCTTGTACCTCTACCATTTCACGAGAAAAAAAAATGTAAAGGGTTAAAAAAGACAAGAGCCGGTTTTTGACAAGTCCTTTATTATCTTCTTTCTTCTTTCCTTCGGGTTTCTTCTTCCTCCTCCTTCTTCTTCCTCTGCTTCTGTCTTGGGTCTTCTATTCCCGCATCTTGCCCGGCGTGTTCTTCCATCTTCTTCCGCTGTCCTTCTCGTCCGCATCTTCTCCTTCTTCTTCGCCGGAGGGCGCCGCTTCCAATTGAAATCCCCGCTGTCTGCCGGACCACGCCCCCCCCCCTCTGACGCCTCGGGCAAGCTCTTAGGAGTGTGCTGCAAGTGCGTCAGAGGGGGGCGTGGTCACATGTCAGAGGGCGGGCCAATTCAATTTGAAGCTCGTGCGCGGCTTTTTCTTTGCCAGAGTCGCCGCTTCCAATTGAATTGCCCGCTTTCTGGAACATGTGACCACGCCCCCCTCTGACGCACTGGCACCACACGGGGACTTTCCTAAGAGCTTGCCCGTGGCGTCAGAGGGGGGGGGCGTGGTCCGGCAGACAGCGGGGATTTCAATTGGAAGCGGCCCGCTCCGGCGAAGAAGAGAAGAAGGAGAAGATGCGGACGAGAAGGACAGCGGAAGAAGATGGAAGAACACGCCGGGCAAGATGCGGGAATAGAAGACCCAAGACAGAAGCAGAGGAAGAAGAAGGAGGAGGAAGAAGAAACCCGAAGGAAAGAAGAAAGAAGATAATAAAGGACTTGTCAAAAACCGGCTCTTGTCTTTTTTAACCCTTTACATTTTTTTCTCGTGAAATGGTAGAGGTACAAGGTACCCCATTACCATTTCACACAGGGGGGGGGCCGGGATCTGGGGGGCCCCTTTGTTAAAGGGGTCTTCCAGATTTCGATAAGCCTCCTGCCCGCAGACCCCCACAACCACCGGGCAAGGGTTGTGGGGAAGAGACCCTTGTCCTCATCAACATGGGGACAAGGTGTTTTGGGGGGCACCAAAAACACCCTCCAATGTT